>CM056050.1:155526634-155881634 GCA_029574335.1 Rana kukunoris | reverse complement strand
TAGATCCTATATTTACATCATTACAAGTTCAGTTTAATTTATCAATAGATATGATATGGCAGTTACTGGACACAGCTGGATTGCTCAATAATGTTATGTCTGTAGGTGGCTGCAGACAACTAATGGTAGCTGACGATTGGTTATTGGGAAAAGGAACCTTGCTGAATGAAGTATGGTACTTTATTTTTTTTTAAAAAGCAGTTTCCTGTGGGTTTTATGAGGGTTAAAAGAACATAAAGATATCAATGTAAATCCAGTGAAAATGTAATGAAAAAATCTATAAGAATATTTATTATGGTTAATAAAAATGATCTGACAAAAATATACACTTTTCTATTTCGGTTAATCCAGCATTTTCTTTGCCCCCCCCCTCCCCCTCTGCCCTTGTGTTTCCTGGGGTATCCAAGTTCACTTTTTTTTTTTTTTCTCTCTAATTTCCATCTCCCCTATGTACCAATATACAATGTACTTTTGCAGATATAAAACCACTTTCCATTTATTCTACACACGCTTACCTCAGTCTTCCCATGGCCGTTTTAAAAACACTTCTGTATTACTTCTGCTTTACTTCCTGGACAGATCATAGGCCATGACACAGGAAGGAGTTAACAGCTAACCTCGTTGAATATAGAGATATATACACACAGTACAGACCAAAAGTTTGGACACACCTTCTCATTCAAAGACTTTTCTTTATTTTCATGACTATGAAAATTGTAGAGCCACACTGAAGGCATCAAAACTATGAATTAACACATGTGGAATTATATACATAACAAAAAATGGTGAAACAACTGAAAATATATGTCATATTCTAGGTTCTTCAAAGTAGCCACCTTTTGCAGCAGACACATCTCTAGAACAACTGTTAAGAGGAGACTGTGTGATCAGGCCTTCATGGTAGAATATCTGCTAGGAAACCACTGCTAAAGAAAGGCAACTAGCAGAGGAGACTTGTTTGGGCTAAAGAACACAAGGAATAGACATTAGACCAGTGGAAATCTGTGCTTTGGTCTGATGAGTCCAAATCTGAGATTTTTGGTTCCAACCACCGTGTCTTTGTGCGACGCAGAAAAGGTGAATGGATGGACTCTACATGCCTGGTTCCCACTGTGAAGCATGGAGGAGGAGGTGTGATGGTGTGGGGGTGCTTTGCTGGTGACACTGTTGGGGATTTATTCAAAATTGAAGGTATACTGAACCAGCATGGCTACCACAGCATCTTGCAGCGGCATGCTATTCCATCCAGTTTGCGTTTAGTTGGACCATCATTTATTTTTCAACAGGACAATGACCCCAAACGCACCTCCAGTCTGTGTAAGGGCTATTTGACCAAGAAGGAGAGTGATGGGGTGCTGCGCCATATGACCTGGCCTCCACAGTCACCAGACCTGAACCCAATCGAGATGGTTTGGGGTGAGCTGGACCGCAGAGTGAAGGCAAAAGGGCCAACAAGTGCTAAGCATCTCTGGGAACTCCTTCAAGACTGTTGGAAGACCATTTCAGGTGACTACCTCTTGAAGCTCATCAAGAGAATGCCAAGAGTGTGCAAAGCAGTAATCAAAGCAAAGGTGGCTACTTTGAAGAACCTAGAATATGACATATTTTCAGTTGTTTCACACTTTTTTGTTATGTATATAATTCCACATGTGTTAATTCATAGTTTTAATGCCTTCAGTGTGAATCTACAATTTTCATAGTCATGAAAATAAAGAAAACTCTTGCAATGAGAAGGTGTGTCCAAACTTTTTGTCTGTACTGTGTGTGTGTGTGTGTGTATAATATATATATATATATATTAGGGTTGTCCCGATACCACTTTTTAAGGACCGTGTACAAGTACCGATACTTTTTTTCATGTAAATCGCCGATACCGATACTTCCTTTTTTTTTAATTGCAGCCACGTGTCCCCAAATGGAGCCTTGTGTCCCCAATTGCAGCCATGTCCCTCTGTTCAGCCATGTCACTCTGTTTAGCCATTGGTCCCTCTAAGTTCGGCCATGGTCCCTCTAAGTTTGGCCATGGTCCCCTAAGACAAAACCAAGTCAATCCCCCCCCCCCCCCCTCCCGCCGCTGCCAACATCTACTCACTATGCGCTGGGGGAACACAACAGCTGTCATTTGCATTTGAATAGCTGTGTTTCCCCGCCGCGCCGACAAGTATAGCCCCTCCCCCTTGCCCGGGGCACTTTGATAGACAGATCACCTGTCCGACGGGTGACCTGTCAAAGTTCATCAGTGTTCATCAGTGCAAAACAGTGCATCACAGTTGATTTAAAAAAGCTGTGTCCAACCATTGAACTTGGTGTGAGGGGTATATAAGAGGGTAGTCTATGTAGCCGAAGCTACATAGAGTATTACTGCACATCCAGCAGGCATCCGAGCTGCTGACCCACTGTATAAGACGACCCATGCTTTTTGGCCCCCCCCTTTTTTTTAAGTGTAAAGGGTAGTCTTCTACTCCAGCAAATACAGTAATGTCGCGTACACAGGGTCGTTTTTTGTGATGAAATAAAACGTTTTAAAAAACGTCATTTAAAATGATCGTGTGTGGGCAAAACATTGTTTTATGTCTTCTGAAAAAAAAAAAAAAAAAAATTCGAACATGCTTGAATTTTTAATGTCGATTTTTGTGTCATAAAAAATGATCGTGTGTACGCTAAAACAATGTTTAAAACAACGTTTTTAAACCCGCGCATGCTCAGAGGCAAGTTATGACGCGAGCTTGAATGGAACAGAGTGCCGTCGTACGTGTTGTATGTTACTGCGCTTTGCAAGAGCATTTTCAGAAAACGATGGTGTGTAGGCAACGTCGTTTTTTAAAATGAAGTTTGAAAAACTTTTTTTTTTTCATGAGAAAAAACTTTTTTTTAAAAGACAAAAAAATGACCATGTGTCTGCGGCATAAGAGTAGAGTGAGGTAAGTGTGTAGAATAAATGGAAATCTGTTTAATTTCTGCAAAAGTACATTAATGGTATGTTGGTACATAGGGGAGCTGGAATTTAGAAAAAAGGTGAACTTGGCCTTTTAAGTCCCAATGAAACATTATCTCATTGGCACCCCTCAGTTGCCCCTTCCTGGGAGAATTTCTTTCAGGTTATGCTGACAGTCTCTTTTGCGCTCAGTTTACTTTATTCTGGGTCTCTGGGACTCGCTACATGAGGAAGCTATGTTCACTTCCTGGATACCCTTTTACAACACTCTGAGTCTCCCGATAGCTTTCATATGCTTTTCTTCCCTGTATCATGTTTGCAGATTACCAAGTTGCTGGTTTTATAGACTGAGAAGCCATTTTGCTCTCATCTCCTCTATAACCTGGCCTTTGTAATAGCCAACTTGATTTGCTGGCTTGGTACTGGTAAAGCTTGTGTTGCCCCTGGTCTCAGTACTCTGTGTTTATTTCCCTTTCCATTTGCTATTTGTAGGTGTCTGGGCACTTGTCTACCCCTCTCACTAAACCTCTTAAGTTGTATGACTGCTCTACAGACTCTTGCCCACAGATATTCCTGCGGCTCTAATTCACTGATGTTCACCAGGGACACACCTTTCAACCTGTCTGTGTAAACATTTGCAAAATCATTTTTTGACAGGTGTTCATTTTTCTTTATCCACGCTTCAGATGCAATGTTCTTCAAGACAAACCGTCTTTCAGTTCCATTGACCCTTTTTGTTTTTCCTCTTCACCTGTTGCTGTGGTCTTTCCTAATTTGTTGGCCATCCCTTGACCTATTGCTTAGGGATGGCTCGAGGTCTAAGGCTCCTTACACACGGAGCGGTCCGTTTTTCGGTCCGCTCCGTGTGTCCGTCAGCTCAGCGGGGGGTCACACTGTGCAGGGACCGCCCCGTTTCTCCTCCGCTCTCCCCTATGGGGAGTCGGATGGAAACAGACCGTCTGTCCGTTTGCATCTGATCCGTTTGGCCGGACGGAAGAAAAATAGGACATTCTTCTGTCCGCAATAACGGATGCGGATCTGGCGGACGTTAGCGGATGCGCTCCCATAGGGGTTCATTACAAGTCCGTAAACGGACTTGTAATGAACGGATGAACGGTCCGCTAGTGTGAAAGGACCCTAAGAATCGACTCCTGTGTGCTGTACTGTGCAATAAATAGGAGCTTTGATGCACCTGTGCAGTTCAGGACCATGTTCCCTCCTCTTAAAAAGTGGAGCCTCACGGAGTGGGCTGATTATATTGGTACACTGGGGGGGGTATCCCAGCAATGCATTGTCGGTGTCCAATTACATGAATGTAACGGCATATAACACATGGTCTAAGAATCAATTTCTGTACTGCAAAATATGGCATTTTATAAATGTGACAAAATTCCTATTTTTACAGTATAGCCATGAATCTTATTTTTGGCTGTATCTGGGGCTCTACTTTTATGCCACTATTGTGACCCCAAATATTTTGAATCTGACAGTTTATGTAGAATAATCCTATACAGTTCTTTTATTTACCATAACATAAGTGAGCTCTACATGACCTGTAATCCTTTTCTTGTGACTCTTGGATTTTATGAAGTACCTTTATATCCCAGTATGTTAGTATACAAGATAACCGGGTATATGTGTGTTTATTGCCACTGGATGTTTCTGTGTTGGCTATGATGGTTTGTGCATGTTAACTATTCATGGTTGATGAGGAATGTGCTGCAGGGCTAATGGAGATCGGAAATGATGTCCTACTGGCACATCGTTTCTCTTCGGGCCAGTTCAGTCTTGTGTTTTTGTGCAAATCTATGTGTTAAACACTCCTTAAGCAAGTCAAACGTTTCTTCATATACAAAGAAAAAAAACATACAACAATTATTTTACATTACTAGTTGTCAGTTTTTCTAGTAAATGTTAGTTTAATAGGTAAGTACCATATCAGACTGTTTTAACCACTTCAGCCCCGGAAGAATTGGCTGATTAACTGGGCAATTTTTTGTGATTCAGCCCTGCATCGCTTTAACTGACAATTGCGCGGTTGTGTGACGCTGTACCCAAACAAAATTTGGAGTCCTTTTTTTCCCCTCACAAATAGAGCTTTCTTTTGGTGGTATTTGATCATCTCTGCTATTTATTTTTAAATTTTTTTGCACTATAAACAAAAATTGTCAATTTAGGAAAAAAAACACAATATTTTGTACTTTTTGCGATAATATCCCCATTTTTTTTTATTTATTTATTTTTTAAGCTTTTTTTTTTTTTTTTTCTGTAAATTGATTTTGTGCAAACGTTTTGGCGTCTACAAAATAGGGGATACAGTTATAGAATTTTGTAATTTTTTCTAATATTACTAGTAATGGTGGTTATCTGCGTTTTTTATCAGGACTGCGACATGGCGGACACATCGGACACTTTTGACACATTTTTGGGACCATTGGCATTTTTACAGCGATCAGTGCTATAAAAAAGCACCGATTACTGTAAAAATGTCACTGGCAGGGAAGGGGTTAACAGGGGGGCGATCAAGGAGTCAATTGTGTTCCCTTGGTGTGTTTCTAACTGTGGAAGAAGGAGATCTAGAGGAAATGACAGATCGTGGTTCCTAGCTATTAGGAAATCCGTTTTGGTTTTAATACCACTTTAAATACTATGTAGGCTAGTTGCTGCTTTGCTATTATGTTTTTTATTTCTAGTAATTTCACTTCTCTCCACTTTTTCTCCAAATTCACACTTGCCTAGGTAAGCATACTTGTATGCCGACTCTAAGGCCCCATACACACGAGCAAATGAATCTGTTCAAATCGGTCGGACAGACCGATTTGAACAGATTTGTCTGCTGGCTGTTTTGGTTTGATCACTGTACACACGATCAAACCAAAATCCCTGCCAGCAGACAGCGCGGTGACGTGGCGATGATGTTGACGCCGCCACGTCACCGCACCAGGAAGTAAATCACTTCCACGCATGCGTCGAATCCATTCGACGCATGTGCGGGCAGATATGTCTGCTGGTTAGCGTACTAACCAGCAGACATATCAGTCCGACGGGTTGCCAGCAGACAGATTTTAAAGCAGGTTTTAAAATCTGTCTGCTGGCCAAATCCGTCGGCTCGCCCGTACACACGATCGAATCTGTCTGCCGAGACGGTCTGTCAGACCGTTTTCAGCAGATAAATTTGATCGTGTGTACGCGGCCTTAGACTGAGAACTGGGCAATCGCAGACCGCTTGAAAAATTAAAAACTAAAGTGATCCATCGCATCCTAGTTTTAAACAATGAAATGCCTCCATCCCTAAATATATTGTAACAAGGTATGGGAAGGGAAAATGGAACTTTAAATGAGGCATCACATGTACTAATGATAGTAAAATAAACCCTGCTGATACTTCCTTATGTGTGGGGAAAAGTTATTGCTTCTGTTGGCTTTTTTTTTTTGCCATCTCTGTCCATGTTGAGATGTACTCTCCCTTCCTGTGGGAGGAAGTGTTGGGAAATCTTTTCAAAAGGGGAACAGTCAAAAACACATTTCTAGTAGATTGAGAAAGGGTAAAAACATTAAACGATGTTTTGTAGCAGTGTGGGCTTGCCTTTTGGTTTACAACCAGGAGGGGCTGGTGGATGAGGAGAGTCGCCAGTTTACACAGTGCAGGTAAATCCCGCTTACCCAACCATTGTCGCATTAAGTCCCACCTGCTGGACCAGCTCCTAAGATGGAAATCGCACGTCCCAGCATTGGACCAGTCAGGGCCCGTGGGTAAACCCTGTCGGGCCAACAAGGGCTCAGCTGGGGGACAGAAACGTCCCTGGGTGCATAAGCCGAACAAGCCGGCACCCAAACCCGCCAATTCATGAAGTCTTGCCTCGCCCGATGGCTACATTCTGGGCGTAGAAAACTAGCAGACTACCTGAGTCGCCAGATGCTGGACCAGGGAGAATGGTCATTGCATCCGGAGGTGTTTTCAACTCCTTTGCAGGAGATGGGGCACACCGTACTTGGATCTCCAGGCTTCTCGCCTTAACCACAAGGTGTCGAGGTTTGTGGCCAGGTCCAGAGATCCCTGGGCAGACGCGTCAGATGCGTTAGTGGCCCCGTGGGGTCAATATCGGCTAATTTATGCCTTTCCCCTACTGAAGTTGCTCCCTCGTCTGCTCCTCAGAGTGGAGGCCGAGTGGATCCCGATGATTCTAATCGCTCAGGATTGGCCATGGCGTCCTTAGTATGCCGATCTCGTGCACCTGGTGGCGAATGTGCCTTTGTGGTTGCCAATGCGGGAGGACCTTCTGTCTGAAGGTCCCATACTCCAACCTGCTTTACAGTCGCTGGCTTTAACGGCATGGCTGTTGAAAGCCAGGTTTTGAGGGACCGAGGTCTTTCCGATTCGGTCATCTCAACCATGCTGAGGGCACAGAAGTGTTCTTCTAAGACTTACCATCGCAACTGTAAGGCCGCGTACACACGATGGCATTTGTCCGCTGAAACTGGTCCGGCGGACCAGTTCAGTGGACAAATCCGATCGTGTGTATGGGCTAGCGGACATGTCTGACCGGCGGACAAATTTTAAACATGCTTTAAAATTTGTCCGTCGGTCAGTACACTCACCAGCGGACATATCTTCCCGCACATGCGTCGAATGGATTCGACGCATGCGCGGAAGTATTTTTCTTCCTGGTGCGGTAATGTGGCGGTGTCAACGTCAACGCCACGTCACCGCGCTGTCTGCCGGTGGGGATTTTGATCCGATGGTGTGTACACACCGCCGGACGAAAATCCCAAGGAGACCTGTCCGATGAAAACGGTCCGCAAACCGTTTCCATCGGACATGTCCCTCCGTGTGTACGCGGCCTTAGGGGTGGCGTCCAAGAACGTATACGGTTTCCAGAATCCTGCTGTTTTTGCATCGTGGAGTGGATCAGAAACTCGCCTTAAGCACCATTAAGGGACAGATTTCAGCTCTGGCTGTGTTCTTCCAGCGCCCTTTGGCGGCCAATTCTCTGGTGGGTACCTTTTGTGCAGGGGGGTTCATCACATACTTCCCCTTCTTAAACCACCTCTCCCCCTTGGGATTTTAATCTGGTGCTCTCGGTTTTTCAGAAACCTCCCTTTGAAGACATCAGAGAGATTCCTCTCTTGACACTATCTCAGAAGGTGGCCATTACTTCGGCCAGACGTGTTTCTGAGTTGGCGGCCTTGTCTTGCAAGTCACCATACTTGGTCCTCCATAAGGATAAGGCAGTGTTGCTCCCGCAACTTTCCTTTTTTCCAAAGGTGGTTTTGTCATTTCACCTTAACAAGGACATTGTTCTTCCATCCTTGTGTCCTCGGCTGGCACGTCCTAAGGAGGTTGCGCTTCATGCTTTGGACGTGGTACGTGCTTTGCGGGTGTACCTGTCTGTGACTGCTCCGTTTCGGAGGTCTGACTCACTTTTTGTGTCGGTGTCTGGTCCACAAAAGGGCCTGGCGGTCTTGTTGGCCACCATTTTTCGGTGGATCAGGCAGACCGTCATTCAGGTCTATGCTCTTAGGGGCCGGGCGCCCCCCCTTTCTGGTCACGGCACATTCTACCAGGGCAATTGGTGCTTCCTGGGCTTTCTGACATCAAGCGTCTGTCTCACAGGTGTGCAAGGCGGCAACTTGGTCGTCCGTTCACACTTTTTCCCAAATTTTACTCCAACCAGCTTAATCATTTTTTGCACACTATGCCTCCACCTACGGGGGAAAGCCTAACTTTGACCGCACTGGAGGAGCTCTGCTCTGACTCTGGGGCCCTTCCACATGCTCTCTCCGCTCTACACACTATCCTGATTACGCCAACAGAAGGACACGAAATACCATGCATTGAAAAATGGGAACGGGAGTTAAAGTGTACGTTCTCCACTAAAAAGCAG
This sequence comes from Rana kukunoris, assembly GCA_029574335.1. NCBI lineage: Eukaryota > Metazoa > Chordata > Amphibia > Anura > Ranidae > Rana > Rana kukunoris. The sequence continues at coordinate 155,872,814 of CM056050.1, read as the reverse complement.
CAGCAGATCTTGACATTTGTACATAAATCATCTATATGCACTAAGGCCCAGGAGACGAACTATAAGCTCATGACAAGATGGTACCGCACACCATCCCTCATCAGTACATTTTTCCAGACAGCATCGGATAGGTGCTGGCGTTGTCAACTAGAGGAGGGCACTCTACTCCACATCTTTTGGGCATGCCCGCTGTTGGCATCATTCTGGATGGAGGTGAAGCGGATTTCTCAGAAATTCGCGAGTCACCAGATACCTGACGATCCAGCGTACTTTCTACTACATGCCAATGAAATCCCTATACGAACCTACAAGAGATCGTTTGTTCGGCACCTTCTGGATGCCGCCAAGGCGTGCATCCCGTTGTGCTGGAAATCACCAAACCTGCCAACAGCGGCCATGTGGCTGCGGAAGGTGGATGACATCGAAAGGATGGAGAACCTAATTCTCACAGACCAAGACAGACACGAGACATACACACAAACCTGTCAATTATGGAACATTTACTCCTACTCGGCGGAGGGACAGGCCCTGAGAGGGCTAGCTTGAGACCACAGACTGGGACCCACCTGACAGCTGAGTTGACTCTAACACATTACTGGATAGAACCTAGAGGCTTTTGAGACAAATATGAAAACCCATGCTCGTGAGCTGTTAGTTCACCCCCCCTAACCTCCCCCCCATACTCTCTATCTAGCTCCCTTCCCACCCCCCCCTTTTTCTTTTCTTTCTTTCTTTTTTCTTTTTTCTCTCTAACTCCCCGGATAGCCCTCAGAGGGCGCCAACACTCCTGTTTCTCCTTTCCTCCTCCCCCTCTTTCTTGATAATGGAAAATGAGGGGCATGTTTGGATCACGGATCTTAGTTAACCCGTGACACCAGGCGGATACGAAGTAGCCGACTGGTGGACCTATGGGGCGTTGACACCTATTTGTGATGTATACTTGTACAGTTGGATGCCGTTTTCTGTGGTTGTGATTCATGTGAACATGTCTTTTATGGTGACTAAATAAAGAATTTTGAAAAAAATAAATAAATTTACTTCGGATGCTTCCTTAGGCCGCAAGGTTTTGTAGGCGGCTGTTTAAAGTTGCGACTCCTCTGTTGAGGAGCTCTGCTTGTTTGGGATGTGTGTGTGTGTGTTGTTTTTTTTATTTTTTTATACTAATACTGTTCCCACCCCTCGTTTTTTGACACGGCTTGGGGAGGTCCCACTTATGAAGACTTGAGAAGGCTGTGTCCGTCCATTGACGATAAGAGAAAATAGGATTTTTTGTACTCACCGTAAAATCCTTTTCCATGGACGGACACAGCACCCACCCCTCCTTTTTAGGTTTGTACTGCTTGTTACGAACTGAGGCTGCAGGGAGGAGGGTTATGTCTGGATGGACCGCCCCCAGGGCAGGGCTGTTTATCTCTGTTAAAGTAACATATATTTAAATACATAACATGTTTCTGCCTAGTCCTCTCCTGTGAACAGGAACATAACCCATTTGTCAAGACTTGAGAAGGCTGTGTCCATGGACGACAGAGAAAAGGATTTTACGGTGAGTACAAAAAATCCTATTTTTTCACCTTAATGCATCCTATGTATTAAGGTGAAAAAACGCTTGCAATCTCAGGCCCCCCAGCCCCCCTGTTTTACTTGCCTAAGCCACGAAACTCGGAGGGGGTCGTTCCTGCCATGGCTTCCCCCAGCTTGAGGCGGCTCGTCATTGGAGATTGATAGCAGCACAGCCATTGGCTCCCGCTGCTGTCAATCAAATCAATGACACGGCGCGCCGGGGGGGCGGGCCGAGTGATAGTCGGCAGCTATAGCGCAAGCTAACCCCTTTGGGAGAGCGCTTCCCAAGAAGCGGGTTAGCTCCTGCGGGGAGGAGCTGAGACGGCCACCAAGGGACCACAGAAAACCAGGATCGGGGCTACTCTGTGCAAAACGAACTGCAGAGTGGAGGCAAGTATGACATGTTTGTTTAATTAAAGTGGTTGCTGTGACAATAGATTTTTCTGTAAGTTTTCAGCAGTAGTAGAAATAAAACTCCTATTACTTGTGTGTGACTAAAGTTTGTATTACAGATGAAAACTCCCACCAGTTTTTGTTTATGAAAAAGTGTTATCAAAGTAAAGCTAATACTTTTTATTGCCTAGGATGGAATGGAGAAATTTTATCGCATCAAAGGCAGGAAGGAATCTCCATGAAAAAAATAGTTCCCAATGGAGCCAGCAAAGAGCCCATCATAATGTAGCATGGGGGGGGGGGGGGTCTTCAAACTACGGCCCTCGAGTTCAGGAACTACAATTCCCATCATGCCTAGTCATGTCTGAAAGTCAGCGTTTTACAATGCCCCCTGGGAGGTGTAGTTCTGCAACAGCTGGAGGGCCATAGTTTGAGGATCCCTGGTGTAGCATTTAAAAATGTTATTGTTAAAAGCAGGGCAAATCTCATATAGAATAAATGAAGCAAGGTATTAAAGGAAAAAAGCCTAACAGAATCATTCACGGTGAAAGCCACTGCTGACCTGGAATTATACAGTGTCCTGACGTCGGCACTAGACTCCAGAAACTGACCGGAACTGACTGTATGGAAAAACAGAACTGCATGGAACTGCATCTGGTGTGAACTGGCCCTTACTTAGTCTTTTGATTAAAATGGCATTTTAGTCCCATTTTAGACTTTTGACTAACATGCCATTTTTTGATTTTAGTCATCTTAATTGTTTTAGGCGTAATTTAGTCGACTGAAATGTTTGTTGTTTTAGTTGACAAAATTAACACTGGCCGGAAGCGGTATTTAGTATCGATGATCCCCTGTATCTCCCTCTTTCAGCAGCTGTATGCTGACGGGAGAGCAAAAGTAAGGGCTCTTTCTCACGGGGCGGACTGTTTTCGGGCTTCTCTTTGCTCAGCGGGGATCGCTCCGACGATCCCAGCTGATGACAGGTCTGTCTCTGCACACTGTGCAGGTACCGACCTGTCAGAGCACTGCTCTCCCCTATGGGGGATCGGATGACGACGGACCGTAGAGTTCGTCGTCATCCGATCGGCCAGACGGATAGAAAATAGGGTTTTCCTCCATCACACTTTTTGGCGGTCGGATGTCAGCGGGCATGTCACCGCTGACATCTGTGGCTCCATAGAGGAGCACGGAGTGCCGGGTCAGGTTCTAAAAAACTGGCAGAAAGAGCCCTTAGAGGAGCCAACTTTCAGCTGCTGCAGGAGGAAAATACAGGGGATCGGTTCCAGTAAATGCTGCCCACGCTCCTGTCTAGGTTTCCAGGGGGTTGGCAAGGAAGGGACGCAATCTACCAGTCACCTTCCTGCGAACTATGAGTTGCAGGATACCTAGATGTATGGAATCACTTGAACTTTATTGGTCTAAATCTGAAGATTTCCTGCGTACATGTTTTTTTGCTTATTGCACTTAATTATTTATTATGTCAACAGTTTTTTTTTTTTTTTTGCAATGTGCAACTTACCTAATTTTCGGGCACATGCACGGCATAGCTCAAGCTTGATTCCCAAATCACTCACTGCTTCTTTCATTTAAGTCTTGCACATACAATAAAAATCAAAACAAACTTTTTGATGCTCAGGTATTGCGCTTCATACGTTTATTTAACATGGATGTCATCTTTTTCTTTTTTGTGTGTCTGACTGGATTCAGTATGTCCTTGTAGTCTCATTTGCATTCTTCATCTATGTTCCTATATTTTCCCACATCTTCTTGTTTCTTTTGTACTTTAAAGGGGTTGTAAAAGTTTGTTTTTTATTTTCTAAAGGGGTTGTAAAGGTTTGTTTTTTATTTTCTAAATGGGTTACTTTAAGCTAGTGCATTGTTGGTTCACTTACCTTTTCCTTAGATTTCCTTTCTAAATGTTTTTTTTCTTTGTTTTCTTTGTCTGAATTTCTCACTTCCTGTTCCTCCTCAGTAAGCTGTTCAGTAAGCTGTTATAAATGACTTTCCAACCACTTGGATGATGGTGGAAAGCTTACTGAGGAGAAACAGGAAGTAAGAAATTCAAACAAAGAAAAAAAAATATTTAGAAGGGAAATCGAAAAAAAAGGTAAGTGAACCAACAATGCACTAGCTTAAATGAACCTATTTAGAAAATAAAAGACGGACCTTTACAACCTCTTTAACCACTTCAGGCCCGCGCTACTGTCGGATGACGGCAACAGTGCGGGCCTGAATATCCAACATGCCGTCATTTGACGGCATGTCATTCAGGCGTTCCCAGCGCGCGCTGTAGAGCGCGTTGCGGGGAAGCCCTGTGTTGTCCGTGTCCCTTGGACACGGCCAATCACAGATCGCGGCGAACGGCCAATCAGAGTGGCCGTTTGCGATGCGATCTGTGGGCGAATGAGAGATGATCTCTCATAGATGATCTCTCATTGCCGTTTTACACAGAGACAGCGTCCTGTCTCTGGAGAGGAGGAGCCCGATCTGTGTTCCTTCCTACATAGGGACACAGATCGGTCACCCCCCCCCTCCCCCCACAGTTAGAACACACCTAGGATACACATTTAACCCCTTCCTCACCCCCTAGTGTTAACCCCTTCAATGCCAGTCACATTTATACTGTAATTAGTGCATATTTATAGCACTGATCGCAGTATAAATGTGAATGGCGCCAAAAATGTGTCAAAAGTGTCCGATGTGTCCGCCATAACGTCGCAGTACCAATAAAAATCGCAGATCGCCACCATTTCTAGTAAAAAAAAAAATAATAAAAAATAATAATTCTGTCCCCTATTTTGTAAGCGCTATAACTTTTGCGCAAACCAGTCGCTTATTGCGATTTTTTTTTTTTTACCAAAAATATGTAGAAGAATATGTATCGCCCTAAACTGAGAAAAAAAATGTGTTTTTTTTTAATTGGGATATTTATTATAGCAACAAGTAAAAAATATTGTATTTTTCTTCAAAATTGTCGCTCTTTTTTGTTTATAGCGCAAAAAATAAAAATCGCACAGGCGATCAAATACCACCTAAAGAAAGCTCTACTTGTGGGGAAAAAAGGACGTAAATTTTGTTTGGGAGCCACGTCGCACGACCGCGCAATTGTCAGTTAAAGCGACGCAGTGCCGGAAGCTGAAATTTCGCCTGGGCAGGAGGGGGGTGTAAGTGCCCAGTATGCAAGTGGTTAATGATAGGATGTCTCTGACACAGTGACCCACCCAGTGAGAAATCCACACAAAATTAGGATCGTAGTGGCATACAATATTTCATTAGTTATATCTAATGTTGGCTTAGTTATGTATTTTTTTTCTTGCTCTACATCACCCAAGCTAAAGCTGGCTAAAGGTGTGGTCCTCCCTATATTTCCTGCACAAGTACCAACAAGCTTTTTTATGGCTCACTCCTTGCAAAGTGTAGCTGAAAAACAGAACACTGGCTTAATAATAGACTATATTCAATCATCTTTGAATATTAATAAGTCTAGATGTATGGTGCATTAGAAGTTTTTTTTTTTGAAGGTTGGAATATTTCCTAAAGCAGACCGGGAGATCCAATCATCTAATGCTATTTTCCCCCCCAATTGTGCTTGAGTAAAGGCCATAACGTTTATCAATAAGTATTGCCAGGAGACGCTCTGATATGGGTACAAATCGGCATATTTTTTATGTAGCATATAGTGACACCTATTATGTTACAGAGGGGATGGGAAAATGTTATAGTAGTGGCTTAACAACCACTTTAACCTCTTGCAGTCTTCAGTGAACTTAAAACTTGGGACCTTGCTTTTGCTCCTAAACTACATTGTATATTTTTCAATTGAGCCATTTGTGAACTTATACAACAACTATCTGCTGTCTCTAGAGACCTGTATATTTATTTACAATTTCACCCTTCTTGCACACCTGAACATTAAACCCTTCGTAGTTTTCCATCTATTTACGAATGGATTAAAAAAAATCAATGTTGACTGAGAGAGTGAAGTTCCATTTTTTTTTTTTTTTTTTTTTTAAGCATGGAGAAAGCATCATTCTGCTATTGCTCTTGCTCCAGGAGCACAATGTAAAGCTCCAGTCAATTTTCCACTGCCCACCCATATCATTAACCTGGTCATATCCGGCTGCCTGCAACCCTCATCAGCAACTGCTTGTCCGTGTTTGTGAGTATTGAAGCCTTGTCTCACTTTTGGCCTAGTTGCAGTAGCAATGCATTTGGGCCAAAGGCACAAAGAGGTCAGGCCTGCTACCGCAGGTGACTTCAGCCAATGCTCCCCTAGTGAGTCTGCAGGCATTTATACAACCTCCCCAGAGGGAACCAACACCTACAATCTAGAACCTGGGACCCCTATTGTTGGGGCCTCTCCATCTGAGTCTCCTGCAGCCCCATTAAGGGAAGCCATCTCCATGCACCCATTTACTGGAACAATATGGCTGTAGATGCTCTAAGCACCCCTTGACATCATCTCCAACAGAGTTGGCCTCTATTCCTCCTGAGCTCCAAATCGGAAGTGGTTGATGCTACCGAGAATTTATTTTTATAAATTTTACAAGGGGTTGTCACAAACCTGATTGCAGTGTGTATCATCTTGAATTGGGAGGATCGGCTCACTGTCCCAGGGTTTAAGATATTCTAGAACTCTACAGCTGCTAAGACCTTCTCACTATACCCTCTGCGTCATTCTACATTAGAAATTACTTGGGATAGTGTGTCAGAGTTCATTACCTTTGATCAAGAGCTCATAAATGAGTGGTCTCTTCCCACTGTAGATTCACCAGTAATCCACATTAACAGGCACGTCACAACACAGGTTAGAGATGCGCTCACCTTTTGAGATATTACTAACGGACAGCTAAACTCTCCTCAGATACCAGTCTGATTTGACTGTAGTGGCTCTCCATCTAATTTTGGCGGTAGCCTTAAAGTGGATGTAAACCCACTCTCATCCTTTCTAAACTACTGCCATAATGCTGATCTATACGGATATACATGCCTCCTGCATGTATCCTTATCTGTCAAATGTCTCCCCTCTGTCTATTATAAGAACCGAAAAACTGCAGATTCTGTGGGGGGATCTGTTGTCTGGAGCTCTGTGGGTGAAGTCATGATGTCAGTATACTCTCCACCCTCCCCTACACTCCCCTTGTCGACATGCATTTTTTTCCTGTGTATTCCTTACACTAAACTCTATGATCACTAACATCCAGTTAAAATCCAGAAAAGTAACCACATGACTTCAGAAAAGGAGTGTGGGAGGGAATTTAAAAAATAATGCCCGTCTCCAGGCTAGTGCATGAGATATGTAAATAACTAATGTTTTTCTCTGTAAGTCCATTTTATTTCACTGAACAATAAAAGAGGATTGCTCAAAGCTAGATTAACTGTGTGGCAAGACTGGGCACAGATGATAGGAAATCTTATGCTGTACATTGTGACCGCAAAAAAACCCAAAACATTTCGGGTTTACATCAACTTTAACTTAAGACCCGTACCAAAATGCAGGTAAAGGACCCGGGCAGTTTTTGCGATTTGGCACTGCGTCGCTTTAATTGACAATTGCGCGGTCATGCGACGTGACTCCCAAACAAACATTTTTTCCCCACAAATAGAGCTTTTTTTGGTGGTTTTTATTTTTTGCGCTATAAACAAAAATAGAGCAACGATTTTTAAAAAAATTGAATATTTTTTCCTCAGTTTAGGCCGATACGTATTCTTCTACCTATTTTTGGTAAATCGCAAAATTTATAGTGTTTACAAAATAGGGGATAGTTTTATTGCATTTTTATAAATATTTTTTTTTATTTTTTTTTTACTACTAATGGTGGTGATCAGCGATTTTTTATATATATATAATATATAATATATTTTTTTTTTTTTCGTGACCGCGACATTATGACAATTTTGACACATTTTTGGGACAATTGTAATTTTCACATTGCAGTTTGGGAGTTAACCACAAGGGGGCACTGAAGGGGTTATGTGTGACCTAATATGTGTTTACAACTGTAGGGGGGTGTGGCTGTAGGTGTGACGCCATTGATTGTGTATCCCTATAAAAGAGATCACACGATCGATGACGCCGCCACAGTGAAGAACAGGGAAGTTGTGTTTACACACGGCTCTCCCCGTTCTTCAGCTTCGGGGACCGATCGCGGGACTCCAGCGGCGATCGGGTCCCGCGGTCCCAGAGCTTCGGAAGGGGTCGCGGGAGCGCTGCTTCACTGTAGTGAAGCAATCCTCGTGCTTCACTGTAGCCGCAACATCAATCACGTCATCCCTGTTATAGGGGGACGTGATCGATGACAACACACCTACAGCCACACCCCCCTACAGTTGTAAACACACACAGGGAACACTCCAAGCCTACAGCACCCCCTTGTGGTTAACTCCCAAACTGCAACTGTCATTTTCACAGTAAACAATGCAATTTAAATGCATTTTTTACTGTGAAAATGACAATTGTCCCAAAAATGTGTCAAAATTGTCCGAAGTGTCCGCCATAGTGTCACAGTCACAGCCGCTATTAGTAGTAAAAACATTTTTTTTTTTTAAAAATGCAATAAAACGATCCCTTATTTTGTAAACGCTATAAATTTTGCGAAAACCAACCGATAAACGCTTATTGCGATTTTTTTTTTTTTTTTTATAGGTAGAAGAATACGTATCGGCCTGAACTGAGGAAAAAAAAATGTTTTTTATATATTTTTGGGGGATATTTATTATAGCAAAAAGTAAAAAATATTGCATTTTTTTTTTTAAATTGTCGGTCTATTTTTGTTTATAGCGCAAAAAATAAAAACCGCAGAGTTGATCAAATACCACCAAAAGAAAGCTCTATTTGTGGGGGAAAAAAAAGGACAACAATTTTGTTTGGGAGCCACGTCGCACGACCGCGCAATTGTCCGTTAAAACGACGCAGTGCCGAATCGCAAAAAGGTCCTTTACTTACATTTTGGTCCGGTTCTTAAGTGGTTAAACAAAGGGCCAGTTTACTGTCTTTCGGACTTTACGGGGGGGGGGGGGGGGGTCAGACTGCAGCTGATGGAAGTAGAAAATGCCCCAGCATCAGTGGGAGTAAACATTGTGTCCCATCTTTGGTGTCAGTGAGAGGAAGTGTGCCCCATTGTTGGCGTCATTGGGAGGAACTGTGCCCCAATGTTGGATTATATATTTCCCCAAGGGTCAGATAAAACCAAGCAAGAGGCCATATCCGGCCCCTGGCCTCTGTTTGGAGACCACTTGTGTATAGTCATCAGAACAGCTTTTCACATCTCTTGTCGCATGGAAAATCATGAAATGCAATGTATAAAAATAGTGTAACCTTTTTTTTTTGTTTCTGTAATGCTTCAGGAAAGCTTACTTGAAGCATAAAAACCGCAAAGTGAAAGTAGACACAACCTATTTCCCATGTTTTTGTTTTTGTAATGCTTTAGAAAAGCTTGGGGGATTTTTTTTTTTTTACAGCACAAGCATTGTGGCTTTTATGTGATTTGTACGATTGATGTTTCTGGAACTTCTAATTAACATTCCTCTACCAAGAACTATTTCATGCAGTTTCACTTACAAAGGATGTGCCATTTTAGACCTTTTGACTTGGTGGGGTTAGTTTACAAAAACTGGAGAGTGCAAACTGATTGCAGAAAGACTGAACCACGCATCCACACTGCTTGTACTAGCAATGTGGCCTTCTATAGCTTTGAATGAGTGGTCATGGAGGTGCCTTTTGACCTTGTTTCTGGTTTGAATTGAGCTTTGCTGAATGGAAAATGTGCACCAGGTCAGCTAAACGGACAGTACATTGGCAACACATACTAAAAGCGGATTTTTACTGTATCTATACACCACAAACCAAAAACACGATTACATTTTTAATATTCAAAGTAGTTACAGACAGAAGAATAGGAAGTGAGGATTTCTCAGAAGAAATAAGGACAATTAAAAGCAAAATGTAAGGATGAGGGAGGGGAAGGAGGACTGCACTAAGGTAAAGGAAACTATTTAGGGAAAAAAATTATTTCCTCTACAACCCCTTTAATTAAAGGCAAAAAGACTGTTGAAAAGACACTTTGAAAAGTGCAGTTGCACTCTGTAAGAGCAGTTGCTCCAGAGCATAGTAAATGAGGTAAAGCATTGCAAAGAATACCCAATCACATGCAAGGAATAAGCATTTTTGCTTGCATGTGATTGGATGATGGAAGTCAGCAGAGAGTCTGTTCATGGAGCTAAGCTCTGGAGCAAATGCTCTTGCAGAGTGCTAGTTGCCTTTAGTAAATAAAGCCCAGTGTGTCAATACAAACCTTTTGGACAATGCATCTATTCAAAATGATGGTGCACCTGGGAAATGTACAATTATTTTTTGTAACCTATTAATCCAGGCACTGACATATTTAGTAAAAATGTGTAAATTGGTCAAAATATTGCTGTGCATCCATTCGTCATTAAATAGATTTGTTGTAAATGTCTTTTACGTTTTCTACATTAACCACTTCCAGACCGCCTTACGAGTTTATACGGTGGCACTTTAAAGATGGATATCTCGGTAACGGCAGCAGATGCTGCCACAACCGAGAGATCCATCTTTAGTGTAAGCGGTCCTGTAAAAGATAACGGTGGTCTCCGTGGCGGATTCGCCATTATCGGTGGCGGGAAAGGGCCCCCCCCCTCCGCCGCTTACCGGATCCGTCGGTAGCTGCAGAGGCGATCGGGTCTGCTGTTAGGGATGCGAGTGAGGGAAATATGTCCCTCACCCGTCCCCATAGCTCTGCTGGGCGGAAGTGACGTCAAAACGCCAGTCCCGCCCAGCGTCTTAAAGAAACATTTTTATTTATTTTATTTTTATTTATAGTTTCAATTTTTTTTATTTTTTTGCAATTTTAGTCTATGAGATGTGAGGTCTTTTTGACCCCAGATCTCGTATGCAAGAGGACCTGTCATGCTTTTTTCTATTACAAGGGATGTTTACATTCCTTGTAATAGGAATAAAAGTGATCAATTTTTTTTTTTCCAGTGTAAAAAATAATAAAATATATAAAAATAAATAAGAACATTTTTAAAGTGCCCCGTCCCGACGAGCTCGCGCGCAGAAGCGAACGCATACGTGAGTAGCGCCTGCATATGAAAACGGTGTTCAAACCACACAAGTGAGGTATTGCCGCGATCGTTAGCGCAAGAGCAAAAATTATAGCCCTAGACCTCCTCTGTATCTCAAAAAATGCAACCTGTTGCCAATCGAGATTTTTAAGGGTAAAAGTTTGACGCCATGCCACGAGCGGGTGCAATTTGTAAGCGTGACATGTTGGGTATCATTTTAATCGGCGTAACATTATCTTTCACAATACATAAAAAAATTGGGCCAAATTAATTGCGGTCTTATTTTTTAATTCAAAAAAGTGATTTTTTTCCAAAAAAAGTGCGCTTGTAGGACCGCTGCGCAAATATGGTGTGACAAAAAGTATTGCAATGATCGCTATTTTATTTTCTAAGGTGTTAGAAAAAAAATATATTTATAATGTTTGGGCGTTTTAAGTAAAACACCAAATCTGAAGTGGTTAATTTAAATTGTAATATGTAGAAAATGTTTGCATATTACTTCATTCAGGTTGTAAAGTAATGTTATGTACTGCCCTGTTTTAGATGAACCAAATTACAGGAGTGCGACTCAAGCTGTTTGGCGGGGCAAACACCCTGCAGCAGGAAGGCTTTTGTTCTAAGAGCAATAACTTCTGCAGGGCCAAGGCTTGAATTGATTAGTGAAAGCACGTGGGTGGATGGTATGGGAAGAGCATTCAGCTGAATAAACCACTTGGAACAGTGACCGGCGTGTGCACATCACCCTTTTCCTCCATTTGCCCTAAGGAAAAGGAGTTGCTTGAACTTAGTGATAATGCATCTTTGGCATGTCTTAACAGAGCAGACGTTCCCTGTGAGTAAAACCTATCCGCTGTAAACTCCTTCACAAAGTGATTCATCACCGATTCATCACCGGCCCACATTTTACACAATTCCTGTCTTTCTTAACTGCATCCAGTTAAACATTCATGCTGACCTGACAGCAAAATGTACAAAGACGTCATTTGTAGTTATTGAAAGATGTTAATGTTGATTACCAAAGATATTAAAAATAAAAGGCATTTAGAAAACTGAAGGGCTGAGCCTGATGAATGCCTCACATGAAATAAAATCACAGTCATTAAATCGAACAGCTTGTAATTGTAACCTTTTCTGGTTAAATAATATATACAGTACTTTTTTTTTTTATTCTCTTTCCACTTTGATTGATTATATATATATATATATATATATATATATATATATATATATATATATATATATATATATATATATATTCAATCATCAATTGTTTTTTTATTTTTTTATTTCAAGGTGGGAGAGAGTGCTGACCCTGATTTAACATGCATGCATTGCAGAATGCATGGCAGTTGACTGAGCTGGTGTAAGTGGTCTCTCGTATACAACACAAATGTAACTTTTTTACTTTGGCACATCTGAAGTTTTCATTAAACTGCACACAAACTAGGTGACTATTGCATATTCAAGTCACCACATGTTTTACTTGTTTTTCTTATACTCAGCCACACCTTGCTTCTTGCCATTTCTAGCCAGAGCGATTTTGAGCAGCGCCCTCTTCAACGTATTGCTTGACTCACAGGGGTTGATTTAAGCTGGCCACACGTTACACAATTTTCTTGTTCAATTTCCTTTAGATTTACCTTCAACTATGTAGTGCAAATGCATGCCTGATTGCATACAAATTGTGTTTAGGGTTAATCTTAGATTATATGTTTTTTGGTAAATTTTATGGAAAATTGTGCAAGAAAATTGTATAATATATGGCCAGCCTTACTAAAACTGGAGAATGCAAAATCTGGTGCAGTTCTACATAGAACCCAAGCGGCTTCTAGGTTCTAGGACTCATGCACACTGGACGTTCGAAAAACGCCAGTAGTGTTGGCTGTAGAGTGAGTTTTGCAGAGCTTTTATAGTAGCTTTTTTTTTTTTGTTTGTTTTTTTTAGCATTTTTCAGCTGTAGCGTTTTTTAGCAAAAAACTCCCACAAAAGCTTATGGCTCAAAAACGCTAATAAACACAGAATAGTTGCGTTTTTAGTTTTTTTTTTTTTTTTACAGCTGGAAAAACTCTTAAGTCCTGGTTCATACTGACTGCGGGAATGAAATCGTGCAAGTTCAGCGGAAATTGTGTCCGTCCCAAATTCAGGGGCGATTTCGGAGACATCTTTGTGGGGTTGCTGCACAGATGTCAATGGAAATCGCACCCAAAAATCTCCAAAAGTAGCACAGAGCGACTTTTGGGAATCGGTGCGGCACCGCAAATGCGGCATCGCACCAATTAGGACGGTGCAATTGCCGCCGATTTGGTATGTTATTTGACATGTCAAATCGCATCAATGTGAACCAGGGCTAAAGCCCACTAGTTCTGGGTTTTTTTCCAGCAAAAAAACGCTGATAACAGCCATGTGTGCATGGGCACAAAGGAAAACATGCTGGGGAGTTTACTGGCTACAGAAAAAAAACAGCAGCTGTAAAAACATCCAGTGTGCATGAGGCCTTCTGGTCAAAGCTTCATTGAACAAACTGAAGTTAGAAGCTGATTGGCTACCATGCACAACTACATCAGATTTTTCACTCTCTGGTTTTAGTACATCAACCCCCACAGTCTCATAGTTTAACTTAAAGTGGAGGTTCACCCTAAATATAAGCCCTCCCATGTGATCCAGCATACTGGCGTCAGCGCCAGTATGCTGTTTTTTTTTTTTTTTAATCCATGTACTTACTGTATTATGCTGAATTTTATTTTTTTTACCCCGCGGTGGACGGCGCCAGTATAGCGCGTCACATCTTACGAAAGTACCCGAAAAGGACTCGGGTAATCGCGGCGAAAATGCGGCGCCTGCGCACAGACCTAGGAGCTGACTGCGCAGGCGCCGTATTTCTCCGAGTCCTATTTCGGCGTTTTTCAGAGGGTGTGACGCGCCATAGCCGTAGGACTCGGAGAAATACGGCGCCTGCGCAGTCAGCTCCTAGGTCTGTGCGCAGGCGCCGCATTTTCGCCGAGATTACCCGAGTCCTTTTCGCGTACTTTCGTAAGATGTGACGCGCTATACTGGCGCCGTCCACCGCGGGGTAAAAAAAATAAAATTCAGCATAATACAGTAAGTACATGGATTAAAAAAAAAAAAAACAGCATACTGGCGCTGACGCCAGTATGCTGGATCACATGGGAGGGCTTATATTTAGGGTGAACCTCCGCTTTAATAAGAGTTCCTTGTGACTGTTCTTGCCACAATCTGAGCACCAAATACATGCAACAATTGAATCCATGCATACATGACAGAAACCTTCCTATTTTGCATACAAAAGAAAACCATATCATGAATAACCTCAGGAATTTGCCAGCATGCTGAAAATTTTGTGGCAAACAGTGTGACACTAGCTAATTTCTATTCATAGATGATGACTATGATAGCAGAATTTGATCAGTGTATGACTAGCTACCTCGTACAAACTCTGTGCCATAGTGCGCACTGCACATATTATAAAATAGTAGAGGGCAACAATTTAGGAATTAATAACTGTAAAGATTTTACTTCTGAAGACAATATTTTAATGGAACAGAACAGCAGTTGACCATTTCATTGTGTATAAAGTGCCAACTTTAAATACATTCACAATTCAGTCACTACAGAGTAGAATAGATTAAAATGTACAGATACAGTGTTTATAAAGGGCATTTGGCATGTAAAATGCAATTCTGGCATTCAGTAATATACTAAATGAATTTGCCTTCTATAAGAAGGATACTATTATTACAACTTTCTTCCTCCCAAATATGCAGACAGAGCTTGGCTGCTTTGTAAATTGTTCAGCAGCAACAAATTTTAAATATGCATACTATATGTGAACAGCAGACATTCATGCAAATACTGAAACCTCCTAACAACTAAGTAGAAGCAAGATTCTTTTTTTAACCTCATGCCTGTTGAGGTGATGCAGCTCTACTATATCACACGTTTTAATCATAAGACTGGTGGACTTTACCTTGCTGCGGGTAGGAGATCTTAAGCCAAGGCTACACCCATATTTTTAAGGAACAACATCTATCTTAGAGTGACCAGCAGTGGATTTGTTTTAGAAAAATACTGTGTAAATCTATATTAAGATGATCCAGACCTCCAGTAAAGTATACTGAGGACGTGGACAGACATTTTATTTATGTTGGGGGTTTTAGTTGGCTTTTCCTGTTTTAAGAAAGAATCTTTTTCATCATGTGTATCCTGTTATGTCCATCCCCCAACAGATGTAAGACCCCTGTAACCTCCATGCAGCCACCTTGTGCAAAAGCTCCAAAGACTTCTAACATTCATTTAGGGCTTCTCATAGTTTCTTCAAACAGACATGCCTTGTGATGGTACAGTATACTGTACCAGTTTTCATATAAACAGTATTTAGCTTGTTAGTGCCTAAAGCCGCTTACATACTGTAGCAAGATGCCATTTATCATATGGTAGACTCATTCTCAAATATTTTTGCTTTTAGAGACTGTAAGTTATGCTGAATAAAATTGTCTGATCCAATGGTTTCAGAGAAACGCGAATCCTTCCTCATACGGTTCCTCTTTTTGATAGAATTTTGAATGGTCTCCGATGTAAAATAGTAAATAATGGGGTCAAAGCAGCAGTTTGATACTGCTATGCAGAGTGTAATGGGGTACATAGTCCTGACTGCTGCTTGCACAGAGCAGTTGCTAAAAGCCTGAGTTCTCATAAGCGAGTAAAGCACCAGATTTATGTTATAGGGTATGAAACAGAAGCAAAAGATTGCCAGGTGAACAACGATCATCAATAGCACCTTCCTTTTGTTGAGCTTGCTTCTGCTTAAGGTCACTGGCTTCTTCAGAGTCCTTAAAACCATAGTTGAACAGAAGACGTTAAGTATGAGGGGGATGAAGAAACCCACGATTTCAATGAAAATTACAATCTTCGATAGATACGTTTTCCAGGTATCGTTGGAGAAGTTCTCAAAGCATGACTCTGAAGAGCTGTTATTCTTTGTATTTGTTGATCTGAAAAAGCTTGCCGGGACACTGCCTGTGAGCACAATAAGCCAAACCAGCCCACACGTAACTTTTGCCTTCAATTTTGTCCTGATGGTCTTTGACCGAAATGGATGTACAATTGCTAAAAAACGGTCCACACTGATGCAAGTGAGAAACAAGATACTTCCGTACATGTTGGTGTAAAACAGAGTCACCGATATCTTGCACAGTATGTCTCCAAAAGGCCAGTTCCTTGCCGCAAAATAGAAAATCCGAAAAGGCAGTGTAAACACAAAGAGGAGGTCAGATATGGCCAAATTTATCATGTACGTTGTGGTTTCATTCCTCACTTTTAAGGTGCAAATAAAGATATACAAAGCAACACAGTTTGATATCAGGCCAAGCACGAACACCATGCTAAATATACATCCATACAGGATGTACTTAAATTCGTCATCCACTGGACAGTGCGTAGTATTGTTTACCATCTTCGACAATAGTCCAAACACGTCAGGCAAATTGTACCAGCCCTTTGTCGAGCTGTGTATTTACCGGTCACCGATCTTCTACCTGTGCACACGTGCGGCCAGCTTGGAGCTTCCTCTTGCAGTCATCCAGAGGTCCAGCAGAATCTATCTCAAACCAGCTCCGGGTATCACTCAGGCGATTTTCCTGTTAGTTTGTTTCCACAATGTGCTGTACGTTTCACTTGCAAATTTACAGTCTTTAGCATCTCCACAATTTGAAGTTTTATGACTTCCTTTGAATTCTCTGTTCCAGAAATCCGTGTTACCTTTTTACAGCGTTGCGCCTTTTATTCCAGGTGGCAGTAGATCAAGCAAGTAAAGCATACTGTAATCTTTAAGAGCAGCACAAGATCCATTGCTGAGAAAGAGAGGGATATTTTCAGTCTTGCCGTGTTTCTGTTGAATATGCAAACTTCAGAGGAGGACTCTCTCATTTGCTGCTGTCCAGCAAAGTTTTCTGTAAAAATGATGAGCGAATACAGCCCACAAGGCAAAGTTTTAAGCAGAAAAAAAGTCCAGAGCTTGGTGTGATGTGTATTGCTTGTGGTGGCTTCTGCTTCTGTGAGCACACTCTCACACAAAAGCCTGAATAACACAGGAAGAGGCTGGTCCTAAACAAAGGCTAGACTCTGCCCAGATTGTTTGCTTGTGTTGCCTACTGTGTGTTAAAAGTCCTGTGGGAATATACCTGAGACCAAGTGAGATAGCTCTGAGCAATCAATTAACTCTTGCTGTGCCATACTGCTCAGGCAGTCTGCTTGAAATGTGCAACTTATCTTCTATTCCATCTCATTCTAACTACTGTTAGAAAACAAAACAAAAACATTAAACTGTAGTTGTAAAGGCTTATGTTTTTTTTTTCTTTTACCTTAATGCATTCTCTGCATTAAGATTAAAAAAGCCTTCCATGGTCAGCTTCTTCCCAGCCCCCTCCCTAAATACCCCCCTGAGCCCAATATCAGTTCAGCGCTGAGCCCAAGAGCAGAGGTGCTTCTCTGTTTTCCCCCCACAGGACATAGGTACAGTAGCAGAAGCCTTGGCTCCTGTTGCTGTCGATCAAATCCTGTGAAGAAGGGGTGGGACCAACCTGTGCTGTGTGTGTCAATAGACACACACAGCCCGATTCAGGATCGAGCCAGCATTAGTGCCCACATAGTAAGTGGCTTGCTGTGGGGGCACGCACTATGATGGAGGAGCGGCACGAGACCCTAAAGTGGAGGTTTGGGGCCACTCTGTACAAAACTATTGCACAGAGCGTGTAAGTATGATATGTTTGTTAAAATGTAAAGCGGAACTCCACCTGAAATGAGTAGCTCTGCATGTCTACCTGCTGCCACATTTGGCACCGTTTTGGGGGGAGTGGGCACTTTTTTTACAGGTTTTTACAGGTACCAGCTCCCACTTCCTGCTCAGCCCCCCCCTTTCCCCTTGCAGCGGGCTGTGAAGCAGCAAGGCTTCACTGCTGGTGTCCTAGTCAAGATGGCGGCGCCAGCACCCAATAGCCAATCTTTCAATTGGCTCGATTGAGGACACCGCTGGATTCGTGGACATGTAATTGCCCTAACATTAAAAGTCAGCATCAACAGTATTTACACCCATTTCTTTCCACTAATTTTTTTTAATGAATATTACGTTTTTTTTTTTTATATTCAGGTACGCACAATGTATTTTTTGCAAAACACTGCAAGTAAGGTTCAGGGCAATTTTTTTTAGTTTTATCTTCAACTTCCTGTCTTCGCTAAAGATGCATCTTAATTTTACAAGGTGATTCTTTTTGTCAGGAATAAAAGGCAGGAAAAATCGAAATTTTTAATTTGTCAATGCAACAATTTTCCTTGTTGGAATATCTCCACTTCTACAAGCGCATTCACACCAGAACCAAGTGTGCTGCATTGCACATTTTTTTTTATTTTTTTTTGCATATTTGGCATCCCAATTAAACTGCGTGGGCTGTAACGTACCTGCATGCACCAAAAACAGTCATGGTGCGTCACACGTTTTATTATGAATTTCAGTGTTCTGTAATTCAGCCATGTTTTTATAGATGTGCTTTGGGGTGGTGTAACTGGCATAGGAGGGTATTTACCTAACTTTGAGAGCGCTGCTCTCACTTCTTATGCCTTGAGCTGTAAAATCAACCTCCCCTATGGGAAACTGCAAAAAAAAAAATGGTGATTATAACTACTCCTTTCTCTATCCAAAACTTAGGGGGAAAAACGCTTTGGCTTTTGAGTAGTTGGGAAAAGATTCAGGGCCGGAAGCCTGTATTTAAAATCCGCCTAGCAGTACTAAGGTTGTCGGTTCGAATACCCAACTATGCCACCACCTGCCTGGAGTTTGCATGTTCTCCCTGTGCCTGTGTGGGTTTCCTTCCACACTCCAAAGACATGCTGGTAGGTTAATTGGATTCTGTCTAAATTGGCCCAACTATTTGTATGATGAATTTGAATTCGGGACCTTAGATTGTAAGCTCCTTGAGGGCAGGGACTAAGGCCGCGTACACACGATCGAATATATCTTCTGAAACTGGTCCGATCGTGTGTACGGGCGAGCAGACAGGTTTCCAGCAGACGGGTTTCCAGCAGACAAAAGTTTTAAAGCATGCTTTAAAACTTGTCTGCTGGAAAGTTGTCTGTCGGATATGTCCGCTGGTTAGTACGCCTAACCAGTGGACCGAAATCTCCCGCATGCGTCGAATGGATTCGACGCATGCGTGGAAGTATTTTACTTCCTGGTTTGGTGACGTGGCGGCGTGTCGCCGCGCGCCGCGCTGTCTGTCTGCGGGGATTTTGGTTTGATCGTTTGTACACAGATCAAACCAAAATCTCCCAGGAGACATGTCCGATGAAAATGGTCCGTCGGACCGTTTTCATCAGATATATCTCCTCGTGTGTACGGGGCCTAATGTGAATGCACAATTTATATATGTAGAGTGCGGCGTAAATTGACAGTGTTATATAAGTGCATGAAATAAAAAAAAATATGGGCAAAAGAGTCATGCTGGGGAGGTTACCTGAAACTGCAGTTACCCCTTTTATAAAATTAAAAAATTACTTTCCACGATGAAGTGTGGATCTGAACGGAGAAAAAAAAAATAGGTAAATTCCTGCAATACATGTGCATTTTTATGTTTTGCCTCTTTAAAAATGCTGCAAGTACAAAATAATACCCAGAGTAATCCTGCCAGAAGTGAGGTGAGCTTTTAACGTCCAGTTTTTCTCCACTGCACTAAAATCTCATATGGTGTTCTCCACCTTAGTCACCTCTGTAGACTTCAAAACCCCTTGCTCCTATGCTATGAAGGGGAGGTGTTTTGTAGTCCACATTAGGTGCAAGCAGCCCAGTGTTGACAACACTGCTCCTCCATAGATTCACTGCAGTGAGAGCGCATTGTCATCCTAGGACAGGAAGTATGACATGATCACCAAAAATAAATAGGAGGGAAAAAAAAGGAAACAAACAAATGCAGCTACTACACATGCTAAGGACTGGTAAGCTGCAATGCTATTATGTTTTTTTTGGCTTTAGAAAGCAGTGTGCATACCGGCATAAACAATTAGACTGTAGACTGGGGGAGGTTTTTAAAGGCTTTTTAAGTAGAAGAAAAGGTATCACCTTGACCAGATAAGATCCATGCTGACCTCATGCCCTTCCTGAGCGGCCCTTCCACTTATCACCAGGTCAGAACACATCTGGGTTGCAGAGAAGGGTAAACATGTGTTAAGTCATTATTTCAAATTCCACCCTCATCATTTTACACACTGTGTAAATACGCCAGTGTCTGTTATAGAAGTGTAACTTGTGTTTTTAATTATTTTATTCTTGTGGATTTATCTTTCCTTTTTGAGTACAAAAAAAAGTTATTAAACGTGTTAGCGTGTTTGCAAGCACGATTTGCGACGATGAGCTTTTCTTTTTTTTTTTTTTGGTTGCGGTTTCTTCTCCTTTATTTCAGTGAAAGGGACAGATTACAAAATCTGAATATATATATATATACATACATACACACACCGTACAGACCAAAAGTTTGGATACATCTCATTCCAAGAATTTTCTTTATTTTTATGACTATGAAAATTGTAGAGTCACACTGGAGGGATTAAAACTATGAATTAACACATGTGGAATTATATACATAACAAAAAAGTAGGTAACAACTGAAAATATATGTCATATTCTAGGTTCTTCAAAGTAGCCACCTTTTGCAGCAGACACATCTCTAGAACAACTGTTAGGAGGAGACTGTGTGAATCAGGCCTTCATGGTAGAATATCTGCTAGGAAACCACTGCTAAAGAAAAACAACAAGCAGAAGCAGAAGAGACTTGTTTGGGCTAAAGAACACAAGGAATGGACATTAGACCAGTGGAAATCTGTGCTTTGGTCTGATGAGTCCAAATTTGAGATCTTTGGTTCCAACCACTGTGTCTTTGTGCGACGCAGAACGGATGGACTCTACATGCCTGGTTCCCACTGTGAAGCATGGAGGAGGAGGTGTGATGGTGTGGGGGTGCTTTGCTGGTGACACTGTTGGGGATTTATTCAAAATTGAAGGCATACTGAACCAGCATGGCTACCACAGCATCTTGCAGCGGCATGCTATTCCATCCGGTTTGCGTTTGGTTGGACCATCATTTATTTTTCAACAGGACAATGACCCCAAACACACCTCCAGGCTGTGTAAGGGCTATTTGACCAAGAAGGAGAGTGATGGGGTGCTGCGCCAGATGACCTGGCCTCCACAGTCACCGAACCTGAACCCAATCGAGATGCTTTGGGGTGAGCTGGACCGCAGAGTGAAGGCAAAAGGGCCAACAAGTGCTAAGCATCTCTGGGAACTCCTTCAAGACTGTTGGAAGACCATTTCAGGTGACTACCTCTTGAAGCTCATCAAGAGTGTGCAAAGCAGTAATCAAAGCAAAAGGTGGCCACTTTGAAGAACCTAGAATATGACATATTTTCAGTTGTTTCACACTTTTTTGTTATGTATATAATTCCACATGTGTTAATTCATAGTTTTAATGAATCTACAATTTTCATAGTCATGAAAATAAAGAAAACTCTTTGAGAAGGTGTGTCCAAACTTTTGGTCTGTACTGTGTGTGTGTATATATATATATATATATATATATATATATATATATATATATATATATATATATATATATATATATATGTGATTATATATATATAGATCCATAAGATTTTGTAGGCCATTTCACTGTTTTGGCGTATCACTGCTACCTGAATAATATTTGTATTATTAAATCCTGTATAATATTAATAAAAATATTATTCATGTGGCAGTCCTATGCTAAAACAGTGAAGGAGCCTACAAAATCTTATGGATAGTATATATTCAGATTTTTTTCTGTCCCTGTTTTCCTCATGCGTGGCATGCTGGAGTCTGTGGAATACATTAACCTGGCTATATTGGTACAGGAAAAAGTACATGTCTGAGGAATGAGGTCTGTGGTTGAAGAATGGCCTAGGGGTTCTGTATTAAAATAGAAAAATAGAAAAAAAAAAAGCAAGACACCCATCGTACCCATCCAACCACCTCTTGTTGGAGGTTGCACAATCTGTGGTCTAGATGAGCTGTTTGGCGTGGTAACTGAATAAATTATGGGCTTCAGCTAAAGTGAAATTTTTTTTTTTTCTTTGAAACCTCTAGTCAATTTATTTTTCAATAACATGTGGTAACCAGAAGCCCTCTATAATTTGCAGTTTGTGAAAGTCTTGGTAAATAGTTGGAACCGGTTTATTTTTATGCACGTTATATGCAACCTCCAATTCATATAAGACAACCTTTCTCTTAGACGTAAACATAAGCATAATTGTATAGCAGTAATTTCTAGTGGCCTTTCTGATGTTGCATACCCACATAAGGGGGAAAAAAAGCGAATATATTTTTAGTATGTAAAAAGCATTGTTTAGTTCAGGATAATTGTAGAAACACAAGGAATCCGCGAGCAGGCCGAATGATTCAGAGGTCTAAAGGAAATCCTCCGTAAGCTCCGCAAATCCCACTGGATGTCTTCAGTATCTAACACCAGTGTACTTTTATGGTCGTAAACTAAAGGGGTTCCACGCATTCACGCCATCTTGTTTTGCAGTACTATTTGTTATTCTTTTCATCTGCTGGTGCTAAAGCTGAGGCGGCTATCTTGTAATGATTATCTTTTATTAAGGGCTTATTTACACCCCAGACTGTGGTTCTGCATTTTGCTATATTTATTTATATATAAATCCTATGATTTTCAATAGTGTCTGTTTACATTAATGTGGTCTTGCATGGTGCATTTTAAGTGTATTGACCTGTATTTTGCTATTCAGGTCAAATGGGGTCTTTCAAAAATGCAACATAACTAAAAGGCATGTCTGTGCATGTTGATGCATGCATTCTGGTATGAATGAACTCCAACTTGTTTGTTCATGAAGAGTATTTGATACACAAATAGTTATTCCACTAATACCATAGGCTGGATAGTAGGCGATGTTTCAGAAAAAAAATGTAAAGAATATTTTGCATTTTTATGCACTGGAGAGGAATAATTATTGTAGTAGATGGGACTAATGTGAACATAAGTCATGCCTCTGTCTGAACCCCAGTAATTTGCTGTATGCAAAAGGTGAGGTTTAAGAAAGGACGCGTGCAACCCGATGCTGTCACCTACCATCTGTTTTTCATACTTGATAAACTTTTTAATTTCATTATAGGAGTTTGGATTTCATAGGTATATTTATCAGCAAAACCTCTTTAACTGCTCAACTTTTTTCATTATTGGTAAAATATTGAACTTTCTATACTTTTTATGCATTGTGCCTTGAAACTGTTATTACTGGCATTTTCGCATCTAATGGTTGTTCTTGCCTATGGTCCATGCTTTTCTAGGGCTGACACTGTAAAGCTTGCCGTGCATTATGACATTTTCTTAACTTCCACCATGGGTGGAAAGAAAGATACAAGCTTAATTCCCCCCTCAACACATTCAGTGTTGATGGGGGGGAATCTCTACCACAGTGCTGTTTTTTGTTCTGAGCCTTCCCTGCCAGAAGAACACAATTATTGGTGTTGCTGGCTTATAGCAAGTGGCACTAATCGCACGGAAAACACCCAACAAATTGGTTGTACACAAATTGATCCATCGCCGACTTGTGTACAATTGGGTGCCCATATGTCGGGCGAAAGTCGGACGGTCCCTGCTGAACTGGCTGAATTTCAATCCATGTATGGTTGGCTTAAATGTTGAGCCATCTTGCATGAAAGGGACATGGTTTGACCGCACTGGGCTCACAAAGTAAGGCTAGGTTCGCACCTAAACAAGCAAGTGCACAGCTTTGACCAAGTGTGCTATTCTCCTGGCTTATGTCAGGAGCATGAAGGTTATAGTAGTGAGCTCCCTGGACTTCCCTCAGGACCTCCAGTATTTTCTTCAGATTCCTGCACTTAATGGAGCTAAACTTACCTTTTCTTCAATGGTCCACACAACTCCCTGGCATCTTCTGGGTGCCTGTCTTAAGCTGTCTTCATTGTCTGGCATGGGAAGATGTCATCCCGGCACACAGGGACACGGAGTGTGGCAGTGATTTGAGCTGAGGTGTGCATGCACAGCTCATTTTCTGCATGCTGGAGATTGCTGGTAGGTCTATTTTATTTCACAACATTGCATGTCTCTTTATCTATTCTACAAGAAAGAGCCTGTGCCTGCTAACAGTTTATGACAGCAGAACTTTTGTTTACAGAGTAGCATGGAAGTGAAGGAAAATAAATAATATACTGTGACAGGTAATGGGAATAAAACAAACCCTTTGATTTGGCCTGAATTTACCCAACACGGTTATGTCAGTGTGCCTATAGTACTCCTCTGATGAAAGCACTCCATACACAATGGGAACTGTCGGTGTTGTTCATCATTTTTTTTTTTTCTTTCCAGTGCCTTATGAGTGTATCACTGATTTTTGCTCCCCTCCGTATCCAGTTTTAGCAATGAAGTATTTAAATATCACTTGCGGTGCACAGTCTCTTCCCAAGGTATGAAGTGTGTGTCAAAGGACATGTTATGCTGTAACCTCAAAATGGAAATATTTGCATAGACTAGCATGTACACTGTGCTAAGTAAGGAAAGCTTTGCGGTCTGTATAAAATGATACCTTTTCTGTTCTAGCAGAAACTGTATGTTAGGTTTTTACCTTTTTTTTTTTTTTCTCTTTCTGAAACTTTGCTATGAATTTTTTATAGTAGAAACCTAAAAAAAATGTTTGCATTTAACCACATATTAAGTTTGCAACCTTTTTTAAGGCCTTCGGTCTTTATAAAAGGTTGAAATACATTTTTATTTTTTTTATAGTAAATCTTCTTTAAAGGATAAGTTCACCTTTTGGGACAGGTTACATATTCCACCCATTTTTGGGGAGGAACATATGACATGTCGCTAATGCTGCAGACTCCGTCGATTTCCCCCTCCCTGTGACAGCAGTACGGGAAGAAGTTCCCCATACTAGCTGTCGCTTTTTTAAATCGGCATTGCTGTGCAGGGCTCCACCCACATGGTCGCGTCATTGTTATACAGGATTTATATAGCGCCAACAGTTTGCGCAGCGCTTTACAACAGGGAAGACAGTACAGTTACAATACAATTTAAAAACAGGAGGGATCAGAGGGCCCTGCTCGTTAGAGCTTACAATCTAGAAGTCATTCATTCACACAGCTCTGTGTGTCTGAGTGAATGAACTACAAGCCCTGACTCCCTTTCCGACTGTCTGCTTGTAGTTCTCAATGAACTACCACGGCGCTCTGGAGTGCCGTGGTAGTTCATTAATTCTTCCTGTCAGATTGTATCTGCTTGCCTGTATGGGCGCACAGATACTGATAGATCTGCAGGAGACCTGCATGACGCCAATGATCTGCGATGCTTTACACACAGGCTAAAAAAAAAAAAGTGCATTTTATTACTTTTTCTAAAAAGTGATCCTTTAAGAGATGCATTCTTACTAAAGAGCGAAAATAGATTTAATAGAGCTGTTTTTATTATTTCCAAATATATATTGTCCCCTTTTCCTGATGATAGAAATTTCAGAGTCCGGCTTCTGGAACCTGCCACTTAGAACATGTTAAAGCGACACTAAACAGGTTTTTTTTTTTTTTTTTAAACAACAAACATGTTATACTTACCTCCACTGTGCAGTTCGTTTTGCACAGAGTGGCCCGGAAAGCTGTCTTCTGGGGTCCCTCGGCGGCTGTCTGGGCTCCTCCTCGCAAAAGCTTTCCATCATGCGACGGCGCTCGCACGGTGGAAAGCTTTTGCGAGCGCACTCCCGTGATACAGCGGCAGCCATAGCCGCCGACTGTATCACTCGGCTCCGCCCCCGGCGCGCCGCATCATCCGCTGTGATTGACAGCAGTGCCAGCCAATGGCTGCGCTGCTATCAATCCGCCCAGCCTAGCCAATCAACGGCCAGGCTGGGAACCGAAGAGGATGACGTGGACGCGCCCGGGAGATTCGAAAGGTCAGGTAAGTAAAACGGGGACCAACTTCTTTAAGGCTTCAGGGGTTAACTAGACTATAATGCGTCTAAATGCTAATCCTTGCGCCAATTATTTTAGCACCAATAAAGGCTGAAGGTTTACTAACAACACAGGGCTCTATACATAGACCTGAGATGTGGCTGTTTTTTTCTTTCTACAAAGCAGGGAGATTAAACAGTCAAATCTCTCAGTAAAAGCAGCACATATTACACATTTTAGGCACACAGTTAACACGTTGATTGCCCCTAGAGGTTTACCCCTTCCCAGCCAGTTTCATTACTACAGTGGCAGTGTATGGCATTCTCGCCGATTACTGCAGTATTGATACTGGTAATGTTGGTGTCAGATTTCTTGCCACACTATCAGTGCCACTATAAGTTGCTGATCACTGCCATTTCTAGTATATATATATATATCATGGACCCCAATAAAGTGTAGATTAATTGGTTTGTGTGGAAGTTATAGCATCGACAAACTACATACTGGAATTTATATATATATATATATATATATATATATATATATATATATATATATATATATATATATATATATATATATCCAGTATGTAGTTTGTCGATGCTATAACTTCCACACAAACCAATTAATCTACACTTTATTGGGGTCCATGCCTTCCCCTAGTAAAAGCACCTCAAGTCCCAGAGTACACAATCTTTTGCTATGTATAGTTTTAACCCTTCGACCCTGATGTTAACCCCTTCCCAGCCAGTGTCATTGGTACAGCGACGTTCCTTTTTTTTTTATAGCACTGATAACTGTATTGGTGTCACTGTCCAACTGTCTGCCGCAATATCACAGTTATGCTATAAATTGACGCTGATCACAGCCATTACTAGTAAAAAAATAAATCATTTACTCCCAGGGAGGTTTCTGCCCGTGTGCTCAGGGATTCGAGACAGTTCCGCCAACTATCGCGACGCTACACTCTTTGATGCCTGGCGAGTTCTCCACCCGGGGGACAGACAATGCACTTTCTACTCGGCCCCCGCCCGCACTCACTCCCAGATAGATTTTTTTTTTTGTTAACAACACGGCCCTTAGACTGTCCAGTGCAGTCCAGATTCTCCCGATTAACCTGTTCAGATCACGCTCCTGTCCTGCTGACCATAGCACTGGGTACCCCCAGCCGCAGGCCGTGTACCTGGTGGCTGAACACATTCCTCCTACAGCACTCCCCTTCGCTGTCCAAATTAGAGTCCGCCCTAAAGTACTATTTTGCGGAAAATGATACACCAGACATGAAGCCTCCCACATTGTGGGAACCCACAAGGCAGTGATACGGGGAACATTTTTGGCCCTGTCGTCTGCCATGCGGAAAGACACACAAGCCCTGAAAGTATGGACGGAAGGAGAGCTTAAAGTGCTGGAGGGCCGACTGCAGAGCTCACCCACCCTAGCGCTCCTTAAAAAAATTACATCCTTGCGGGCGACGCTAAACTACATAGCGATGGACAGGGTGGAAAAGGCCTTCGTTAGACTGCGACAGCTGTTTTATGACAAGGGGAATAAGGCCCCCCCCCTTCTGGCTCAGAAGCTGCGAGACAGCACCCAAGTCTCGACGCCCCACCAATTCAAAAACAGATCGGGGACCATGGTCACACACCCGAGTGAGATAGCCCACTCGTTTGCAGAGTTCTACACGCACCTCTACAACAACCCTGACATCCCGAGCGGCCCCCTTCCTCCTGATATCGCCCAACGCATGAATCAATACCTTGAGAAAAGTGGGGTATCCCGACTAAGGCCTGAGGACCTTGTCCCCCTTAATGCCCCGATTACTGAATAGGAACTAGAGTCCACTATTAAATCCCTGCTGTCTAGCAATCCCCCGGGTCCGGATGTCTTCCCTTATGAATATTATAAGGCATGCCACCCTATACTGCTCCCCTATATGTGCAAACTATTAACGCATTTCTCCATGACACCCCCGTCCCTGTTGATATGCAACGTTCATTCATCACAGTGTTACCTAAACCAGATAAAGACCTGTCCCTTTGTGCCAACTATAGCCCTTCTGAATTCGGATCTTAAGGTTTCCACTTAAGCGGGGGACAACACCAGGAAAATGACCTGGTGGAAGTGGCGAACAGTGAGGGCTTGCAGTCCCTTCTACTTAGCCTAGACGCAGAAAAGGCCTTTGATCGCCTGGGGTGGCCCTTTCTGTTCGCCACGATGCACCACCTGGGATTTCGGGGGCCCTTTTATGCATGCGATTCGGCACCTATATGCAGACCCCTCCTCCCAGGTTAAAACGCCCTTCGCCCTCTTGTCCTCGTTCCCGGTGACTAATGGCACCAGGCAAGGGTGTCCGTTGTCTCCCCTGCTATTTGCGCTATGTGTACAACCCCTGCCTGCCACGTTTCGAGGGAGCGCTAGCATTAAGGGCATTATGGTCCGAGATCGGGAGTTTAAGATCTCACTATTTGCAGGCAATGTAATTCTGACCCTGACACAACCTAGAACGTCCCTCCCGAACTTAAATGCGGAACTCTATCGATATAGCGCCATCTCGGGATATAAAATTAACGCATCTAAATCTGAAGCACTTCCACTTAATATGCCATTGAGCGAGGCGACCCACCTGCAGACATGCTTCCCATATACCTGGAAAAATTACGGCCCTGAAGTACCTAGGTATACACATTACACCCAGATTCGGCACACTGTATCAGGAGAACTCCCCCCCCCCCCCCCCTTTTCCGATCTATTCGAGCCCTACTCCTACAGTGGAAAAAACATCATATATCCCTCCTGGGGAGGGTGGCGTCTGTGAAAATGACTGTCCTTCCGAAGGTTCTATACCTGTTCCAGACACTGCCCATCCCAGTCCCATACGCCCACCTGAGGAAACTTCAGGCAGACCTGCTAAAGTTCACCTGGAACTAAAAGCGCCATAAGATACCGCGATCGCTCCTGACGGCGCCCTGATCGGAGGGGGGTCTAGCTTTCCCTGACCTTGTTAGGTATTTCCAAGCGGCCCAGCTTTGGGCGGTAGCGTCCTGGTTTACGTTACATTCATATAATAAGTGGATGTAAATTGAGAAACTGTGGTTAGCCCCGATACATCCCCCGGAGGTTGGCCCCCGACCGTATGCTGGGAACAGTGTCGGTGCTCCGGCGATTGTGGCGCAAGCTGCTACCCAATCACAAATGACAGTTCGCTCCTGACCTCCTTTGCCTGTAAGTAACCCTAAGGTCCCAGACAGCCTCACACACCGCATGTCCTTCCCCTGGACATCGCAGAATCTCTTCCACTTTGGCAACCTGGTGAATCCCTTGACTCGTGGACTGCGCCCCTTTGCTGACTTAGACACAATATGACCTCCCGAGCCGGGAATTCTACGGGTATCTCCAGATACGACACTATGCCTTAACAATGGCACCAAAGCTGCAGTTTTCCCCTCCGACCCCATTCGAGCTTCTGATCCTGGCGGGCTCGGCCCAAAGGAATATACGTTATACTGAATGCTTGACCCATGGAGGTAAAGGGCAAACCTGCGTACATGATTAAATGGGAAAAGGCTCTTGGCAAGGAGATACCCCTGGAACAATGGCGTGTGATTTGGACACAGGCAGCAAAAAGCTTGATCTGCACGCTCTATAAAGAGAGTGCCAATAAAATCTTATGCTTCTGGTACTTGACTCCGGACGTCCTCCACGCCATTTATCCCTCTAGCTCGGACCGTTGATGGCGTTGCCTTGGGGCTAGGGGTACCCTCCTCCACATTTATTGAAGCTGCCTGTTGATACTCCCCTTCTGGTACTCGGTCGGGCAATTGCTGGAGCGGCTCCTGGACAAACAGATTCCCCCGCCCCTAAAATATTTCCTCCTGGGTATTACACCGCTAAAGCTCCCGTCCCTGTATAAGAAACTGGCCAGCCACATCCTTACGGCAGCGAGATGCTTGGTGGCGTTGCATTGGAAATGCCACTCTCCCCCTCCCCATGAGGCCCTATAGGCCCGGATTAGGGACGTGGAGACTATGGAGAAAATGACCGCCAGGCTGCGGGACCGGATGGAGGCACATGAAGCTGTCTGGGAGCTGTGGCACCGCTAGGAGGACCTGCCTTGAGACGGTATGTGGCCCGAAGTGATGATTTTCTCTCCGTACTCTTTCCCCCTCTTTTCTTCTTGCTGTCACCTTTTCTTTCTCCCCTCCATGACTTTGGAGTCCCCTAGTGACTCTGATTGACATGATATGCAGCTGTTGGGCCTTTTAATCACTCTAGCCACAACACACAGGCAGTCCTTATAGACTAGGGCAAGATTGCACCCCGCCACATTGGCGCTATCGGAAACGATAGACAAGCTGTTAATGCAGACTATAGTAAGCAAAGGTATTGAGCACTCTGTTTTTAATATTACCTTTCTCATTTCTTGTAATGTTGTCTTTATCTGCAACCTTCCTTTCTTTTCTTTTTTTTTTTTTGGAAGACTGCGAGTTATGTATGTACTAATTTTTTGATCAATAAAATCATTAGTAAAAAAAAATCATTAAAAGTTTTCCATAGTTTATAGACGCAATAACTTATGCGCAAAACAATTAATATAAAATGATTGCTATTTTTTTTACCAAAAATTTGTAGCGGACTACATATTGGCCTAAATCGATGAAGAAATTAGATTTTTTTTACCATGTTTTTTTTTTTTTTTTTTATTGGAGACATGTCAAAGTAAAAAAAAATGTGCTTTTTTTTTTTATGGTTGATCTTTTTTTTGTTTATAGCACAAACAACAAAAACAGCAGAGGTTGTCCAATATCACCAAAAGAAAGCTCTATATGGGGGGGGGGGGGGGGGGGGGGGGGAAGAAAAGAACACCATTTTATTTGGGTACTGTATCACACGGCCGCGCAGTTAAAATAAAGCAGTGCCGTATGGCAAAAAATAGCCTGGTCGTGAAAGGGGGTAAATCTTCCAGAGCTGAAGTGGTTAATAGTCATTCGTTAGACTTTTAATAAAACCGCAACTCTATAATTCAGAAAGTGAAGTGGTTGGCAGCTACAAACCTCTTCCTGCGTAGTGGAAAATTTTAAGATGTCACATTGATGCTGTCAATTTGAGATAAATTTTTAACAATCTAATATTTTATCAGAAGTAACTTAAACTATATAGATTGTGGACTTGCAGGAACATCTTTTGTAGCGAAATACAATTCTCCCTCTCTCATGTGACAAAGCTGTAGTGTAAAGCCTAGTATTATTATACAGGATTAATATAGCGCCAAATGTTCGCGCATCGCTTTACAACAGTAGGGCAGACAGTACAATTACAGTACAATTCAATACAGGATCAGAGGGCCCTGCACGTTAGAGCTTACAATCTAGGAGGGAGGGTCAAGTGATACGAAAGGGTAATAACTGTTATTAGGTGGAGGCAGGGTGGACTTCTCCAAAGAGAAAAGTTTTCGGGGATCACCTACAAGTAGATAGATTTAGAGATAGACTGACAGATTGGGGTAGGGTATTACCGAGGATAGGAGAGGCGATAGGAGAAGTCCTGGAGGTGAATATGGGAGGAGGTGATGAGAGATTATTATTATTCTTACAGGCGGTGGGAGGGGACACCCCCCCTCCCACCGCCATCCGGTGCTTCTCCGGGCTCTCCCGTGCTATCTGAGGCCCGGATATATAATTTTGTTTGGGGGTTCTGAGTAATTTTCTAGTTAAAAAATGTATGATGTTTACATGAAGGAGAGAAGTGCCAGAATAGGCGCTGTATGAAAGTGGTTAAAGGTAAGCCAATGAGGAGAGAGATAACCAGGGAGTGAATCAGCTTTGTGGTTTCATTGGTTAGGAAGGGACGTAGTTTGGAAATGTTGCAGAGGTTGAGGCAGCAATCTTTGTAAAGAGATTTGTTGTGGGCCGAAAGGAGAGTACAGATTCCAGAATAACACCTAGGACCCTGGCATGTGGGGATGGATGGATGGTTGTGCCATTGCTCCTGACAGAGAAGTCTGCGAAAGGGGCACATGGGGGAGGAAATATTATGAGCTCGGTTTTGGACAAGTTGAGTTTGAGGAAGTGGTCTGAAATCCAGACAGATATGTCTGTTAGTAAGTTAGTGATGCGTGAGAAGACTGATGGAGTGAGTTGAGGGGTGGAAAGAGAGATTTGGGTGTCGTCAGTGTAGGAATTTTATTGAAAGCCATGTGAGACAATCGGCTGACCTAGGCAAAAGGTGTAGATTGAAAATGAGAGGTCCACACAATGAGATTATCAGATGATTGATTTTTTTTTTTGCATGCTAGTCTCCATATTGAATGTGAATAAGTTTCTAAAGTACAACGATTCTTGTACGACAGAAAAAAAATTGGAAGTGATTGTTAATAATTTGTATTTTCAAACTAAAAACTGTGCTGATTAACGAAAATCGTACAATCTGGTATCATATAAGAAAAATTGTCGTGTTTGTCCCTTTTGGAAGTTTTCATATGATAGCTGTGTACTAACGATCCGATTTTCATACGATCACATTGAAAGTGGAATTTTTAGTCCTGTTTTCTCATTGTGTACGAGGCTTAAGTGCATGAATGCTGGTCAGAGGTGATCGCCTCTGAAGTATGTAGCACACAATGGGCTCTGCCACCAGGACTGTACATCTACAGCTGCTCATTCAGTATGTTGTTAACAACATGTTTTGACATGATCGTCTATGGCCTTTTAGAATTGAAATGCCTGCAGAGATCAGTACCTTTTTTTTATGGTCCACAATGAGGTTTCTAAAAATCCAGGTTTACTAATTACAAATAAGGTAAAGTTTTGTACGCAAACATCAGGATGTTGATGGTGAATGAACAGTATTTTGTGTGTGTGATTTACACCTTTTTACCATGTAATCATCTGAGCTGGAATTTAGGAAATTGTGCTGAAAATATATTAACATAACAAATACAGAAAATAAAATGACAAAACAAACACAAAATTTGCATTGAGATGTACAAAACTATTGTTGCTTTTGCATAATAGCCACTATACTGGGGTGAGAAAACTTCCCAGGGGGGGGTGATGGGCGGGATTATTAGGCTTTCTTGATAAAGCTTTGTAAGTTTGGGATGAAACTGCATTTTCTTTGTAAGTTTTTTGGAGTGTATATGGTATGCACACTTTGCACAAGTGAATTACCGGGTGGCCTTGGAATGTGGAATTCCTATTTGAACCAGAGCATGGAAGAGCAAAATAATTTGCTAGGATACACATCTGCAATCTTCTAAGTGTCAGGTTACATGTAGCAAGATGAACCCACAGGGATGCGCCATAGACCACTAAGGTTATAGAAGGAATTTTGCATTCATGTGTGTGTGCTCAAAAACTGGCAACGTTTGCCAGTGTTTATTTTTTATTTTTTTTTAGGCTACTTTTTGTAGCCCTTTAAAAAAAAAATTGAGGCACAGATAACTTATCTTTTGTAAGGTCAAGGTAAACACAACCACTTGAATCTTGTATATTCTTTTAACAGGTAAATATCATTTTTAATCTTTTAAAATGAAAAAAATATATAGTTCTTCAATATTTACTTTTATTATACAAGGTTTATATAGTGCCAACAGTTTGCGCAGCGCTTTACACCATCAGAGAAGACAGTACAGTTACAATACAATTCAATACAGGAGGGGTCAGAGGGCCCTGCCCGTTAGAGCTTACAATCTGGAAAAAAAAAAAACAATCTAGAAGCGATGGGGTTCATTTACTAAAGCAACCAAGGCTGTTTGCTTTGAATACCCAGTCATTTTTTTTTTTTTTTTTGTCATCACATAATTTGTATTCAAAAGTAAATGAGGCTTCACTTTTTTCACTAACATACACTTTCCTGGTAAATCTATTCCTTCCATCCCTGGATCAAGGAATATTTATATTCAGAACCGAACATCAGCAACCATGTAGGTTTCAGTGTAAAGTTCATTAACTGTAAAGGTCCTTAAAGACAGCATTTGCATATAAAGGTTCTAACAGTCTGCTAAAGGAATAAGTATGCATAATTGCGTGCAAATTGCCGTATAGACATGTAATCAGGGACAACTACAGAAACAGGCTTATTCAAGCCTCCCAACAGATACAGGTTTCACTACCACTGTACAGGTAAAAAAAAAATCTTTGTTCTGATATTTGGTTAAATAAAGCCCAGGGAATCGCCCATTTTTCACCTCTGTGCTGCTGATCTCTTCTAGTAGCTTTCATCCACTTCCCATTAGAGCTGCACGATTATGGCTAAAATGAGAATTACGTTTTTTTTTTAGAAGATGGATCACGATTCTCTCACAATTCTCGCGGCGTAACATCATCTTTTCACATTAAACAAAAAATGTGGGCTTACAGTGCCTTGCGAAAGTATTCGGTCCCCTTGAACTTTGCGACCTTTTGCTACATTTCAGGCTTCAAACATTAAAGATATAAAACTGTCATTTTTTGTGAAAAATCAACAAGTGGGACACAATCATGAAGTGGAACAAAATTTATTGGATATTTTAAACTTTTTTAACAAATAAAAAACTGAAAAATTGGGCGTGCAAAATTATTCAGCCCCCTTAAGTTAATACTTTGTAGCGCCACCTTTTGCTGCGATTACAGCTGTAAGTCGCTTGGGGTATGTCTATCAGTTTTGCACATCGAGAGACTGAAATTTTTGCCCATTCCTCCTTGCAAAACAGCTCGAGCTCAGTGAGGTTGGATGGAGAGCATTTGTGAACAACAGTTTTTAGTTCTTTCCACAGATTCTCGATTGGATTCAGGTCTGGACTTTGACTTGGCCATTCTAACACCTGGATATGTTTGTAAACCATTCCATTGTAGATTTTGCTTTGTTTTGGATCATTGTCTTGTTGGAAGACAAATCTCCGTCCCAGTCTCAGGTCTTTTGCAGACTCCATCAGGTTTTCTTCCAGAATGGTCCTGTATTTGGCTCCATCCATCTTCCCATCAATTTTAACCATCTTCCCTGTCCCTGCTGAAGAAAAGAAGGCCTAAACCATGATGCTGCCACCACCATGTTTGACAGTGGGGATGGTGTGTTCAGGGTGATGAGCTGTGTTGCTTTTACGCCAAACATAACGTTTTGCATTGTTGCCAAAAATTTCGATTTTGGTTTCATCTGACCAGAGTACCTTCTTCCACATGTTTGGTGTCTCCCAGGTGGCTTGTGGCAAACTTTAAACGACACTTTTTATGGATATCTTCAAGAAATGGCTTTCTTCTTGCCACTCTTCCATAAAGGATTTGTGCAGTATACGACTGATTGTTGTCCTATGGACAGAGTCTCCCACCTCAGCTGTAGATCTCTGCAGTTCACCCAGAGTGATCATGGGCCTCTTGGCTGCATCTCTGATCAGTCTTCTCCTTTGTATAAGCTGAAAGTTTAGAGGGACGGCCAGGTCTTCGTAGATTTGCAGTGGTCTGATACTCCCATTTCAATATTATCGGTTGCACAGTGCTCCTTGGGATGTTTAAAGTTTGGGAAATCTTTTTGTATCCAAATCCGGCTTTAAACTTCTCCACAACAGTATCTCGGACCTGCCTGGTGTGTTCCTTGTTCTTCATGATGCTCTCTGCGCTTTAAATGGACCTCTGAGACTATCACAGAGCAGGTGCATTTATACGGAGACTTTATTACACACAGGTGGATTCTATTTATCATCATTAGTCAATTAGGTCAACATTGGATCATTCAGAGATCATCACTGAACTTCTGGAGAGAGTTTGCTGCACTGAAAGTAAAGGGGCTGAATAATTTTGCACTGCCAATTTTTCAGTTTTTTATTTATTAACAAAGTTTGAAATATCCAATAAATTTCGTTCCACTTCATGATTGTGTCCCACTTGTTGATACTTCACAAAAAATTACAGTTGTATATCTTTTTGTTTGAAGCCGAAAATGTGGCAAAAGGTCGCAAAGTTCAAGGGGGCCGAATACTTTCGCAAGGCACTGTACTTTACTGTTTGGTTTTTTTATTATTATTATTCATTAAAGTGTATTTTTTCCCCAAAAATTGCATTTGAAAGACCACTGTGCAAATACAGTGTGACATAAAATATTGCAACAATGGTCATTTTAATCCCTAGGGCAGTGATGGTGAACCTTGGCACTCCAGATATTTTGGAACTACATTTCCCATGATTCTAATGCACTCTGCAGTGTAGTTGAGCATCATGGGAAATGTAGTTCCAAAACATCTGGAGTGCCAAGGTTTGCCATCACTGCCATAGGGTCTCTGCTAAAATATATAAAGTTTGGGGGTTCCAAGTAATTTTTTAGCAAAAATTATTTGTAAGAAACAAGTGTCAGAAATAGGTTTAGACTTTAAGTGGTTAAACTGCCTGCATTTACACACAGAAGTTTATTCGTTTGCTCTAAGGCCCCTTTCACACTTTGGCGGAAGCAGCGTCGGCGTTAAAGCGCTGATATTTTTAGCGTTGCTTTACCGCCAATTTTGTGGCGCTACACTATTCGGCAGTTAGCGGGGGGGTTTTACCCCCCGCGCTAGCGGCCGAGAAAGGGTTACAACCGCTGCTCCGTCCTGCTAGCGCACCGCTCCAGTGTGAAAGCCCTCTGTCTGTCTTTTTTTTTTTTTTTTTTTTAACAGGGAAAAAGCCCTCTGTCTTTTACACTGGAAAGACAGCAGCGGCTGCTTGGGGTCGATTTGCAGGTGTTATTTGTAGTGCAATAGGTCTGCAAACCGCTCCAGTTTGAAGGGGGTCTAAGAAGGAAGAGTTACAATGTTTCAAGTTTTCTACTAGCACTGACAAACTTGGCAGACTGCCCATTTTTTATTTATTTTTGGCAGCTGAGTGAGTTTCTACACTTGTTACATGAAAGAATCGGGAAACTGCAATAGAGATTGTGATTTTTAACAATTCATTTTGCAGCTCTACTTCCCATCTAAAGGCACTTGTTCAGGCATTCACTGCTCATCATTTCTCTGGCCCAGCCTCCTGTGCCTAATATCGGTGGACCATGTCTGCGAAATACTGTATGTGTTGGCACAGTCATTATAGTGTCCACCAATCGTTAATGAGTTGGATGTCTGTGCTCTGGTTAGTCCCACCAACCCCTTCTGTAGTGACTTAGGCTCCATTGACACTTGTGCGACTTGTCATGCGACTTTGGACCCCAAAGTCCACCCCATGATTACCTATAATAACCGTTTGTATCTGTGCGTCTTCAAAGTAGTTCCTGCACTACTTTGGTCTGACTTTCAGACGACTTGAGGTCCATAGACCTCAAAGTAAACCCTGAAAAGTCGAATGGAAGTCACACTTGCATGATGGACCCTTATACGAGCCTGGCAGGTCAGGAATAGGGCATGGGGGGGAACAAGTAAGCGCTCCTCCTAAACCAAACCAGCCCCCCCCCCAATCCTGGCCTGCTCAGATAAGAGATACGTGCCTGATAAGCATTGGGGAGAAGACCCCACAGTGTTTTTTTCATTGTCTGTGTTCTGCCGAGATGTGTCCCCCTGGTGGATAATGCCCACCCTAGACTGCGCAGGCGCAGCGCTCTAGCTCCTAAAATTGACAAACAAGAGCTTTGTATGAGTTGTAGACTGCGCCTGCGCAATGAACAGGGCATTGTCAAAGTCGTTGCCACACGCTCCCGATGCTCGCTCCACTCTGCAAGGTGGGTCGTGTGTATTACTTTTATATTGTGTAAGGGGCGGATGGCACAATCTTGCCCTTCTTTTCATACACCCGCCCCCTTGCAGACGATATAATGGTAATATACATGCCCCTTGCAGAGTGGAGCGTGCATCGTGAGTGTGGGGCACAATATTGTGCTCATTGCGCATGAGCCGTGTCTAGGTGATTCACAGCTGTGTTGAGCTTCGGCTCTTTTCGGAGGTC
The DNA here is from genome assembly GCA_029574335.1 of Rana kukunoris. Taxonomy (NCBI): domain Eukaryota; kingdom Metazoa; phylum Chordata; class Amphibia; order Anura; family Ranidae; genus Rana; species Rana kukunoris. Next base: position 155,834,882 of record CM056050.1, on the reverse strand, counting down.
TGCTGTCACACTCATCAAAAGTAGCATTGAAGTCGCAGGGTAAAGTCGCAATGGTAATCGCGCGATTTGTAAGTCACACAAGTGGGAATTTAGTCGCAGGGGGTCAGCAGGGGGAACCATGTGTGGTGGTGGTGGTGGAGAGGACATACTATCTGACACAAAAAAAACTATGAACAATTTCCTATGCACACTGCACATATGTTATTTTGAAGTATATACACACACACAGCGCTACAAAACAAATATACCAGCAATAACGCTCTTTGACCATCAATGCTCGCCAGTCCAGCCCAATCAGTGCCTGCCTCACCATCATTGCAAGTCCCCCTCACCATCATTGAAAGCCCCCCTCACCGTCATTTCAAGCCATCATTGCAAGCCCACCCTCACTGTCATTCAGACCATCATTGCAAGCCCCCCACCACCACCATTTCAAATTCAAGCCATCATTTCAAGCCTCCCCTCACCATTGCAAGCCCCTCACGAACATTGCAAGCCCCCCTTCATCATTATAAGCCCCTCATTGCAAGCCCCCCTCGCAATTATTAATTGCAAACTGATCATGATCATTGCAAGCCCCCCCACCTCCCCATCATTACATCATCATCATCATCCCCTCATTGCAAGCCCCCCCTCACCATTATAATTGTAAGCCCCTCATTACAAGCCCCCCCTCACAATCATAATTGCAAGCCGATCAAGATCATTGCAAGCCCCCCAAATCATCATTACATCATCATCATCATCATCATCGGTCCCTCATTGCAACTCCCCTCACCTTTGCAAGCCCCCCTCAACATAATCAGCCCCTCATTGCAACCCCCCCTCACCATTGCAAGGCCCTGATTGCAAGCCCCCCCACCTTCATCATAACATCATCAGCCCTTCATTGCAAGCCCCCCCCCCCCCACCATCATCATAATTTTATCATCACCCCTCCACCATCATTATTACATCAATATCAGCCCCCCTCCCCATCGCAAGCCCCCTCCCTCCCTCACCAGTGGAAGCCCTGCACAGCACTTTCTCCTTACCGTGCCACACTGCTCACTCAACTGCCGTGACGATCCCGCTGTGTCACGAAGGTAACAGTTCTGGCGCGCTGTGATAAATGTCCCGCCCTCCTCCTCCTAGACCAGCTTGTGTGATAGACATAACACCGGCTCTATCACACGAGCTAGTCTAGGAGGAGGAGGGCGGGACATTTATCACAGCGCGCCGTTAACACGGTCATCTCCGTGACACAGCGGGATTGCTGTGTTACAATCTGCAGTGTAACCGGCGTTGCCTGTCAGGGACAGGTGGGCCGGTTACAAGTCCTCCGCGGGCCGTAGTTTGAGGACCCCTGCTGTAGATTATAAAAGGGCTGGTACCTCGTCACTAATGTCCTGCAGATTGGGACCAATGCAACTTGGGTGTATAAATGCCAGACTTCTCATGTGTGGGCAGCTTTTCTGCTTTATTTGTAAAGGATTTGTTCATTGTGTTGCTACACCTACATGACTATAAAACTAAACTAGTTTTGTTCCAGATTTAGTCAACAATTGTTTAAGGTTTTGACTTTTGACCTTGGAAGTATGGCTCAATTATGTGGGGTTTTTTTTATGGGCTCTTTTGCAGATAAAAGCTTGTTGAGTCTGTTTGATGGCAAACATTAAATATTTATTTTAAGAAGTACAGACATTGACATTCTTTGTAGGTTCTGCTTATTTTTAGGCATAAGATCAGTAAATCGTTTATTATCTTCATATTTTCTTTCATTTGTTTTCTTGTTATCAGCTACAATTCCAGTACACCACGTATGAATGTTTAAAGCATAGAAATTGTTATTTATGCAGAAAAGGATAGAAGAACATTTAGATCTTCTACCATGACAGAAGGCATTTTTCCTCTATTTTATTTTATTTTTCTATTCAAACTGCAGATGAGAAATATAAAGTACCAGGACCGGGTCATAACATGATATTTGCAAATATACGTTGAGGTTGAAAGATTTCTCATAATGGTTCCTGTATTTTCATATACAGTGTGTGTGTATGTATGAATGTGTGTTATGTATCGCTAATCTCCCTCTTATATATTATAGATATCTCTCTATAGATGGAGATTATATACACAGTGCCTTGCGAAAGTATTCGGCCCCCTTGAACTTTGCGTCCTTTTGCCACATTTCAGGTTTCAAACATAAAGATATAAAACTGTATTTTTTTTGTGAAGAATCAACAAGTGGGACACAATCACCAAGTGGAACTAAATTTATTGGATATTTCAAGCTTTTTTAACAAATAAAAACCTGAAAAATTGGGCGTGCAAAATTATTCAGCCCCCTTAAGTTAATACTTTGTAGCGCCACCTTTTGCTGTGATTACAGCTGTAAGTCGCTTGGGGTATGTCTCTATCAGTTTTGCACATCGAGAGACTGACATGTTTGCCCATTCCTCCTTGCAAAACAGCTCGGGCTCAGTGAGGTTGGATGGGAGAGCATTTGTGAACAGCAGTTTTTAGTTCTTTCCACAGATTTTCGATTGGATTCAGGTCTGGACTTTGACTTGGCCATTCTAACACCTGGATATGTTTATTTGTAAACCATTCTATTGTAGATTTTGCTTTGTTTTGGGTCATTGTCTTGTTGGAAGACAAATCTCCATCCCAGTCTCGGGTCTTTTGCAGACTCCATCAGGTTTTCTTCCAGAATGGTCCTGTATTTGGCTCCATCCATCTTCCCATCAATTTTAACCATCTTCCCTGTTCCTGCTGAAGAAAAGCAGGCCCAAACCATGATGCTGCCACCACCATGTTCAGGGTGATGAGCTGTGTTGCTTTTACGCCAAACATAACGTTTTGCATTGTTGCCAAAAAGTTTGATTTTGGTTTCATCTGACCAGAGCACCTTCTTCCACATGTTTGGGGTGTCTCCCAGGTGGCTTGTGGCAAACTTTAAACAACACTTTTTATGGATATCTTTAAGAAATGGCTTTCTTCTTGCCACTCTTCCATAAAGGCCAGATTTGTGCAGTATACGACTGATTGTTGTCCTATGGACAGAGTCTCCCACCTCAGCTGTAGATCTCTGCAGTTCATCCAGAGTGATCATGAACCTCTTGGCTGCATCTCTGATCAGTCTTCTCCTTGTATGAGCTGAAAGTTTAGAGGGACGTCCAGGTCTTCGTAGATTTGCAGTGGTCTGATACTCCCATTTCAATATTATCGCTTGCACAGTGCTCCTTGGGATGTTTAAAGCTTGGGAAATCTTTTTGTATCCAAATCCAGCTTTAAATCTCTCCACAACAGTATCTCGGACCTGCCTGTTGTGTTCCTTGTTCTTCATGATGCTCTCTGTGCTTTAAACAGACCTCTGAGACTATCACAGTGCAGGTGCATTTATACGGAGACTTGATTACACACAGGTGGATTCTATTTATCATCATTAGTCATTTAGGTCAACATTGGATCATTCAGAGATCCTCACTGAACTTCTGGAGATAGATAGTTTGCTGCACTGAAAGTAAAGGGGCTGAATAATTTTGCACGCCCAATTTTTCAGTTTTTTATTTGTTAAAGTTTGAAACATCCTTACAGTTTTATATCTTTATGTTTAAAGCCTGGAATGTGGCAAAAGGTCACAAAGTTCAGGGGGGCTGAATACTTTTGCAAGGCACTGTATGTGGTGTGTGTGTGTGTGTATGTGTGTGTGTGTGTGTATATATATATATATATATATATATATATATATATATATATATATATATATAATGTCACTGGCCACTTTATTGGGTACATCTGTTCAATTGCTTGGTAACAAATTTCTAATCAGCCAATCACATGGCAGCATGCTTTAACCACTTGTGACCGGCCCCACGTCCAAAGACGTCACGTTTTTGAAGATGGATATCTCGGTAACGGCAGCAGCTGCTGCCACAACCGAGATATCCATCTCTTCGTGGGGCGGTCCTGATAACGGCGGTCATCGCGGCGGATTCGCCGCGAGATCGCCGTTACCGGCGGCGGGAGAGGGTGCCCCCCCCCTCCCGCCGCTCTCCCGCGCCCTCCGCCGCTTACCGTAGCCGTCGGTAGCGGCGGAGGCGATCGGGTCCGCTCGTTGTCTGTCCGGGGATGTGACTGAGGGAAAAAATGTCCCTCAGCCGTCCCCCTCTCTCTGCTGGGCGGAAGTGACGTCAAAACGTCATTTCCGCCCAGCGTCTTAAAGAGACATTTAATATGTTTACATTTTGACTTATTTTTTTTTTTTATTTTATTTTTTTTTTTTTTGCATTTAAGCCTGAATATGAGATCTGAGGTCTTTTTGACCCCAGATCTCATATATAAGGGGACCTGTCATGCTTTTTTCTATTACAAGGGATGTTTACATTCCTTGTAATAGGAATAAAAGTGATAATTTTTTTTTTTTTTTTTTTTTCAGTGTTAAAAATTATAAAATAAATAAAAATAAAAACCAAAACCAAAAAAAATTTTTTTTAAAGTGCCCCGTCCCGACGAGCTCGCGCGCAGAAGCAAACGCATACGCGAGTAGCGCCCGCATATGAAAACGGTGTTCAAACCACACAAGTGAGGTATCGCCGCGATCGTTAGAGCGAGAGCAATAATTCTAGCCCTAGACCTCCTCGTCATCTCAAAAAATGCAACCTGTAGAATTTTTTAAACGTCGCATATCGAGATTTTTAAGGGTAAAAGTTTGACGCCATGCCACGAGCGGGCGCAATTTTTATGCGTGACATGTTGGGTATCATTTTACTCTGCGTAACATTATCTTTCACAATATATAAAAAAATTGGGCCAAATTTATTGTTGTCTTATTTTTTAATTCAAGAAAGTGAATTTTTACAAAAAAAGTGCGCTTGTAAGACCGCTGCGCAAATACGGTGTGAGAAAAAGTATTGCAATGACCGCCATTTTATTCTCTAGGGTGTTAGAAAAAAAAATATATATAATGTTTGGGGGTTTTAAATAATTTTCTAGCAAAAAAAACTGTTTTAGTCTCGTAAGCACCGAATCTGAAAAACAGGCTCGGTAATGAAGTGGTTAAGACATCTAGATATGGTGAAGTTCAAACCGAGCTTTGGAATATGGAAGAAAGGAGATTTAAGTGCATTTGAACATGGCTTTGTTGTTGGTGCCACAAGGGCTGTTCTAAGTATCGTATTTATCGGTGTATAACGCGCACCATAACTTTAAGAGGGAAGTTTTAGGGAAAAAAAACGTTCCACAGCCCCCTGCGTATAACACGCAGGCACAGTTTACCCTCAATTTTCAGGGTAAAAAAGTAAGTGTTATACGCCAATAAATACGGTATTTCAAAAACTGATGCTCACTAGGATTTTCGCGCACAACCATCTCTAGGGTTTACAGAGAATGGACTGGAAAAGAGAAAATATCCTTGGAGCCCCAGTTGTGTGGATTTAAATGCCTTGTCCAGAGGAGAATGGGCAGACTGTTTCAAGTTGATAGAAAGGCAACAGTAACTCAAATGCCCACTCGTTACAACCAAGGTAGGCAGAATACCATCTCTGACTGCACAACACATCAAACCTTGAAACAGATGGACTACAGCAGCAGATGTCCACTCTGAGTGCCACTAATGTCAGCTAAGAACAGGAAACTGAGGCTACAATTTGCACAGACCCACCTAAAATTGAACAAAAGAAAACTGGAAAAGCGCTGCCTGGTCCGATGAGTGTCAATTTCAGCTGCAGCATTGAGATGGTAGGGTCAGAATTGGGCATAAACAACATGAAAGCATGGATGCAACTTTGGGATGTGATTCGCATCATTGATGTGCAGCCGACCTATCTGCAGCAATTGGGAGGATGCTATGTATGTGTGTGTATATATGTGTGTGTGTGTGTGTGTGTGTGTATATATATGTATATGTGTGTGTAATATATATATATATATATATATATTTTGTACAGGTCGCCGTGGCTGCGTCCTGGAGGGACGCTATGTTTCCCCTCTATTTGGGCTATGGTCCTTTTAAGAGGATGAAAAGGGTTAATGAACCTGTCCAGGAGATGGTTTAAGTGAGGACAGGAAGTTGCAGGTGAGGGAGGGGAAGTGTGTAGCAGAGCCTGTGTATGGTAAAGCTGAACAAGTAAGTGCTGCTGAAAGTTTGAGAAGCTGGGAACAAACAAACTTTGAAAGGATTTGGCAGTGGCTGCCTGAAAGCCTGTTTTTGGAGGACTTTAATTGCAAAGGACTGTTGAATTGCAAACCCAGTACTGAGATCTACAAGTCGGTGAGACTAATGCTTTACTTTTGTTTTGCTGCTATAAAGCCATTTTTATGTTCAATAAACCTCAGTTTTGATTTAAAAGCCTGTGTCCTGCGGTCAAGCTGATCCCCCAAGCGTTACACTATATATATATATATATATATATATATATATATATATATATATATAATACACACACAGGTGAAACTCAAAAAAATTGAATATCGTGTAAAAGTTTATTTAAGGTGAAACTAATATGAGATAGACTCATTACATGCTCAGCAAGATGGTTCAAGCTGTGATTTGTCATAATTGTGGTGATTATGGCTTTCAGCTCATGAAAACCCCAAATCCACAATCTCAAAAAAAAAAAAAGAAGAGAATTTTACATGCAATCAATAAAACAAGGATTGTACATAGAACAATATCGGACCTCTGAAAATTATAAACATGCATATGTACTCAGTAATTGATTTGGGCCCCTTTTGCAGCAATTACTGCCTCATTGCCTAGGCAGTATCAGTCTGTGGCACTGCTGAGGTGTTATGGAAGACCAGGATGCTTCAGTAACTTCAGCTCTTCTGCATTGTTCGGTCTCATGTCTCATCTTTCTCTTGGCAATGCCCCGTAGATTCTCTATGGGGTCCAAGTTGGGGAGAGTTTGCTGGACAATCAAGCACGGTAATCCCTGGTGAACCAGGTTTTAATACTTTTGGCAGTGTGGATAGGTGCCAAGTCCTGCTGGAAAATGAAGTCAGCATCCACATAGAGCTCATCTGCGGAAGGAAGCATGAAGAGCTCCAAAAATCTCCTGGTAGACGGCTGCGTTGACTCCGGACTTAATGAAGCACAGTGGACCAACACCAACAGATGACATGGGCTCCCCAAATCAACACAGACTGTGGAAACTTCACACTGGACTTCAAGCATCTTGCAGTGTGTGCCTCTCCATTCTTCCTCCATACTCTGGGTCCTTGGTTTCCAAATGAGATGTAAAGTTTGCTCTCATCAGAAAAGAACACTTTGGACCACGGAGCAACAGACCAGGTCTGTTTTTCTTTAGCCCAGGTAAGATGCTTCTGACGTTGTTTGTTGTTCAGGAGTGGCTTGACAAGAGGAATACGACATTTGAAGCCCATGTCCAGGATCCGTCTGTGTGGTGGCTCTTGATGTACTGTACTTGTGCACCTTTTTTTTTCTTCCACACTTTTCCCTTCCACCTAACTTTCTATTAATGTGCTTTGATCCAGCACTTTGGGAACATCCAACTTCTTTTTCAATTACTTTTTGAAGCTTTCCCTCCTTATGGAGGGTGTCATTGATGGTTTTCTGCACAACTGTCAGGTCAGCAGTCATTCCCATGATTGTGATTCCTACTGAACCAGACTAAGAGACAATTTAAAGGCTCAGGAACGCTTTGCAAGTGTTATGGCTTAATTAGTTGATTAGAGTGGGACACTTTAAGCCTAGAATATTGCACCTTTTCACAATATTAACATTTTCTGAGATTGTGGATTTGGGGTTTTCATGCGCTGTAAGCCATAATCATTGCAATTATGACATCACAGCTTGAAATATCTTACTTTGCATATAACGAGTCTATCTCGTATATTAGTTTCACCTTCTAAGTTGCATTACTGAAATAAATGAACTTTTGCACGATATTCAAATTTTTAGAGTTTACCTGTATATAATCTAAAAAAATGATTCCATCTAGCTAAGCACTTAGGAAACGTAGTGATTGATTCCACGCCAAGTACACTCTGTAAGCATGGGTCTAACTTTCCTATGTCCTGAAAAAGCAAGGTAACACATTTATCAGAGAGCTCTTTCTTATATTACCAGGAAAAAGGGTGGAGTGATTCTATCCAAAGCCTCATTCATAGCCATTTACTAACTAAGGCAGACTTCCTTTCTTGATTTTGGCCTTTTAAATGCAAAGGGCAGCTTTTTTAGCAAGCCAAAAATAAAAACTGCTAAACATGTTCAAACACATCTCCTCGGATCACACTTTTTGCCGGACACCTTTTGAAAATCCATAACTGTATAATGAGTATTTAGTGTTGCATTCCACTATGGACATTTTATTTTTTAAACTGTGGATAATTACTACCTGTTGGGCTTCACACTGGCTTAGAAATTGCTGCTTCTACAGGAGTTTTGTGTTCTGCCTGTAGAAGCAGCTCAATGTTGTCATACGTGTCCATGCACATTGGGACGATTAAAGGCAGATTTTGAGCTCAACGTTTACAAGAAATAAAAAACATTCTGGTTTGTGTTCCTGATTGGAGCTTTCTGGCAGAAAAAAAAAAGAAGCAAAACTCTCCTAAACTCGTCTAAATTTGGTACACAAAAAGGCTTTTTTTTTTGCCAGGAAAACTTAGTTGTTTTTAAGCTCAGTATGCATGGAGCCTACAGTACTTTGTTTTCATTCATATATCCTGGAGTTAAAATTCTGTGTGTGTGTGTGTGTGTACACAACACATTCGAATTTCAAATGTCAGTTCTGTAAACTTGTTTACTAAAGTGTCATTTTGTAATTAAACTAGTTTCGCACATCTTATTTATTACTAGCTTTTTTTTAGCACAGCACAAGCACTGTGTTAGCTAAAAATAAGTCAAGGCACACTAGATTTCTGGCTGAAATGCAGGCATTTTCCTTTCTAGCATTGTTTTTAAATCATATGGGGAACTCTGCATGTGTTGCAGAGATGCACTGTTACTTTTGCCCAGACATGCAGGTTTTTTTTCAAGCTAACAAAGCTTAGTTTTTACATTGAAATCGCTGCAGCATTGTTATCCTGTGCCTACGCTCAGGGCCGCCATCAGGAATTTTGGGGCCCCTTACACAGCTTCAGGGATGGGCCCCCTGGAGCAGAGAACCGGGGGGGGGGGGGTGCTGCCGCATGAAATTGAGAAGCGGGGGGGGGGGCTGCTGGCGCAAATTGAGAAGCGGGGGTGCCCTGAAGAAATAAAGAATAAATATAAAAAAGGGGGGTAGCCACCCGGGGCCCTGGGGACCTCTATGCCCTTTAATAAAAAGAGAGAATATATATATATATATATATATATATATATATATATATATATATATATTTTTTTTTTTAAAGGGTGGTTGCCAACTGGGGCCCCGGGAAACTTATTTTTTTTTTTTTTTATAAAAGGAAATTACAAAAAAAGGGGGCTTTCCATTCGGGTCCTCTGGGCCCTTTAATAAAAAAAAAAACCTCTGGGCCCTTTAAAAAAAAAAAGAAAGAAATAAAAAAATATATATATAACAAAGAAATAAACATTTATATAAAAAAACAAAACAAGGGGGTTGCCTTCCAGGGCCCTGGGGACCTCTGGGCCCTTTAATAAAAAATAAAAATATAAAAAAAATATATAAACAAAAATAAAAAATACAATTATAAAAAAAGGGGGTTTGACACATGGGGCCCTGGGGACCTCTGAGCCCTTTAATAAAAATACATCTATATATTAAAAAAAAGAAATAAAATAATATAAAAAAGTAAAAATAAATTATAAAAAAGGACCTCTGGGCCCTTTAATAATAATAATAATAATTATATATATATATATATATATATATATATATATATATATATATATATATATATATATATATATATATATATATATATATAATAACAATAAAAGAAATAAAAAAATATATAATAATTATACATTTTTTTTTATAAAAAAGGGGGGTTGTCATCTGGGGCCCTGGGGATCTCCAGGTCCCTGTGGACCTCCGGACCTCTAAAAAAAAAAAAGAAAAAAAATTGGCCCTTTAATAAAAAATAAAATAAAAATATATTAAAAAAATATATTTTTTTATAAAAAAGAAAATAAAAAAAAGGGGGTTGCCATCTGGGGCCCTGGTGGCCTACGGGCCCCTAGACCCCTAAAAAAATGGCCCTTTAATAAAAAAATAAAATAAAAATATATAAAAATTTTTTTTTATAGAAAATCAATAAAAAAAGGGGGGTTGCCATCCAGTGCCCTGGGGGCCTCCGGGCCCCTGTGGACCTCCGAACCTCTAAAAAAAAAAAAAAAAGAAAAAAATTGGCCCTTTAATAAAAAAGAAAATAAAAATATATTAAAAAAATATATTTTTTTATATAAAAATATATTTTTTTATAAAAAAAAAAGAAAAAAAGGGCTTGCCATCTGGAGCCCTGGTGGCCTCCGGGCCCCTGGGGACCTCCGGACCTCTAAAAAAAAAAAAAAAAAAAAAAATTGGCCCTTTAATAAAAATTAAAAAAAAATATTTTTTTTATAAAAAAATATTTTTTTTATAAAAAAATATTTTTTTTATAAAAAAAAAAGGGCTTGCCATCTGGGGCCCTTGGTGGCCTCCGGGCCCCTGGGGACTTTCGGACCCCTAAAAAAAAAAAAAAAAAAAAAAAAAAAAAAAAAAATTTTTTTTTTTTTTTAGTGTGGTTCCCATCCGGGCCCCTGGGGACCCCCGGGCCCCTTACAGGTGTAATGCCTGTACCCCCCTGATGGCGGCCCTGCCTACGCTACAGTGGTGCAGGACCTAATAAGGCTTCATGGACACTGCTGCTGGTAAACGGACGTTTAGGCTGCATTCACACCTGAGCATTTTGTCGCGTGAAGCATTAAGCTCCAAAAACATTAGAGGGGAAAAATACATTATTCTCAATGGAGATGGTTCACATCTCCACTCCAAAACGCCGAACGCCTGAAGCTCAAACAAGTTCTGGACCATTTTCTGTAGCTCGAATTGTGCATATTTGGGCATTTTTCTGTTTTTAACATTGGTGACCCTAGACCTGTCCAAAATCGCGGTAAAAGACGCCGCAAATATCGCGGCAAAACACGGTAAACGCCTCAAAAGCTACGTTTAGGTGTAAATGCAGCCTAAGGAGCAGTTTGGCGGGTTTCTTTTAGCTCCCCCTGAACTTTCCTCTGTTATCTTATCAGTACATGTACACAGGGGCGTTTCTAGGCAGTTGAGTTTAGAAGCATTTTTTGTAAAGCATTCAGGACGGATGTTCAGAGGCGTTTGAAACACCAAGGCCTTATTATACACCTGATGTTTTACAACCTCCCCTGAACGATTTCACTTGACAGATAGGAGCGTTTTAGGAGCGTTTTTTTTTTTTTTTTAAATAGTAAAAAATGTATCTATTAACCCCTTCAATACCTGTCTTTTATACCCACCCCAATACCGGGCCTATTCTGGCACTTCTCTCCTACATGTACAAATCATCATTCTTTTGCGAGAAAATTACGCAGAACCCCCAAACATTATATATGGTTTTTTTAGCAGACACCCTAGGAATAAAACGACGGTCATTGCAATGTTTTATCTTGCACAGTATTTATGCAATAATTTTTCAAACGCCTTTTTTTTGGGGGGGGGGGGGGGTTAATGGCTTCATGAATTTAAAAAAATAGCAAAACAGTAAAGTTAGCCCAATTTTTTTTGTAAAATATGAAAGATTATGTTATGCCGAGTAAATAGATACCTAACATGTCGCGCTTTAAAATTGCGCACTCTCAATCGCGCCAAACTTCGGTACTTAAAAATCTCCATAGGCCACCCTTTGACAATTTTTACAGGTTACAAGTTTAGATTTACAGAGGAGGTCTAGTGTGAGAATTGTTGCTGGCACGCTAACTAGGGTTGTCCCGATACCACTTTTTTAGGGCTGAGTACAAGTACCGATACTTTTTTTCTAGTAGTCACCGAATACCGATACTTTTGTATTTGTCCCCCACAAATGCAGCCATGTCCCCCACAAATGCAGCCATGTCACCCACATATGCAGCCATGTCACCCACATATGCAGCCATGTCACCCCTACCTAGCCACCGCCACCCGGGGAACATTACAGCATTCATTTGAATAGCTGTAGTGATCCCGCCCGTATAGACACTCCCCCTTGCTCGGGATTGGACAGATCACGATCACCCATCCAATCCCGAGCAAGGGGGAGTGTCTAAACGGGCGGTAACACTACAGCAATTCAAATGAATGCTGTGATGTTCCCGCACGATGTTTAACCCATGCGGTATCGGGACAACCCTAACGCACGCGGCGATACCTCACATATGTGGTTTGAACGGCGTTTACATATGTGGGCAGGACTTGCGTGTGCGTTCGGTTCTGCACGGGAGCTACCGGGGACAGGGGCGTTTTTAAAAAAAAAGTTTGTTTCTTTATTTTTTTTTACTTTATTTTTTTCACTTTCATTCCTTTTACAAGGAATGTAAACATCACTTGTAATAGGAAATGTGTGTGACAGGTCCTCTTTATGGAGAGATGCGGGGGTCAGTAAGACCCCGCATCTCTCCTCCAGGCTGGAAAGCATGAGACCGTGAAAAAAAAATTCTCATGATTACTTACTAGCCGCAATCGCGGCTTTGTTTACTTCCGGGTACCCGGGCATGACGTCATCACATCGTGCCCGGGCCTCCGACGGTCATAGAGATTTTGGAAGTGCCAGAATAGGCCTGATATTGAGGTGGTCACCAGTCATCTCTATGCTTCCTAGCCTGCGCCGGACGATTCTTTCTCCGGGCCCCTGATGGCACGGGCGAGCCCGGAGAAGCACCGGATGGTGGCAGGGGGGGGGTGTCCCGCCCCGCCCCGCTCCGCCACCTATAAGAACGATCAAGCAGCGGATCGTACACAGAATCGCCGGCACTAAAGAATGATATCTGAATGATGCCTCTAGCTGCAGGCATCATTCAGATATCACTGCACAAAAAGCTCAGGACGTCATATGACGTCCACCCAGGATGGGAGATCCCCTCTGTGGACGTCAAATGACTATGGGCCAGTAAATGCGAGTTACCGCGTTTACAGTGTTTACAAGCTGTTAAAGGCATTTGGCGTTTCAAATGCCTCTAAAGATCCGTCCTAAACGCATATTTTTTTTTTTGCTTTCTAAAAAATGCTTCTAAACTCGATTGCCTAGAAACGACTATAAACTACCCTTTTTACAAATACTGAAGATAATGTAGAGGAGTGTTCAGGGGCAGCTAAAACTAGCAGTGCTTTAATGCCAACGCAAAGCGGTGCCAGTGTTAAAAGAGGTCTAAATTCAAGTGTGGGTTCTACCCCTTTCTTCTGTCTAGGCTTCTCTTTTTGTACATTTTTATTCTTCTTTGAAAAACCTAATTGTTTTGATGTGCAGTTTTTCATTGCAGGTTACCGCTGTTCATGCGATTTTTTTTTTTTTTTTTTTTTTTTTTTTTTTTTCCATGATTTGCTCATCTATGTAGTCTTTTATTATACTATATAAGTTAAACTAATGGGTCTGTAGTTACTTGGTAAAGACTTTGATCCTCTTTGTCTTAAACTGATTGGTAAGGGTTCTTTTTATTTTATTAAAATAACAAACGTCGTACCTAACTGCTCTGTTCAATGGTTTTGCACAAAGCAGGCCCGATCCTCACTCCCCAGCCCCGCTCTGTGTGTCCATAAGACACACCAAGCAGGGCTCGGTCCCGCTTTCTCATCACTGGCTCAGACAGCAGTGGGAGAGCCAATGGCATCCTAAAGTCCATTGTTACTGCTAGGTCATTGTGAGAATTATGCATTGTACATTGCTCCTTATATTTAACAGATTAACAAACATATTTTGTATTCAGCGTTATTTTAATCTGTCTGTGTTTTATTGCGATCAGTGACCTCAGTGGCAAGATTTCTGCTAATGTCCTATGTGGTCAGCAGTGCAAAAATAAACTCTCCAACAGCAGTACAGAGGGGAACAATTGCTTCTTTTTTTAGTCCAGTGGTGAAAGGTTATAACAACCTTTTTTTGTTGCTGTTCCAATCATTTTGAGGTGATTTTTCCCTCATTTACTGTGTTGTCTCTCGAGCACAAAGTGAGATAAATTAAATTTAGAAAAGCTTACATATAGCATGTTATACTTGCCTGTTCTGTGCAGTGGTATTGAACAGAATGGCCCCAATCCTCCTCCTTCTGGGGTCCCCAGTGGCGATCTTGGCTCCTCCTCTTTTTTTTTAGGACTACCATAGCCAGACCCCAGAGGAGAAGACTCGGGGCTTCTCTGAGCAAAGCCATTACACAGAGAAAGTAAGTATAACCTGTTTAAAAATCACTTTAACCACTTAAGGACTGCCTCACGCCACTATACATCGTCAGAGTGGCACGGCTGGGCATAAGGCACGTACTGGTACGTTGCCCTTTAAGAGCCCAGCCGTGTGTCACGCTCGAGACCCGGTCCTGAGCTCCGTGACTGCGCCCGCGGGACCCGATCGCCGCCGGTGTCCCGCGATCGGGTCACAGAGCTGAAGAACGGGGAGAGGTAAGTGTAAACAAACCTCTCCCCGTGCTTCTAAGGCTGCATTCACAGGGGGTGATTTAACATTGTCGGCTATGGAGATGGTTCACATCTCCACGCCGAAACGCTGTACGCCTGAAGCTCAAAACAAGTCCCGGACCCTTTTTTTTTCAGACGGCTTCGGCGTTCGGGCATAGCTGACAATGTTAAAATCACCCCTCCAGCGAAAACAAGGCTAAAAAACATCGCGTTTTGTCGCGGCAAATCGAGGGACAAAACTCCGCAATTTGCCGCGCTATAGTGTGAATGCAGCCTTAGTGAGCCTGTCACTGATCGTCTGTTTTCTGTCATAGGGAACGATGATCAGTGATGTCAGATGCCAAGCCACGCCCCCCTACAGTAAGAAACACACATTAGTTCATACTTAACCCCTTTAGAACCCCCTTCACTGCCAGTGTAATTTCCACAGTAATCGGTGCATTTTTCTAGCACTGGTCGCTGTAAAAATGACAATGGTCCCAAAATGGTGCCAAAGTGTCCGATGTGTCAGCCATAATGTCATAGTCGCAATAAAAATCGCTGATCGCTGCCATTACTAGTAAAAAAAATTATTAATAAAAAGGCCATAAAACTATCACCTATTTTGTAGACGCTATAACTTTTGCGCAAACCAATCAACCGCTTATTGCGTTTTTTTTTTTTTTTTTTTTAACCAGAAATATGTAAAAAAATATGTATCGGCCTAAACTGAGGAATATATATATATATAATTTTTTTTTTTGGGGGGGGGGGGGGGGGGGGGGGGTATTTATTGTAGCAAAAAGTAAAAAATATTGTTTTTTTTTTCAAAATTGTCGCTCTATTTTTGTTTATAGCGCAAAAAATAAAAACTGCAGAGGTCCTTAACCACTTGTGACCGGCCCCACGTCCAAAGACGTCACGTTTTTGAAGATGGATATCTCGGTAACGGCAGCAGCTGCTGCCACAACCGAGATATCCATCTCTTCGTGGGGCGGTCCTGTTAACGATAACGGCGGTCATCGCGGCGGATTCGCCGCGAGATCGCCGTTACCGGCGGCGGGAGAGGGTGCCCCCCCCCTCCCGCCGCTCTCCCGCGCCCTCCGCCGCTTACCGTAGCCGTCGGTAGCGGCGGAGGCGATCGGGTCCGCTCGTTGTCTGTCCGGGGATGTGACTGAGGGAAAAAATGTCCCTCAGCCGTCCCCCTCTCTCTGCTGGGCGGAAGTGACGTCAAAACGTCATTTCCGCCCAGCGTCTTAAAGAGACATTTAATTTGTTTACATTTTGACTTATTTTTTTTTTTTTTTTTTTTTTTTTTTTTTTGCATTTAAGCCTGAATATGAGATCTGAGGTCTTTTTGACCCCAGATCTCATATATAAGGGGACCTGTCATGCTTTTTTCTATTACAAGGGATGTTTACATTCCTTGTAATAGGAATAAAAGTGATAATTTTTTTTATTTTTTTTTTTTCAGTGTTAAAAATTATAAAATAAATAAAAATAAAAACCGAAACCAAAAAAAAAAATTTTTAAAGTGCCCCGTCCCGACGAGCTCGCGCGCAGAAGCAAACGCATACGCGAGTAGCGCCCGCATATGAAAACGGTGTTCAAACCACACAAGTGAGGTATCGCCGCGATCGTTAGAGCGAGAGCAATAATTCTAGCCCTAGACCTCCTCGTCATCTCAAAAAATGCAACCTGTAGAATTTTTTAAACGTCGCATATCGAGATTTTTAAGGGTAAAAGTTTGACGCCATGCCACGAGCGGGCGCAATTTTTATGCGTGACATGTTGGGTATCATTTTACTCGGCGTAACATTATCTTTCACAATATATAAAAAAATTGGGCCAAATTTATTGTTGTCTTATTTTTTAATTCAAGAAAGTGAATTTTTTCCAAAAAAAGTGCGCTTGTAAGACCGCTGCGCAAATACGGTGTGAGAAAAAGTATTGCAATGACCGCCATTTTATTCTCTAGGGTGTTAGAAAAAAAAATATATATAATGTTTGGCGGTTTTAAATAATTTTCTAGCAAAAAAAACTGTTTTAGTCTCGTAAGCACCGAATCTGAAAAACAGGCTCGGTAATGAAGTGGTTAAATACCACCAAAAGAAAGGTCAATTTGTGGGAAAAAAAGGACGCCAATTGTCAGTTAAATCGACGCAGTGCCGAATTGCAAAAACTGGCCGGGTCCTTTAGCTGCAAAAAGGTCCGGGTCTTAAGTGGTTAACCAGCCCAACAAAAAAATGGCCAAAAACAAGCATAAACAATTGAAACGCAAATAGATATTTAAGAATAAATTGCCTTTTTTTAAGGTTATTATCCGCTTTAATCAAAACAATCAGCCAATTAATCGATTATGAAAAAAATGGTTAGTTGCAGCCCTACTGAAGAGACTGACTAGACCACTCTATGACCTTAATGTGCTTCTTCTTGAGCCACTCCTTTTGTTGCTTTCACGGTATGTTTTGCGTCATTGTCATGCTGGAAGACCCATCCACGACCCATCTTCAGTGTTCTGGCTGAGGTAAGAAGGTTCTCATCCAAGATTTTACAACACATGGCTCCGTCCATTGGCCATTGGCCCCTCAATGCGGAAAAGTCGGCCTGTACCTTTAGCAGAGAAACATCCCCAAAGCATCATGTTTCCACCTCTGTGTTTGACTGTAGGGATGGTGTTCTTGGGGACATAGTCGGTCAGCATTTTTCTTCCTTAAATAGGTGCTTCAAAAAACACCACTCTCCATTGAAATAAATGGGAAGCACTTCAAAAATGCCTGAAAAGCGCACCAAAAGCATTTCAAATGCACCACAAAATGGTTCTTTTAAATGACCTTACATTTTTTTTAAAAAGCACACTGCTAACGCCTCAAAAGCACCCGGCATTTTATGGGAAGTTTTGAAGCGCCTCAATGTGAAATGGATCTTAGCGTGACAATGTAGATTAATACATCGACCTCAAAGTCTGCTTTTGTGAGACACTAGACTAAAGGGTTTATGTCTGATAACAATGGCAGAAAACAAGCTTTATGACTATGGAAGATAAATGTGTCACCTAATCTCATCCACAAAGTGAAACACATTATTTGCAATAACTTCTGCAAATTAATGTGTTTATATATAGCTTTGCTAAGAGAAGTGTTGCAACGACAAATCTTTCTTTGTTTTAGTAAACCAGCAACACATTCGTGTTAACACGCTATCAAGAAATGATTCATCCTAAGTCTGATGATGATAAAATAGAGAAGTGAAACCTGGTCTGGGACCACATGTTCTGTTTGAAAAGTCTAAACCATATTATATCAATGCCATAAATCTGAAAACCCTGGAAAAATATTCTGCAGGCTCTATGTTAAAGTGCAAATATCGCCAACACTTGGAGGATGGAGGAAGGGTTAGATCCCCTGTCAGAGTTCTCTGTTTTCCAGGGTTCTATTAGAGCAGTGGTCCCTAACTTTTTTGGCACCAGTGACCCTTTACAGTTCAGTCCCCTTTTGTATAAGTGCACCTTGCAGTCATGAGCCCCCACATCACAGTGCCTGTTGTAGTCATGGGCCCCTCATCGCAGTGCCCCTTGCAGTCATGGGTCCCTAACCATCACAGTGCCCCCTTGCATTTATGGGCTTCCCATTACAGTGCCCCCTTGCATTTATGGGCTTCCCATTACAGTGCCCCCTTGCAATCATAAGTACCCCATCACCGTGCCCCCTTGCAGCCTGTTTTTTTCAGATGTTTCCTGACCGGCCACCGATGTCAGCCTATTATCAGAGCAGGGAGCGGAAACTGCTGCAATTTGGGACAGAGAGCTGCCAAACTTATATTAACAAGTTGGTGATTATCTGCTTGTTATGAATAGTCTCCCGCTCTCTTTCACAATCTGCAGCCTCTCTTGCCCCCTGCTCTGCTAATAGGCTGACATTGGTGGCCAGTCAGGAAACATGAGAAAATAGACACAGGCTGCTAAATGCTTCGGTGGCTGGTCAGGAGCCATGTGAGAATAGACACAGGCTGCTAAATGGCCCACGGTCCATTATGGGACTCGCCTCCTGCTGTGCGATTGCGGGCCGCTGAACAACATGCCACGGACCAGTACTGGTCCGTGGCCTGGGGGTTGGGTACCCCTGCATTGGAGCTTTTTTTCCTTTTCTTTACCACACAGGAAGGAAGAAAAATTCTGTACCAGGGAAGCTGACAACCATAAAATTTAAATGAACACGGTTTCTAGCATTCCCTCCACTATATCCAAAACTAGAGAAAAGGTATAGATGTACTTTAATCCTTTTGCTCTAAAGCCGCTCAATCACTTCTACATGCTCTGAAATCTGTGTCAATGTTTGTATGCATGTGAGCTAGGGACCTTTGTAAGCTTTTTGCAATGTGCAAGGAGTATAGTACAGTATGCAAAACTATTAGCTGAAAAAAAAAATGTAATTCAAAAAAATTGAAAAAAGGCTGCATGCTCTGCATTAAGGTAAAAAAAAAAAAAAACTTGTGTGCAGCTCCCCCCCCCAAATCTGCTCATGCTGCTGTCCATAACAGCCAAAGAGGGAGCATGGCCAAGCTACACTCCATGTGTCAGTGGACACACACAGCATGGCTCAAGATTGAGCCCGCGCTAGTGCTCCCATGGCAAGAAGCTTGCTGTGGTGGGCACTCTCTCAGGGCTGCTTTGTGCAAAACTTTTGCACAGAACAGGTGAGTATGACATGTTTGTTTGTTTAAAAAACAATATGAGTTTACTATCACTTTAAGATTCACAAATATTTTGTGCTCCAAAAATTGAGCATTCATATGGTTTACTTGGAGGCAAAGATATAAAAATGTTGCATAAAGTATGTTAAATCTATTCTAAAGCCTGGTACACACGGGTCGCTTATCGGCCAGTTCAGCAGAAACCAGCTGACATTCGGCGTGTGTGTACATCAGCCTGTGTAACATTCTGTCAAATGGGCATGCTGGGTCAGCATCTAATCAGCACTGGCAGCCATTTGCAGTGTATTCTGGTGGGGGGGAGTCCCCCTATCAGAGCACAATAGCTCAGTGGGGAGATCACTGTACGAACACCGAATAGTTACTACAGCATGCTCCTCCCGTGCTCCTCATGTTTTTTTTTCATCCCGCTGGATTGAACGAAAAAGATACTGATAGTGTGCACCAGGCTTTGCTCTTTGTTTTGTAGTCTCTTCTGGCCTACTCCTTTATTGACCTTGCTGCCATACTACATTAAACTCTATACATTGTAAGAATTGTATTAATTCAGTTAAAGAGGAGGTCCAGAAAAAATAAAAATAAAATAAAAGCCAGCAACTACACGTACTGCAGCTGCTGGCTTTTAAAACAATGGACACTTACCTGTCCTGGAGTCCAGCGATGACGGCAGTAGGGTTCCCAGCATGAAGCAGAAAGGCTGCCGTCGCCATTGCAGGTAAGGGAAGCCGGCAGTGTAGCCTTTCGGCTAAACGCCGGGAACCCTACTGCACATGCGCAAGGCCCTGCTCCTCTCTCCTATTAGCCTGGCGGCCAGGGGAGGAGGAGGAGGGAGCCCTGCGGTGACGTCACGGCTGCGGCCGGACTCCCGGAAGTGGGAAAGAATACCTGTCAAAGACGGGTAACCCGGCCCCCCTCCCCCCGAAAGGTGCAAATTGTGGCACTGGAGGGGGGGAGGAATCCAATGAGCGGAAGTTCCACTTTAGGGTGGAGCTCCGCTTTAAGAAAGAGTATGTTTCAAGTAATAATATCAAGCAGTAGATTGAATAACCGACGCTTTAACTTCTACCTTTAATTTAACTTGGTTAATTTCAACCCTTAAGGCATCTTATTTTTGCCTTGTAAATCAGTGCCAAATGCACTGTGTAGTAATTCATGGTAGCCAATCATTCTATTAGCTTAGCACAGTTATAGTAATGCAAGTTGACTACTGGTTACTTGTATTAAGTGATTGAACAATACTCTTTGGCCCAGATTCACAGAGAGTGGGCACACATTTACGCCGGCGTAGCGCACTGCATTCAGCAAGCCATTGCTCACCAAGATGTGCCAGTGTAGCGTATTTTCGAAGTGGAAGTGGGCGTGATCCATGCAAATGAGGCGTGACTCCATGCAAATGATGGGCCGAGCGCCAGACAAGTACATATAATGAACTGCGCATGCGCCGCGCATGCTCACAGCCATGTCGGAACAACTGCCTAAGATACGCCGGATCACTGTGTACGCCGTTAACGTAACCTACGCCCAGCCAGACACACGTCCAACACAAAATACGCCGGCTTGTGTTCCCTGGTGCAGACCTGAGCATGTCTGTTGCTGAGTTACACCTCCTTTATGGGGAATAGCTTCACGCCGGACATACAACTTTACGCATAGCCTGCGTCGGGCACACGTACGTTCATGAATCGCCGTATTGACCTCATTTGCATGTTTGAATGGCTAATCCAATGGGAGCGGCACCATGCACCTAGGCTAAATGTACGGCCACCCTACGCCGGCGTAATTAAGTTACGTCGGCGGAGTGTAGCCTGGTTTTAGGCGCATCTCTGTTTGTGGGTTTGCCGCACAGATACGACGGCGCACATTTGCACTTACGTTGGCGTGACTTGTTATACGTCGGCGTGAGTGCTCTGTGAATCCGGGCCTTTATCTCTACCTGCATTTTAAGTTGTGTTTGATCATTTTTTAGCTTTTATATTGGGGTTCTAGGTTCAGTTCCCACCAGGGACACTTCTCTGTCTATAGTCTGTTTATGCGTCCTGTGCTCAAGCAGGTTTCTTTCCACAATTCATGGAAATACTGGTAAGGCGAGTGGTTTCTACCCAAACTAACCCTAATGTATTAGAATGTGTGCGTCTGAGTATAACGTGGACATTAGTCATGGAAGTAGTGAGCTTATTCCTAGACTGTATGTCATCTGAGCAAAGCTTGTGACGAAACTGTTCAAAAAGAATTTCCTGCTGACAGTGTTCTGAGATAGATATGTTTTGACATAAAGCAGCACATCTCAAAACCAGCAGAGGTTAACCACTTAAGACCCGGACCAATATTCTGGTAAATGACCCAAGGTGTTTTTGCGATTCGGCACTGCGTCGCTTTAACAGACAATTGCGCGGTCGTGCGACGTGGCTCCCAAACAAAATTTGCGTCCTTTTCTTCCCACAAATAGAGCTTTCTTTTGGTGGTATTTGATCACCTCTGCGATTTTTTTATTTTTTGCGCTATATACAAAAATAGAGCGATATTTTTGAAAAAAAAACACTATTTTTTACTTTTTGTTAAAAAAAAATCAAATAAACTAAATTTTAGTCAAACATTTAGGCCAAAATTTATTTAGCCACATGTCTTTAGTAAAAAAAAAAAAATCGCAATAAAAAAAAAAATAGCTACCTTGCGGGAACAGCGACACTAATACAGCGATCAGAAAAATGATCGCTTAGTGACACTGGCAATAGGGAGTGAAAGGGTTAACTAGGGCGGTGATCAGGGGGTTAAAACTTTATTAGGGGAGGTGGGGGGGCTATCCTGAACCTAACACTAACTGATTTTACACTGCCTGTCACACTGACACTAAATGCAGTGATTAGATCACTGCATTCAGTGACACTGTGACAGGGGGGGTGGGGGGGCAGATCGCAAGGGGTTAAGTATGCCTATGTGTGTGTGTGTCAGTGTAATGTTGGTGCACACTTACTGTGAGGTGTTCCTCTCATCGCAGCGGTTGGAAATACCGCTGCGATGAGAGATTACATCACTTCCCCCTTCCTGTGTTTACACAGGAGGAGGAAGTGACACAAAGGGGGAGCGCAGCGATTGGCTGGGAGCGATCGCGGGGGGGCGGGTAAACACCGACATCCGCCCACTCGTCCCGGATCGCTCCCGGAGACACGGGGACCTCCGCACGCCGCGGAGGGGGTCCCGATCGGACCCCCGACCCGCTACTGGGCGAGGACGTAAATTTACGCCCTTGTGCCCATCCGTGCCATTCTGTGGCCGTAAATGTGCGTGCGGAGGTCCTTAAGTGGTTAAGAGGCATCTGCATCGTTTCCAGCTGAGCTACTAAATTCATTTTTTTTTTTTTTTTACAGTATAGATAACCCAGTTAAAGCTTCTAAGCATTTTGCATCATCTGCCTTTTTTAAGAAACCACTTTAAAACTGACGTATGTTGTTTAGATAAGGCGATGCTATTAAAAGACTTTGTACATTGATGGGTTTTGTATGTAGTTGTCCTAATGCATACAGTACTCGATGCCTAATGCTCACGGCATTCATACCACCTTTGATGCAATCTGACGTTATTAAAGTGAAGTTGCTACCCATATCAACTAAACAGATTCCTGGTTTCATTTTCCTTGTAAATGAAACATGATTGGATACCATGGGCAGTGGTTGAAATGTTTTTATTCCATCCCGCTGGTCAGGAAGGCATGGTGTAAAACAGGCATATGCAATTAGCGGACCTCCAGCTGTTGCAAAACTACAAGTTCCATCATGCCTCTGACTCTGGATGTCATGATTGTGGCTGTCAGTCTTGCTATGCCTCATGGGAATTGTAGTTCTGCAACAGCTGGAAGTCTGCTAATTGCATATCCCTGCTGTAAAACCTCAGAATGGGAGATGCCAGGATTGGGGATTTGGATAATAAATCAAGACTTGCAATATGTCTTGGAATTTGTGTCAGGTTTAGGGTTATGTAAATGTCTGTCTGCTTCCTGTGTTTAACCACTATATAATTTTTAAATAAAATGTAAAAGTAGACTTTTTCTGTATTTTTTAGCAGTCCACAAAAATCAGTTCTGAACATGTCACAATATACATTATACTTTTTCTGTAACAGCTGCATATTTTAACCACTTGCCTACTGTGCACCTACACCCCCTTCCTGACCAGACGAAATTTTAGCTTCCGGGACTGCGTTGCTTTAACCAACAATTGTGCGGTCGTGCAACGTGGCTCCCAAACAAAATTGACGTCCTTTTTCCCCCACAAATTCATTTGGTGGTATTTGATCGCCTGTGCGGTTTTTATTTTTTGGGCTATAAACAAAAAGAGCGTAAATTTTGAAAAAAAAATACACAATTTTTTGCTATAATAAATATCCCATTAAAAAAATAAAAATAAATGTCTCTCAGTTTAGGCCGATACGTATTTTTCTACATATTTTTGGTAAAAAATAAAATATAAAATCGCAATAACCGTATAGTGACTGGTTTGCGCAAAAGTTATATTGCCTACAAAATAGGGGACATAATTATGATTTTTTTTTTTACTAGGAATGGCGGCGATCTGCGATTCTTCTTCTTTTTTATTTTTTCCGGGACTGCGACATTATAGCGGACACATCGGACACTTTTAGACACATTTTTGGGACCATTCACATTTATACAGTGAACAGTGCTATAAATATGCATTGATTACTGTATAAATGTGACTAGCAGGGAAGGGGTTAACCACTAGGGGGCGGGGAAGGGGTTAAATGTGTAGCCTAGTAAGTGTTCCAACTGTAGGGGGATGGGGTTGACTGGGGGAGGTGACCGATCTGTGTCCCTATGTACAAGGGACACAGCCTCGGTCTCCTCTCCCTGACAGGACTTGGAGCTCTGTGTTTACACACAGAGTTCCACGTCCCTGCTCAGTTACTGGGCAATCGCGGGTACCCGGCGGCCATTGCGGCCGCCGGGCACGTGCATTCTGTTCCCAGTAACGCGTCATATGACGTCCTGTCAAAACAATAGGGTATTCCGCCCGCCGTCATTTGACGGCATGTGGTACCCTAGTGGTTAAAGCGGATGGTTCATCAAAAACAAATATTAAAATCCAGCAGCAACAAATACTGCAGCTGCTGACTTTTAATATTAGGACACTTACCTGTCCTGGAGTCCAGCGGCGTCCGCAGCAGAGGATGAGCGATCGCTCGTCACCCTGCTGCTCCCCCCTCCATCCACGGTGAGGGAACCAGGAAGTGAAGCGCTCCGGCTTCACTGCCCGGTTCCCTACGGCGCATGCACGAGTCGCGCTGCGCCCGCGATTTGCTCCCGCTGTGTGCTGGGACCCGAGCGTTCCCAGCATACAACGGGAAAAGCCCCGTCTTTTGCCCGAGACTGCGGGCCGGAAGTGGGTGCGGATACCTGTCTTTAGACAGGTATCTGCACCCCCCTCCCCCCTGAAAGGTGTCAAATGTGACACCGGAGGGGGGGAGGGTTCCGATCAGCGGATCTTCACTTTAGGGTGGAGATCCGCTTTAATGAATAAAAAGGCATCCTGGAGTTTCAGACTGCTGGTTCAGATGTCATCAGTCTGCTGCAGGCAGGAAGAAGCATTTTCTCAGTCCCCTCTTCCCCAGTAATCAGACCGGAGCATTTTACCTTTTAAGAGGCTTCATCAGTCGTCTAATCTGTTTCAGACGTTGTAAAGCATATGCTAAAGGATTTGCATAATTGTGTAATCGTCAAGCTGTAGTCCAGGAACTGGGTGCCACCTGAACAAAGATGCTTTTGACTTTTTGGAGAGAATGGCAAACGAAGGCATTGTCAGGGAAAGTATTGTGATCTCTGTGAGAGGTAACAATACTTTGAATAGTTACAATGACTTGTTATTTGACATAAATAGACTGAGCATTAAACTATATATATTTTTATACGTTCTTTTTAATCTCCGTACACGCAATATGAATATTTTTTTGTTAAAGGTTTTTATTAATGTTTAAGGCCCCTTCCACACCAAGTGGGCTCCGTTGGAGTCTACCTTCTCAGCGGGAAATCTGTCTACTACGGTTATGCAGACAAAGAAGAAAAATGTATATGGACAGCCGAACACTCCAATAAGTCTAAAAAGACATGCCCTTTATTAGGTAAAATAAAATGCACTACAAAACAGCATACAGTGGGAAAAGAACCTCTGACGCGTTTCGCATTGATCCTCAATGCTTAGTCATAGCTATATATATATATATATATATATATACGATCATTAGATTACATAAAGTTTCATTCAGAAAAAAGGGCTGGGGTTTTAGATTTTCCCAGCAGACCTTTTTCATCTTTTTGTAGATGTCATTCATAGCTGCAGGATAGTCCAACTAGAACCTACATTCTGTCTGCCTCAGCATTCTTCGGGAGACTGCAATATGTGGTGTTGGACTTGCCTAAGCTTGAATATTTCCTGTAGTTAACTATACAGGCATCTAAAGAGCTCAAGAAAACTATGGTTATGCTTTAAACACTTGAGGGCCTAATATGTTATATAAACACTGAAGCTTTCGAAAGCTTCAATTAAGCCTTGGAGGCACTTTTAAACATCCGTCCTGTTCCTTTTTTGTTATATCATTGCTGTACTGGGGCATGCAGTCATCCTGATGGTTGAAATTAGTTTAATAGCAGGAGCAAATCAAAGGGGCTACAAAAACTACACAGTTATGAATAATTTTTTAAACGTAAAAATGTGAGAGCATTTTAAATAGAGGGATACCTATGATGGCGGTGGTATTATACAGGATTTATAGCGCCAACAGTTTACGCAACGCTTTACAATATAAAGGAGGACAGTACAATTACAATACAGAAGGAATAGGAGGGCCCTGCTCAGGGAGGGTACAGTGGGAAAGATGTGTTTTCATAACAGAAACCGATTTTATGGCTATTAATGCTTTTTTTAAATATCCTGGACTCCCTTTTAAAGCCTCTGTTCAGAGGTGCATTGCAACGAGTAGTAGAGGTCAATGCAGTACAGCTGAATCCTAAAGTATCATCTCTAATCAGATGTGTACATTAATTTCCATGCAAACCTAGTTAGATCCAAACTGCAGTTGAAAACAGAAAATAAGTTAAAGTGTCTGTCCAGCCAATATAGTTCTGGATGACGTGGGGAAGGGGGGGTTAGAACTAGGGTTTCCTACTATTTAGACTCTGTTAAATAGGTTAACATGTCCTGCTGACAACGTTCTTCCAGATGGGGGGGGAGGGCATAGACAGAAAAAATAAATCTGATGTAGTAGGGAAAGGCTAGAACCCCTGTCAGAATATTTCTGTTTGTGTCTCCATGACTAAGCCCTGTTTAGGGTGAAATACATCGATGTGCCAGGCTACTTGCAGTGTATGCTGTCATCTATCTGCTTGCCTGGAAAAATCATTGGGATGCCTGGTATGTCAGGTGTGTGGTTTTGTCTTTCTGGTCTGAATGCTAAGCGGAGAGTGGGCAAGATCTTGGACCTCAGCACCCGACATGTCTGCAAGATTTAGGGGAGCGGAGGTAGCTTTGTTCGGTAATCGGCCCTTTCTCCTCTCCTTTTTTTGGGCAGAGCTTCCGGCATTCAGTTACCCCATAAAAGGATAGTTTGCCTTAATAAAAAACTTGCCTATGCCGGGAAGGGATGTTTGTAGATTAAAACAAACTGTGCAGCTATAATTAAAGATGAATAATAACCTTTGCTATAGGCCAGGGGTCTCCAAACTTTTCAAACAAAGGGACAGTTTTTTTCCCCTAAAGACTTCAGGAGGGCCGAATTGTGGCCAGCAGAGACAGCAAATGCCCCGGGCCCAGCATTGGTGACAATAAATATGGCCTCAAGGTTGGTCTCAGGAGGAGTAGTGCCCCTATTATTAGGAGGAATAGTATCCCATCATTGGTATCAGTGGGAGAAATGGTGCCCCCTTGTTGGCGTCAGTGGGAGGAATAGTGCCCCAAGGGCTGGATAAAGGCTAGTAAAGGGCCACATCTGGCCCTCTGGCCGCAGTTTGGAGACCCCTGCTATAGGCCATTTACATACCTTTTATGAAGCCTGACTGGAATACTCTCAGGGCGTTGCTAAGTAATTTCAGTGTGTTGTTAATTGAGGCCATTTTGTTACTGCTCACCTCACAGGAGTGTGCTCTTTCTCTTATTCAAACCCCCTCACGTACTCTTTCTCTCCCTTGATGCAGTAGCTCTGAGCTCAGCTTTAGAGAGCTCACTACTGTGATGGTGGAGGTGAGCTGTGATGACTAGGCCTTACTTGGCAACATCCTGGGAGTATTCTAGTCAGGCTTTATAAGATATGTAAATAGCATTCACCTATAGCAGACACGGACACAGTCCCGCTCTCTTCTATGGGGAAATCGGATGTCAACGAACCGACCGCTTGTACGCTTTCATTCGATCCGCCAGAGGGATGGAAAATATGACCACTGTCCGTCTGGATTTTGTGGGCAGGATTGTATATCGGCGGATCGGACATCCGTTGCTCTATAGGGGAGACTGCAAGGTCCCCGATCAGGTCCACCGGAAAAACTGACAAGTGGACCTGATTGGAGAGCCCGTGTGAAAGGGCCCTAATTAGAGAGCAGATGTATCTCTATTATTGCTTGCTTTGCTCAGATCAACATCTTAGAATTGTTTTTTTTGCATTTAAAAAATCATATTTGTGAGGCCTCAATTTTCTTGTTCTGTGGTTAGCATTCTTGCTATGCATTTTCACCATTTCCTCGTTTCTTTCTTTTGTTTCAGCTATGCCAGGAAATGAATCCTTTTGTTTTCAGCTTTACAAGTGTCAAAACTGTATGCTATTTTACTTTATTGTGCTTTTCATCTTTATTTTTTGCACTCGAGTGACATGTGCCATTTCTTGAAACCGCGCTATTTGTTTTAGCAGACTGTGATTGACAAAATGCTGACAAATCTATGCTGTTCATGGGAACGACCATAGATGGAAATTCGGTCAGTCCCTGCTGAACCAGCTGCATTTCAATCTATGTCCAGCTTTAGTGCTGTGATACTAGTGCCCTGCATGGAAGGGCTGCTTTCATCAGGGCATTCTCACACCGTTTTTTTTCTTCTTCATGACAGAGTTCCTGAAACAAGTTTAATTGAAGAGGAACTAAAGGGGAGGAGTACTCTCATTTCTTCCAAAGGTCCTGTCTCTCACTGGTGTTGCCATCCTTCTGTGTCAGTTTTCAGACATCTTCATTGGCCATCTTCATTAACTGATGGTGCAGAATGGCATCAATCCTGCACATGCAACAGAGCTAGTCATCCTGGCACATTGGGATCGAACTGGCCACTGTAAACTGAGCTGTGCATGCACACGCTGGTGATCACTGAGCAGGTAGGTGTGTTTTATTGCAGAAAAGACATTACATGTCCCTTCTGCAAGAAGTCTGCTCTGTGAAAAACAGCGACACTTTAGTTGTGCGTTAACTTGGTTTGACCATAAGGCAGAGCAAGACATTACATATGCAAGCCCACCCAAAGTAAATTGGCATTTATTTCTATCTATAATGCCGCGTACACACGATCATTTTTTGTAATGAAAAAATACGTTTTCAAAAACGTCATTTAAAATCACCGTGTGTGGGCAAAACGTCGTTTTATGTCTTCAAAAAAACGACACAAAAAAATTCGAACATGCTTGAATTTTTTGTGTCGTTTTTCAAAACTTTGTTTTTTGTGTCCTAAAAAGTGATGGTGTGTGGGCAAAACGATGTTGAAAATGACGTTTTTAAAGCCGCGCATGCTCAGAGAAGTTATGAGACGAAGCTTCAATGGAACAGAGTGCCGTCGAACGTGGTGTACATCACCACGCTTTGCTAGAGCATTTTGGAAAAACGATGGTGTGTATGCAATGTCGTTTTGGAAAATGAAGTTTGAAAAACGTCGTTTTGTTTCATCACAAAAATGATCGTGTGTACGCGGCATGAGTCAATACAATGAAATCTCTATTAAGATAGGAACAGCTATTGCTGATCTACTTTTGAAAATGCTGGTTTCCAGGGAGTCTTTGACCTTAGAATTTTCGAAACCATTGACCCGAAACATTCATGAAAAATAGGAAATTTAATTCAGAACCCCCTGGTATCTAGGATTAGAAAATGTATGTAATGGCAGCCTCCATATTTTCTCAGTTTTTCTATTTGTTAACCACTTCTAGCCCAAGGACGTCATTGACTTTGAGTGGGGTTATCTGAATGATGCCTGCAGGCATCGTTCAGATATCATATTTTGCAACCTTCGATTCTCTGCACCGTAAGAACAATAATAGCGACAGTTCGGGCGCTTGATCGTTCTTGCAGGCGGCGGGAGGGGACATCTCCTGCCACCCTCTGGTGCTTCTGCCGGCTCCGTAAAGCCAGAGAATAAATCGGTCACCACCATAAGTTGAGCATAGAGATTTTTGGTGACCTGATGGTCCCCAGTCCTCTCTATAATGCTCTTAGGCCCGGGCACAACATTATGATGTCGCGCCCCGGGTCGGTGAATGTAAACCATGCCGGGGATGTGGCTGGAAAGGCTGAGACCGTTTTTTAATTTTTATTTTTTTATTTTGGTCTTTTCAGCCTAAAGGAGAGATCTGGGATCTAAGGCCCTGTACACACGATCAGACATGTTTGATGAGACTTGTCTGATGGACCGTTTTCATCAGACAACTCTGAACTTGTCTGATGTGCGTACACACCATCGGACCAAAATCCGATCAGACCAGAACGCGGTGACGTAGAACACGACGAAGTGATGAAAAAACGAAGTTCAATGCTTCCAAGCATGCGTCGACTTGATTCTGAGCATGTGTGGGTTTTTGGTCCGATGCTTTTGTGTACTAACCATCGAACCTGTCCGACGGACAGGTTCCATCAGACCGGTTTTAAAGCATATTTTAAAACTTTGGTCCGATGGAAAACGGTCCGATAGGCCGTACACACCATCGAACTGGTCCGATCGTGTGTACGCGGCCTAAGTGTAAGTGTAAAAATAAACGTTAAAAATGTTTTTTTAACGCATACATAAGTCGCTCCCACATATGTAAACCGTGTTCAAATCACACATGTGAAGCATTGCCGCGTGCGTTGGAGCAAGAGCCACAATTCTACCCCAAGACCTCCTATGTAACTCTAAACTGGTAACCTGTAAAAAAAAATAAAAAAAAAAATTGTCTCCTATGAAGATTTTTCAGTACCGAAGTTTGGCGCCATTCCATGAGCGTGTGCAATTTTAAAGCATGACATGTTGGGTATCTATTGGTGTGACATCAGCTTTCACATTATAGCAAAAAATTGGGCAAACTTTACTGTTTTGTTTTTTGTTCAATTTATGAAACGTGTTTAAAAATTGCTGCGCAAAAATCGTGTGACGTAAAAAGTTGCAACGACCGCCATTTATATATACTGTTTGGGTGTTCTGAGTAATTTTCGAGGAAAAAAATCAAACTTGTAAACAAAATGTCCCAGAAAAGGCCGGTGTGGAAGTGGTTTAAATCACTAAATATGACTAATTAACACTCTATTACTGCCTTTTCGTACAATGGCTGATTCATCCCAGTACCTGGCACTAGAGCTGTATGATTCTGGCTAAAATGAAAAGCCAGATTTTTATTTTTTTATTTTTTTTGTTTTGAATAAAGCTCACGACTCTCACTATTCTCGCGGTGTAACATCATTTTTCACGTATAGAAAAACATTGGGCTAACTTTCCTGTTTTTTTTGTTTTTTTTTATTAATTAAAGTATATTTTATCCCAAAATATTGTGTTTGAAAGACGCACAAATACAGTGTGACATAAAATATAACAACCGCCATTTTATTCTCTAGGGTCTCTGCTAAAAAAAATATAATATTTGGGGGTTCCAAGTAAATTTATAGCAAAAAAATACTGATTTTAACTTGTAAGCCACAAGTTTCAGAAGAAGGTTTAGTCTTTAAATGGTTAAACTTCCCTCATTTACAGACAGAAGTTAATTCCTTTGATCGCTAAAAGATCTAAGTGTTACAATGTTTCTCTTTATCTTGCCAAGCAATGTTTTCATAAAACTTGGCAGGCTGCCTAGATTTTTTTTGTCAGCTGTCAGAACTAAGCAGAGAACTCTCTGCACTTGTTACATAGAATCTGGGAAAATCTATTTTAAGATCCTGAGGATTGAGTCGCGATCTTAATTTTAATTTTAACGATTAATCGTGCATCTGTACCTGGCACCATTAAAATGTTTATCTCTCCCTCTGCCCTTACTGTGTATGTGGAGTATCAGTGCAAAGGAAACATTACAGATATCTTAAGGTTTCCTAGGTCTAACCTAGGTTGAGGTTTTGTAAAATGGTGTGATTATGTTATGTTATAGTGCTTTATTAATGTAAACCTTATTTTTTCCAGGACTCTCCTCTGTTTGACTTGATCAGACAAACGAGGGATCGTGAAGAGTCAATTGATCACCCAGAAATGGCCAGTGCAGCCCAACAACCATCGCAAAACAACCCTACAGCTGCGGATCTGTAAGTCTACAGTGTTTTAAACCTTTTTATTAATCTCCCACTTATTAACCACTTGACCTCTAGAAGATTTACCCACTTTGTGGCCAGGCCTTTTTTTTGCTATACGTTACTGTGTTGTTTTAACTGACAATTGCAGTCATAAATGAAATTTGTATTTTTTCCCCTATAGATGGAGCTTTCTTTTGGTGGTATTTGATCACCACTGGGTTTTTGTGCTATAAACAAAAACACCATACATTTTGGGGGAAAAACATCCCAATATTTTTTACTTTCTGCTATAAAACATATTCAATAAAAAAAAAAAAAAATTCTACAGACCATGGTGTGTGTGTGTGTGTGTGTGTGTGTGTGTGTGTGTGTGTGTGTGTGTGTGTGTGTGTGTGTGTTTTTCTCAGCAGTGTAAAGCAGTCTTGTGACTTCTATCAGTGTCTGGTTAAAGCTTGTAGGTGGAGTTTTCACTTTCCTGACTGTCCTATAAGGCTGCATGACCCCTGACCCTCATTCTGGACAGTGCTGATTGGCCCTGTAGTAATCGCATGCACCCTCCCCCAAAAAAAAGAAAAACTCTCTAGCAATACACACAAAACTGCGCATGTGCAGAGGGCTTCTTTGGGCTCTGTACTATCAGCAGATGGATTGGGGACAGTAAAAGAATAGGAGCATTAGAGAAACCAGATCAAACAGCCTTTTTACACAATGCGGAGGATTAACCCCTTAGGTTCCATAGTGAGTATATGAAGCATACTTTGCTACATATACAGACTGATTTTACTGGTGTGGCTTTAGTAGCACTTTATATGACAACATTTTTGCACAGAAGTGTAGATTCAAACATACAGGAAGTAATTGCACTCATGTTTACTGTAAATGAATTAAAATGATGACATCAATGGTAAATGAATAAGCTTGTTGTAGCTTTATAGTCCTCTGTAAATCTGTCAGGATCCCTCTCTTACATGCATGCAATTACTCCAAAAAATTAGAGCAGTCAGCATTTCAGTACCTGTCCAGTCCAGCTGGCACAGAAGCCCAGCCAAAGTGTACTTTGCAGCACTCACTGGGTCTTGAGCTGTAAACTGTGTTGGAACACAAGTAATCCAAATGATTGTTGAGGTTGGCCACACAAGCGGCTGACAGGGAAATCCAAAATGGCTCTCCATGTGAAGGGGGGGGGGGGGGGTAGCCAGCTGCCACAGAGCAGCCACACAACCAAAATTGTTGCCATGACAACGCATTTCAGGGGCTTGTACCCCTTTATCAAGTCTAATGAATTGCAACAGAAGCTCCTATATATATACCTACACTTATTGTTGGCTCTTTAATCCTTTATGGGTTTTACTATGTTACGATGTATCTGCCACAGTGAAGGAAAACAATATTTAATCCCCTGCTGATTTTGCCCACTGACAAAGAAATGATCAGTCTATAAATGTAATGGTAGGTTTATTTTAACAGTGAGAGACAGAATAACAAAAAAAAAAAAAAACAAGAAAAATGCATTTAATAAAAAGTTATAAATTGACTTGCATTTTAATGAGTGAAATAAGTTTTTGACCACTTCGCAAAACATGACAGCCATTTCTTGTAGTTGACCAAACATGACAGCCATTTCTTGTAGTTGACCAAACATGACAGCCATTTCTTGTAGTTGGCCAAACATGACAGCCATTTCTTGTAGTTGGCCAAACATGACAGCCATTTCTTGTAGTTGGCCAAACATGACAGCCATTTCTTGTAGTTGGCCAAACATGACAGCCATTTCTTGTAGTTGACCACCAGGCTTGCATACATCTCAGGAGGGATTTTGTCCGATCCAAGTCATTAAGGTTTTGAGGCTGACATTTGGAACCTTGAACCTTCAGCACCCTCCACATATTGTCTATGGGATTAGGGTCTGGAGACTGGCTAGGCCACTCCAGGACCTTTTTAATGTGCTTCTTCTTGAGCCACTCCTTTTGTTTCCTTGGTTGTGTGTTTTGGGTCATTG
This sequence comes from Rana kukunoris, assembly GCA_029574335.1. Lineage (NCBI taxonomy): Eukaryota > Metazoa > Chordata > Amphibia > Anura > Ranidae > Rana > Rana kukunoris. Next base: position 155,801,144 of record CM056050.1, on the reverse strand, counting down.
TCATGATGGAGTACCTATCCACGACCCATTTTCTATGCCCTGGACGAGGGAAGGAGGTTCTCGCCCAAGATTTGACAGTATGTGGCCCCATTCATTGTCCCTTTGATGAGGTGAAGCTGTCCTGTCCACTTGGCAGAAAGACACTCCCAAATCATAATGTTTCCACCTCCATGTTTGATGGTGGGGATGGTGTTCTTGGGGGTCACAGGCACCATTGCTCCTCCTCCAAACACTGCGAGTTGAGTTGATGCCAAAGAGCTTGATTTTGGTCTGTGACCACAACACTTTCACCCAGTTGTCCTCTGAATCATTCAGATGTTCATTAGCAAACTTCATACGGGCCTGTACATGTGCTTTCTTGAGAAGGGGGACCTTGAGTGCGCAGCAGAATTTCGCTCCTTCCCGGCGTAGTGTGTTACCAATAGTTTTCTTGGTAACTATGGTCCCAGCTCATGATGATTGGAGCTCCACAAGATGAGATCTTGCATGGAGCCCCAGACCGAGGGAGATTGACAATTACTTTTGTGTTTCTTCCATTTGCTAATAATCGTACCAACTGTTGTCCCTCTCTCACCAAGCTGCTTGGTGATGGTCTTGTAGCCCATTCCAGCCTTGTTTACAATCTTGTCCCTGACATCTTTGAACAGCTCTCAAGTCTTGGTGGAGAAATTGTAATCTGATTTCTTCTTTGGACAGGTGTTTTTTATACAGGTAACAAGCTGAGATTAGGTGCACTCCCTTTGAGTGCTTTTAATCTCAGCTCATTACCTGTATAGTAGACACCTGAGAGCCAGAAATCTTGCTGATTGATGAAGAATAAAATACTTGTTTCACTCATTAAAATGCAAATCAATTTTATAACTTTTTTGAAATGTGTTTTTCTGGATATTTTTGTTGTTCTGTCTCACTGTTAAAATAAACCTACTATTAAAATTATAGAGATTTTCAAATCATTGCATTCTGTTTTTATGTAGATTTTTACACCGCGTCCCAATTGTTTTGAAATTGGAGTCGTTTAAATTGGGTATAAGAATATAAAATACAGACTATATCTACAATGTATATAAAACGTCTACATACCCCTGTAAAATGTCAGGTTTCAAACACCATCAACAATACTTTTCGAGTAACCGTTACTCTTGACCCTAAACCGTGCTGATTGGGTATACTGGATGAGGTTATAACGGACCAATATGTCGGAGAAGCAGTGTCCAGAGCACTGTTCCAAGCTCGAAAGCTGATCTTGCAACATTGGAACCCTCAACCCTCTCCAACTTTAGAGATATGTTGAGCCAATATTGGATTACCTTTGAGATATGAGCACTTGATATATCGGCATAGAGGCAGCCCGACCCGGTCCAATAAGATCTGGGGATGCTGGCCAGCGAACCCCGGCTTGGCTCCATTGTACCTAATTCTTGATAAGCTATTGACTTAACATGGGAACTCAACTGCTCAGTGTGTACTTACCCTTGGAGTGAGTTTAATTTAAAGTACTGGGGAAGAGATATGATGTGAATGTCTTCCTAAACCATATCTAGGGATGCATACACTGTGAGATATAACGACTAATGACATCTCAGGTTCAATCTGTTTTATTAACCTGCTTTGACTACCGGTATGTACAAGAACATTATTCTACTTTGTATTCTGTGCAGGTATTGTATAAATGTAATACTTCAGTTTATTCAGATTTTTTTTTAAAAGTCAGGCTTCTGTGATGTAAAACAAAGTGAGACAGCTCAATCCATTCAGAACTTTTTCCACTTTTAACTGAAAAACCAACAAACCTTTTAGGGGGAGGGGGGAGTAAAAATTAAAAAGGAAAATAATGTGGTTGCATAGATGTGCACTCCCTCTTATAACTGGGGATATCGCTGTGTTTTAGAATTGGACCCCTTTCACACTGGGTCGGTTTGCAGGCGCTATAATGCTAAAAATAGCGCCTGCAAACCGACATGAAACAGCCGCTGATGTCTCTCTGAAACCCCGAGCGGTACCCTGCAGAGGCGCTTTGTGGTGGTTTTTAACCCTTTCTCGGCCACTAGCGGCCGAATAACGCTGTCCCTGTCCCAGTGTGAAAGGGGAATTAGGCAATCACATTCACACTCATGTTAAATAGGAGTCAGTACACACCTGCCATCATTTAAAGTGCCTCTGATTAACCCCAAATAAAGTTCAGGTGTTCTAGTAGGTCTTTCCTGACATTTTCCTAGTCACATCCTACACCAAAAGCCATGGACCGCAGAGAGCTTCCAAAGCATCAAAGGGTTCTCGTAGTCAGGAGAGACTAGATATTATTAGATATACCATGGAACACAGTGAAGACGGTCATTATCAAGTGGAGAAAATATGGCACAATGTTGACCCTACCAAGAAATGGCCGTCCCTCTAAAATTTAAGAAAATACTAGAAGAAAACTGGTCAGGGAGGCTGCCAAGAGGCCTACAGCAACATTAAAGGAGCTGTGAGAATATCTGGCAAAAACTGGCTGTGTGGTACTTGTGACAATCTCCTGTATGATTCATATGACTGGGCTATGGGGTAGAGTAGCAAGACGCCTTTGCTTATGAAGAAAAACATCCAAGCCTGGCTAAATTTTGCAAAAACACATCTAAAGTCTCCCAAAAGCATGTGGGAAAATGTGTTGTGGTCTGATGAAACCAAGGTTGGTCTTTTTGGCTCGAGTTTCAAAAGATACGTTTGGCGCAAAAATAACTGTACATCGACAAATGAACGCCATACCCACAGTGATTCCAAATACCAGTTAACATTGGCACAAAACCTTGAGGATTCTGCTAGAAAGCTGAACATAAAGAGGAACTTCATCTTTCAGTATGACCATGACTCAAAGCATTCCGTACATCCAAATCAACAAAGGAATGGCTTCACCAGAGGAAGACGAAAGTTTTCGAATGGCCCAGCCAGAGCCCAGACCTGAATCTGATTGTAAATCTGTGGGGTGATCTGAAGAGGGCTGTGCACAGGGGATGCCCTCGTAATCTGATAGATTTGGAGTGTTTTCTTTCTCGTACATCACGGGACACAGAGCGGCATATTCATTACTATATGGGTTATATGGAGTACCTTCAGGTGTGGACACTGGCAATCTCAAACAGGAAGTCCCCTCCCTATATAACCCCCTCCCCTAGAGGGAGTCCCTCAGTTTTTTCGCCAGTGTCTTAGGTGTTGGTCACGGAATAGCTTTGCTCCACATCCTTGGGATTAAGGGCGGGCTAACCGGATCTGTCCAAGGAGCCTCAGTGCCAAAGTGGACAGTACCCGGGCCCCAAACCGTGGGGTTTTGCCTATAATGCTCCTCTTTGGAGGGCTGGGCCCAGGACTTGGAGTTTGTAAAAACCATAAGTTCCTGTTTGCCAGGGTGCTATATAGGTCCAGGACAGTGGGTACCTTCATAGGACCCCAGGGCCTGAAGGTCTACTACGCTACCCACGGAGATGGGAGAAGATTGGATCGTTTTGCTGGACAAACATCCTGCAGCATGGAGCAGGTAAGGGGGAGCCTGCGGGACTTGGTTCGACAGCAGGCTCTCCGGGGTAACCTAAAAGGGGGGATAGCCTAAGTATGCTCTGCATTGGCAACCTTGCTCACTATGTCTGAGAAAGACAGGATGACCCCTTTTTTCCCCCATCACTAGGTTCCCCTGTCTAAGAATGTGTTGCTAGCTAACCTGCTGCTTTCTTCCTAGGACTAGTAAGGATCCCTATGGGGCCTTTTGGAGAGTCCTACCTGGCCGGGGGTTTGAATCTGCCGCCTGATACTGCAGTCCTGGGTCTCCAGCAGCGCGGCTCCTCCATGTTCCTCCTGTTCCGGCATACGCGCGCGCGTGCGCGCGCACGTCTTATAGACGTTTTTTCGCGCCGTTCAGAGAGGAGGGCGGGAGGGGGCGTGCCTGCGGCGTCATACAGGGGCGCGCCTTGTGCTGTTATAGATCAGCAGGCATTGTCAGTGCTCAGTCTGAGTTTGATTTCAGAAGGAGAGGACGCAGAGCGGCAGAACAGTGACTCCCGGTGGCGGAAGAGGGGTAGTACATGCTGGACTTTGTTCCAATGCCTTTTTTGTTAAGCCAAGAAATTCCCCTTTTTGCAGCAGGTTGGAGGCTGGCAAACTAAGTTTGGGGTCACTGTATGTTTTAAAAAAAAAAAAATATATATATATATAATATATATTTAAAAAAAAAAAAAAAGAGAAACATACGGGGCCCCATCAGTTTTTGGGCATTAGTGATCTATTGTCCCCTAAGCTCTGGTTTTGTACTCCTGGCCACTACAGTCTGTTGTTGTTGGCGGAGTCCCTCGATTTTGTATTATGGCTTCCAAAGGTTCGGGGTCAAAGGGTACAAAAAAGACCAAAAAACAAAGGGGTTCCCCCTCTGATTCTGATGATATGCCGATACTTTCCCCGCAACTTATTAACATAAAGGGCGCCTTGGATGAGCCATTAGGGGGATCTGGTGCGGAGGCTGGCCCAGATCAGCCCAGCCCTGTGTTTATCACAGAGGAGATGCTAGCCGTATCCCTAGGGGGGCTAGAAGAGAGAATAGCAGCATTGATCGCTAGAGCTATTCCTGGTAAGAAACGGGTCAGATCCCCATCACCAAGAGGTGTATCCTCAGATGCTGAGATTCTCTCTCCGGAGGAATTGGAATCACAGGAGGATCAACTAGACCTGAACCAAGAGGGTTCAGGGATTGAGGGATCTGCCTCTGAGGAACCATTTTCAGACTCCCAGACAGAAAGACTGTGGGTACAGTCTTTGACGGACATGGTCCGCTCGGCATTTAATTTACCATTGCCAGAGCCTCAGGTTCCTCCGGTATCCTCTCTGGGCTCTTTGAAAGCTCCGTTAAGCAACGCAGTTTTTCCGGTCCATCCTCTCTTGGAGGAATTGATCTTTCGGGATTGGGTACGGCCGGACAGGATTTTTCTGCCACCGAAAAGATTTGCGGTCATTTACCCCATGGAGGAAAAATTCTCCAAGAGGTGGAGGCTCCCAGTAGTGGATGCAGCCATCTCATGTGTGAATAAATCACTAACTTGCCCGGTGGAAAACATACATATGTTTAAAGATCCGGTTGATAAACGGTTAGAGACACTTTTAAAAGCATCCTTTGCTACGGCAGGAGCAGTGGTACAGCCAGCTGTGGCTGCAATTGGAGTTTGTCAGGCGTTAAAGGACCAGACAAAAGAAATGTTAAAGGACATGCCTACCCAACAAGCAGAAGAGTTTTCTGACATTCCCAGAGCTCTGTTTTTTGCTGTAGATGCTATAAAAGATTCCATCCAGCAGGCCTCTCGTTTATCACTATTTTTGGTGCACATGAGAAGGCTCTTATGGTTGAAGAACTGGGCGGCGGAGCCCCCATGCAAAAAGCTTCTGGCAGGGTTTCCCTTCCATGGAGGACGACTCTTCGGAGAGGATCTGGATAAATATATTCAGACTATTTCAAGTGGCAAGAGTACCCTTTTACCGGTCAAAAAGACATTCCGGGGTCCTACATTTAAAAGGCAGCTCTTTCCTGTCTCGGGGCCCTCAAATTCCAGGCAGTATCGACGGCCGCCTGCACGATCCAACGTTAACAGTAGATCGCAGGGACAGGCCCCTGGGGGTAAGAGGCCATGGTATCGCAAGCCGACAAAGACAGCCCCTAAGTCTGCCTTATGAAGGGGCGCCCCCACTCTCGCGGGTGGGGGGAAGGCTTCGTTTCTTCTCAGAAGTTTGGGAAGCCAAGATCCCCGACAAATGGGTCCGGGCATCTGTAACCACAGGCTACAGACTGGAGTTTCTAAGGTGTCCTCCGCCTCATTTTCAAGAATCAAGGCTACCAAAGGATCCAGCAAGGAAGGCCTCATTGCTGGCAGCTTTGGATCACCTGCTTTGCCAGGACGTAATAATAGAGGTGCCAGCCCAAGAGCAAGGGCTAGGTTTCTATTCCAATCTCTGTCATACCAAAGCCCAACGGCGATGTCAGGCCAATCTTGGACCTAAAGAGGTTAAACGATTACCTAAGGGTTCGTTCCTTCCGGATGGAATCCATCCGGTCAGCAGCCGCCGCGCTTCAGAGGGACGATTTTCTGGCCTCCATAGACATAAAGGATGCTAACCTTCATGTACCAATCTTTCAGTCGCATCAAAGATTTTTACGCTTCGCGGTGGGGCAGCGACACTTCCAATTCAGGGCGCTCCCCTTCGGGCTGGCCACGGCCCCCCGGGTATTCACGAAGATCCTAGCCCCAGTTCTGGCCAATTTAAGGATCCAAGGGGTCACAGTCCTAGCATACTTGGACAACCTTTTAATCATAGATCACTCACGGCCAGGTCTGCAACAGGCAGTAAACCTCACGGTTCGGTACCTCGAAGGATTCGGCTGGGTCCTAAACCGGGGAAAGTCAGCGTTCCAGCCTACAAAGCAGTTGGAATACCTCGGCATGAGGTTAGACACAGAACAGCAAAGGGTGTTCCTGCCCCTTGTAAAGATCGAGGCTATCAAGGGGTTGGTTCAGTTGGTTCTAAACAAGAAAAAACCAACTATTCGCCTGTGTATGCGAGTACTAGGCAAGCTAGTGGCCACGTTCGAGGCAGTACCATACGCTCAGATCCACACTCGCATCCTACAGGCAGCCATTCTAGCAGCCTGGGGCAAGAGGGCACATGCCTTAGAGTCCCCTTTGACGCTATCATCAAGGGTCCGACAAAGCCTGGCCTGGTGGTTGAACCCCCAGAATCTTCTAAAGGGGAAATCCTTCAGCCCTGTTGTCTGGAAGGTAGTTACCACAGACGCCAGCCTGGCAGGCTGGGGGGCGGTCTTCGAGGGGTTCTCTCGCCAGGGAACTTGGGTGAAAGCAGAGAGGCAGCTCCCCATCAATATCTTGGAGATCAGAGCTGCTCGCCTAGCTCTTCTGGCATGGACCTCCAGATTAAAGGGGTTCCCGGTGAGAATCCAGTCAGACAATGCCACGGCGGTGGCATACATAAACCACCAGGGGGGAACCAGGAGTCAGGCCGCTCAGAGGGAGGTGAGCTTGATTTTTCAGTGGGCAGAGGTTCATGTACCCTGCATTTCGGCGATATTCATTCCCGGAGTGGACAACCTGCAGGCAGACTTCTTAAGTCGCCAGAGTCTGTTGCCAGGGGAGTGGTCTCTGCATCCCCAGGTCTTTCAGACAATCTGCCAGAGGTGGGGAATGCCGGACGTAGATATAATGGCATCCAGGTTCAACAAGAAACTAGACAGGTTCGTGTCTCGAGCGAGGGATCCTATGGCCTGCGGAACCGATGCGTTGGTGTGCCCTTGGCATCAATTCAAACTTCTTTATGCATTCCCTCCGCTACAGTTACTCCCTCGCCTGTTGCGCAGGATCAGAGTGGAGCACAAGCCAGTCATTCTAGTAGCTCCGGCTTGGCCCCGGAGGACTTGGTACTCACTAGTCCTGAAGATGGCAGTGGGAGACCCTTGGACTCTTCCTCTACAACCAGACATACTCTCACAAGGCCCGATCCTCCACCCTACATTACAGCGTCTAAATTTGACGGCCTGGAGGCTGAATCCCTGATTCTCAGGGGTAGAGGTCTGTCTAGGCAGGTAATTCCTACCCTGATTAGGGCTAGAAAGCCGGTCTCCAGGGTGATTTATTACAGGGTGTGGAGGAACTACGTAGGCTGGTGTGAATCCAAAAGATGGAATTCCCGCAAATATACTATTGATAGGGTGTTAAGTTTTCTCCAGCTAGGAGTGGATAAAGGCCTGGCACTAAGCACAATCAAGGGACAGATCTCAGCTCTGTCAGTGTGGTTTCAGAGGCCGCTGGCCACCCACTCGCTGGTAAAGACCTTCTTACAGGGGGTCTTGCGTATTAATCCTCCTGTCAAGTCACCAATTTGTCCATGGGACTTAAATCTTGTCCTGTCCACTCTACAGAAACAACCCTTTGAGCCGTTGGCTGAGATTCCTTTAGTCTTACTGACAAGAAAGTTGGTTTTCTTGGTCGCCATAGTTTCAGCCAGGAGAGTGTCAGAATTAGCAGCCTTATCGTGTAAGGAACCATATCTCGTTCTGCATAAGGACAGGGCAGTTCTCCGGCCCCATCCTTCCTTTCTACCAAAGGTTATATCCAAATTTCACTTGAACCAGGATTTGGTACTTCCATCCTTCTTTCCAAAACCCACATCTAGAAAGGAGGGGTTGCTGCATACCTTGGATATTGTCCGGGCCATGAAGGCCTATCTTAACCACTTAAGACCCGGACACTTACGCTGCTAAATGACCCAAGGTGTTTTTACAATTCGGCGCTGCGTCGCTTTAACAGACAATTGCGCGGTCGTGCGACGTGGCTCCCAAACAAAATTTGCGTCCTTTTCTTCCCACAAATAGAGCTTTCTTTCGGTGGTATTTGATCGCCTCTGCGATTTTTATTTTTTGCGCTATAAACTAAAATAGAGCGACAATTTTGAAAAAAAATCACTATTTTTTTACTATTTGTTGTAAAAAAAATCAAATAAACTAAATTTTAGTAAAACATTTAGGCCAAAATTTATTTAGCCACATGTCTTTAGTAAAAAAAAAAATCGTAATAAAAAAAATAGCTACCTAGCGGGAACAGCGACACTAATACAGCGATCAGAAAAATGATCGCTTAGTGACGCTGGCAATAGGGAGTGAAAGGGTTAACTAGGGCGGTGATCAGGGGGTTAAAACTTTATTAGGGGGGGGTGGGGGGGCTATCCTGAACCTAACACTAACTGTTTTTTACAGTGCCTGTCACACTGACACTAAATGCAGTGATTAAATCACTGCATTCAGTAACACTGTGACAGGGGGGTGGGGGGGGCGATCACAAGGGGTTAATATGCCTATGTGAGTGTGTGTCAGTGTTGTGTTGGTGCACACTTACTTGGCATGTCTTCTCTCATCAGCAGCGCTGGGAAACAGCGCTGCGATGAGAGATTACATCATTTCCTCCTTCCTGTGTAAACACAGGAGGAGGAAGTGACAGGCTGGGAGCGCGCTCCCATTGGCTGGGAGCGATCGCGGGGGGGGGCGGAAAACACGGACATCCGCCCGCTCGTCGGCGATCGCTCCCAGAGCCAGGGGGACCGCCGCACGCCGCGGAGGGGGTCCCGATGGGACCCCCGAACCGCACTAAGGCGAGGACGTAAATTTACGCCCTTGTGCCTGTACGAGCCATGTTGTGGACGTACATAGGCGTGCGGGGGTCCTTAACTGGTTAAAGCTACAGAAAAGATCCGGAAGACAGATGTGTTATTCGTTCTACCAGATGGCCCCAAGAAGGGGCAGGCAGCTGCAAAATCCACCATCTCGAGATGGATTAGACAATTAATCATTCAAGCCTACGGTTTGAAGAGGTTGCCTCCTCCTTTGTCGGTAAAGGCCCATTCTACCAGGGCCATGGGCGCCTCCTGGGCAGCACACCATCAGATCTCTATGGCTCAGATATGCAAGGCGGCGACGTGGTCATCAGTCCACACGTTTACAAAGTTTTATCAACTAGACGTGAGAAGGAATGCGGATTCTGCCTTTGGACAGGCAGTACTACAGGCTGCAGTTTAAGATCCTCGGGATCAGAAGCACCCTTGGTTGTAAAAAAGAAAAAAAAAAAAAAGTTTTTTCTTGACTAAGTTGGAATTATTATTATTATTTGAGTATACCTCTAAATTGAATCCTTCTTTGGAAGATGTCTCCCTCCCCTCATTAAAGCATTGCTTTCGGACATCCCATATAGTAATGAATATGCCGCTCTGTGTCCCGTGATGTACGAGAAAGAAAAAGGGATTTTTAAATACAGCTTACCTGTAAAATCCTTTTCTTGGAGTACATCACGGGACACAGAGCTCCCACCCCTCTTTTGGGGAAACATTTTGGGAGGCATACTGCTTGCTACAAAACTGAGGGACTCCCTCTAGGGGAGGGGGTTATATAGGGAGGGGACTTCCTGTTTGAGATTGCCAGTGTCCACACCTGAAGGTACTCCATATAACCCATATAGTAATGAATATGCCGCTCTGTGTCCCGTGATGTACTCCAAGAAAAGGATTTTACAGGTAAGCTGTATTTAAAAATCCCTTTTTTGCAAAGAAGAGTGGACAAATATTGCCAAGTGAAGATGTGAGACGCTGATAGACGCATACCCAAAAAGACTGAGTGGGGTAATGAAGTCAAAAGGTGCTTCAACAAAGTATTAGTTTAAGGGTGTGCAAAAAGGTGGAAAAAGTTCTGAAATGATTTTGATGATCTTTGTCTCATTTTTATTTACATCACAGAAACCTGACATTTTAACAGGGTGTGTAGACTTTTTATACCCACTGTATGTATATCTCATCTGTCAGAGTAATTACCTTCATGTGAGTGCGAGATCCTGACAGATTCAGAGTAGTATATGGCTACATACAGGTCCTGGTATTTAATGATGTGATTGTTTTATTCTAAATGCGAGTGTACTTTCTGTGAATTTTGGATCTATATCAATAGGTTTCACCTTGCTAGGGTCTGCACCTTCTTTATTTTATGTCTTCATATATTGACAGCAATTTTGTTTGTGTGGTTTGTCAAAGAGGAAGGGAGATGAGAAAATGGTGTTGGCATACACAGCAGAGGCAGCATTCAGTGCAGAACTTGCTGCACACCAGTGGGCTCAAAGTAGGATAGATTATTTTTTTTCCCAGTTATCCATATCAAGGTCTGGGGTTGGGTCCAGTTCTGCTTCAAGCTGGGTTCACACTATCGCCACATGCGGCTTGCAGCAGGGGTCCAGTGCATCCTGGTTCACAGTTTCAGGTCCCATTTCAGCACACATTTTTGGCTGAATTTAGACCAAAAGACACACAGTGCTCTTTTGCAAATTCACAGCAGAGCCACAGCGGAGATATGTGAACCGGCTCCATAGAAATTCAATCAAGATCTCCTGCTAGTGCGAATTGGATGTGGGGAATCCAGCCTCAAAGTGATTGTAAACCCTTACATATATCCAGTGAAGTGACTGTTCTCATGTGATACAGAGATTAAACCAATCCTCCTATATAAGTTATACCTGTTTATCTGTAGTGTTCTCTTCTCTACAGTCGTTCAAACCCCCAAATTTATAAAGGTTGTCTGAGCTTTCGAAAAAAAAAAGAGCTTAGTGGGGAGCGCTCTGAGAGCTGATTGAAGGCAAGGGACACACCCCAGTTGCACACAGGAACAGAACTGAGGCTGTCCATCGGCTGGAATTCCCTCCCCTGTCACTGATTTTTTATTTTTTTTTGGTGTCAGGAAAACTTGTCAGAAGTGGGTCATGCTGATGGCACAGGAACAAAGCAGTTGACAGAAATGATACAAATTAAGACAAGTACACACTAGAGGGGAATTCTTTGTTCATATTTCATGTCTGAGGTTTACAACCAGTTTAAGTATATGATGCAAATGCAAAATATGTTAAAGCAAACAGTTTGTTACACCAAACTAATATCCGTGCTGTATTTTCCAGCTATTTGTCACCTTCAAGAACAACACAACAGAGTGCTGGCGCTAGTGCACCTACCTCATCCAGTACAAATGGACAGGGCCCTGCTCCGCCACAACCTCAGCAGAGATCTACCTCACTGTCCTTGTTTTACAAGAAAGGTATATGGATTGTCACCTTTTTAAAGCTCTTTTTTCATAGTTACCAGCTCTTGTAGGTTGGAGGCAAAATCTATTTTTATTGATGATATAATTATGCAGACCTTTTTCAGTTAAAAAAAAAAAAAAAGTTCTATCTTTATAATGTATACATAACTAGGGATGGTTGGCAGCTCCTGGTTTAGCCCCAGTGGATTTTTTACTGGACAGATTTTTGCTTTGAAACATAGTTTCTTTCTCGTACATCACGGGACACAGAGCGGCATATTCATTACTATATGGGTTATATGGAGTACCTTCAGGTGTGGACATTGGCAATCTCAAACAGGAAGTCCCCTCCCTATATAACCCCCTCCCCTAGAGGGAGTCCCTCAGTTTTTTCGCCAGTGTCTTAGGTGTTGGTCACGGAATAGCTTTGCTCCACATCCTTGGGATTAAGGGCGGGCTAACCGGATCTGTCCAAGGAGCCTCAGTGCCAAAGTGGACAGTACCCGGGCCCCAAACCGTGGGGTTTTGCCTATAATGCTCCTCTTTGGAGGGCTGGACCCTGGGCCCAGGACTTGGAGTTCGTAAAGACCATAAGTTCCTGTTTGCCAGGGTGCTATATAGGTCCAGGACAGTGGGTACCTTCCAGGACCCCAGGGCCTGAAGGTCTACTACGCTACCCACGGAGATGGGAGAAGATTGGACCGTTTTGCTAGACAAACGTCCTGCAGCATGGAGCAGGTAAGAGGGGAGCCTGCGGGACTTGGTTCGACAGCAGGCTCTCCAGGGTGACCTAAAAGGGGGGTAGCCTAAGTATGCTCTGCATTGGCAGCCTTGCTCACTATGTCTGAGAAGACAGGATGATCTCATTCCCCCATCACTGGGTCCCCCTGTCTAAGATTGTGTTTGCTAGCTACCTGCTGCTTTCTTCCCAGGGCTAGTAAGGATCCCTATGTGGCCTTTTGGAGAGTCCTACCTGGCCAGCGGTTTGATTCTGCCGCCTGAAGCTGCAGTCCTGGGTCTCCAGCAGCGCGGCTCCTCCATGTGCTTCCTTCTCCGGCATACGCGCGCGCGCACGTCTTATAGACGTTTTTCGCGCCGTTCGGAGGGGAGGGCGGGGGGGGGGCGTGCCTGCAGCGTCATCAGGGGCGCGCGCCTTGTGTGCTGTTATAATCAGCAGGCTATAGTCAGTGCTCAGTCTGAGGCTGATCTGGAAGGGAGAGGACGCAGAGCGGCAGAACAGTGACTCCCGGTGGCGGAAGAGGGGTAGTACATGCTGGACTTTGTTCCAATGCTTTTCTGTTAAGCCAAAAAATCCCCTTTTGCAACAGGTTGGAGGCTGGCAAACTAAATTTGGGGACGCTGTATGTTTAAAAAAAATAAAAAGTTATATATTATAAAAAAAAAAAAAAGGAACATACGGGGCCCCATCGGTTTTTGGGCATTAGTGAGCTATTGTCCCCTAAACCCTAGTTTTGTACTCCTGGCCACTACAGTCTGTTGTTGTAGGCGGAGTCCCTCGATTTTGTATTATGGCTTCCATAAGTTCGGGGTCAAAGGGTACAAAAAAGACCAAAAAACAAAGGGGTTCCCCCTCTGATTCTGATGATATGCCGATACTTTCCCCGCAGCTTATTCCCATGAGGGTCGCCTTGGATGAGCCATTGGGGGGGTCTGGTGCTGAGGCTGGCCCAGATCAGCCCAGCCCTGTGTTTATCACAGAGGAGATGCTAGCCGTATCCCTAGGGGGGCTAGAAGAAAGATTAGCAGCGATGATCGCTAAATCTATTCCTGGCAAGAAACGGGCTAGATCCCCATTGCCAAAAGGTATATCCTCAGATGCTGAAATTCTCTCTCAGGAGGAATTGGAATCGCAGGAGGATCAACTAGACCAGAACCAAGAGGGTTCAGGGATTGAGGGATCTACCTCTGAGGAACCATTTTCAGACTCCCAGACAGAGACTGTGGGTGCAGTCTTTGACGGACATGGTCCGCTCGGCATTTAATTTACCATTGCCAGAGCCTCAGGTTCCTGCGGTATCCTCTCTGGGCTCTTTGAAAGCTTCTTTGAGCAACGCGGTTTTTCCGGTCCATCCTCTCTTAGAGGAATTGATCTTTCAGGATTGGGTACGACCGGACAGGATTTTTCTGCCGCCGAAGAGATTTTCGGTCCTTTACCCTATGGAGGAAAAATTCTCGAAGAGGTGGAAGCTCCCAGTGGTGGATGCAGCCATCTCATGTGTGAATAAATCACTAACTTGCCCGGTGGAAAACATACAAATGTTTAAAAATCCGGTTGATAAACGGTTAGAGACACTTTTAAAGGCATCCTTTGCTATGGCAGGAGCAGTGGTACAGCCAGCTGTGGCTGCAATTGGAGTTTGTCAGGTGTTAAAGGACCAGACAAAACAAATGCTAAAAGACATGCCTACCCAACAGGCAGAAGAGTTTTCTGACATTCCCAGAGCTCTGTGTTTTGCGGTAGATGCTATAAAGGATTCCATCCAGCAGGCCTCTCGTTTATCACTATTCTTGGTACACATGAGAAGGCTCTTATGGTTGAAGAACTGGGCGGCGGAGCCCCCATGCAAAAAGCTTCTGGCAGGGTTTCCCTTCCATGGAGGACGACTCTTCGGAGAGGATCTGGATAAATACATTCAGACTATTTCAAGTGGCAAAAGTACCCTTTTACCAGTCAAAAAGACATTCCGGGGTCCTACATTTAAAAGGCAGCTCTCTCCTGTCTCAGGGCCCTCAAATTCCAGGCAGTATCGACGGCCGCCTGCGCGATCACACTTTAACAATAGATCGCAGGGACAGGCCCCTGGGGGTAAGAGACCATGGTATCGCAAGCCGACAAAGCCAGCCCCTAAGTCTGCCTTATGAAGGGGCGCCCCCACTCTCGCGGGTGGGGGGAAGGCTTCGTTTCTTCTCAGAAGTTTGGGAAGCCAAGATCCCCGACAAATGGGTCCGGGCGTCTGTAACCACAGGCTACAGACTGGAGTTTTTAAAGCTTCCTCCGCCTCATTTTCAAGAGTCAAGGCTACCAAAAGATCCAGCAAAGAAGGCCTCGATGCTGGCAGCCTTGGATCACCTACTTTGCCAGGGCGTGATAATAGAGGTACCAGCCCAAGAGCAGGGGCTAGGTTTCTATTCCAAACTCTTTGTCATACCAAAGCCCAACGGCGATGTCAGGCCAATCTTGGACCTAAAGAGTTTAAACGTTTACCTAAGGGTTCGTTCCTTCCGGATGGAATCCATCCGGTCAGCAGTCGCCACACTCCAGAGGGACGACTTTCTGGCTTCCATAGACATAAAGGATGCTTACCTTCATGTACCAATCTTTCAGCCGCATCAAAGATTTTTACGCTTCGCAGTGGGGCAGCGACACTTCCAATTCAGGGCGCTCCCCTTCGGGCTGGCCACGGCCCCCCGGTTATTCACGAAAATCCTAGCCCCAGTTCTGGCCAATCTAAGGATCCAAGGGGTCACAGTCCTAGCATACTTGGACGACCTTTTAATCATAGATCACTCACGGCCGTGTCTGCAACAGGCAGTAAACCTCACGGTTCAGTACCTCGAGAGGTTCGGCTGGGTCCTAAACCGGGAAAAATCAGCGTTTCATCCTACAAAGCAGTTGAAATACCTCGGCATGAGGTTAGACACAGAACAGCAAAGGGTGTTCCTGCCCCTTGTAAAGGTCGAAGCTATCAAGGGGTCGGTTCAGTTGGTTCTAAGCAAGAAAAAAACTATTCGCCTGTGTATGCGATTACTAGGCAAGCTAGTGGCCACGTTCGAGGCAGTACCATACGCTCAGATCCACACTCGCGTCCTACAGGCAGCCATTCTAGCAGCCTGGGGCAAGAGAGTACATGCCTTGGAGTCCCCTTTGACGCTATCATCAAAGGTCCGACAGAGCCTGGCCTGGTGGTTAAACCCTCAGAATCTTCTAAAGGGAAGGTCCTTCAGCCCCGTTGTCTGGAAGGTAGTTACCACAGACGCCAGCCTGGCAGGCTGGGGGGCGGTCTTGGAGGGGTTCTCTCGCCAGGGAACTTGGGCGGAAACAGAGAGGCAGCTACCCATCAATGTCTTGGAGATCAGAGCTGCTCGCCTAGCCCTCCTGGCATGGACTTCCAGATTACAGGGGTCCCCGGTGAGAATCCAGTCAGACAATGCCACAGCGGTGGCATACATAAACCACCAAGGGGGAACCAGGAGTCAGGCCGCTCAGAGGGAGGTGAGCTTGATTTTTCAGTGGGCAGAGGTTTATGTACCCTGCATTTCGGCGATATTCATTCCCGGAGTGGACAACCTGCAGGCAGACTTCTTAAGTCGCCAGATTCTGTCGCCGGGGGAGTGGTCTCTGCATCCCCAGGTCTTTCAGACAATATGCCAGACATAGATATAATGGCATCCAGGTTCAACAAGAAACTAGACAAGTTCGTGTCTCGAGCGAGGGACCCTATGGCCTGCGGAACCGATGCGTTGGTTTCCCTTGGCATCAATTCAAACTTCTATATGCATTCCCTCCGCTACAGTTACTTCCTCGCCTGTTGCGCAGGATCAGAGTGGAGCACAAGCCAGTCATTCTAGTAGCTCCAGCTTGGCCCCGGAGGACATGGTACTCACTAGTCCTGAAGATGGCAGTGGGAGACCCTTGGACTCTTCCTCTACGACCAGACCTACTCTCACAAGGCCCGATCCTCCACCCTACATTACAGCGTCTAAATTTGACGGCCTGGAGGCTGAATCCCTGATTCTCAGGGGTAGAGGTCTGTCTAGGCAGGTAATTCCTACCCTGATTAGGGCTAGAAAGCCGGCCTCCAGGGTGATTTATTACAGGGGGTGGAGGACCTACGTAGGCTGGTGTGAATCCAAAAGATGGAATTCCCGCAAATATACCATTGATAGGGTGTTAAGTTTTCTCCAGCTAGGAGTGGATAAAGGCCTGGCATTAAGCACAATCAAGGGACAGATTTCAGCTCTGTCAGTGTGGTTTCAGAAGCCGCTGGCCACCCACTCGCTGGTAAAAACCTTCATACAGGGGGTCTTAAATATTAATCCTCCTGTCAAGTCACCAATTTGTCCATGGGACTTAAATCTTGTCCTGTCCACTCTACAGAAACAACCCTTTGAGCCGTTGGCTGAGATTCCTTTAGTTTTACTGACAAGAAAGTTGGTATTCTTGGTCGCCATAGTTTCGGCCAGGAGAGTGTCAGAGTTGGCAGCCTTATCGTGTAAGGAACCATATCTCATTCTACATAAGGACAGGGCAGTTCTCCGGCCCCATCCTTCCTTTCTACCAAAGGTTATATCCAATTTTCACTTGAACCAGGATTTGGTACTTCCATCCTTCTTTCCGAAACCCACATCTAGAAAGGAGGGGTTGCTGCATACCTTGGATATTGTCCGGGCCATGAAGGCCTATCTTAAAGCTACAGAAAAGATCCGGAAAACAGATGTGTTGTTCGTTTTACCAGATGGCCCCAAGAAGGGGCAGGCAGCTGCAAAATCCACCATCTCGAGATGGATTAGACAATTAATCATTCAGGCCTACGGTCTGAAGAGGTTGCCTCCTCCTTTGTCGGTAAAAGCCCATTCTACCAGGGCCATGGGCGCCTCCTGGGCAGCACACCATCAGATCTCTATGGCTCAGATATGCAAGGCGGCGACGTGGTCATCAGTCCACACGTTTACAAGGTTTTATCAACTAGACGTGAGAAGGAATGCGGATTCAGCCTTTGGGCAGGCAGTACTACAGGCTGCGGTTTAAGATCCTCGGGATCGGGGGCACCCTTGGTTGTAAAAAAAAAATATTTTTCTTGACTAAGTTGGATTTATTATTATTATTATTTGAGTATACCTCTAAATTAAATCTCTTTTTGAGAAGATGTCTCCCTCCCCTCATTAAAGCATTGCTTTCGGACATCCCATATAGTAATGAATATGCCGCTCTGTGTCCCGTGATGTACGAGAAAGAAAAAGGGATTTTTAAATACAGCTTACCTGTAAAATCCTTTTCTTGGAGTACATCACGGGACACAGAGCTCCCGCCCCTCTTTTGGGGAACATTTTTGGGAGGCATACTGCTTGCTACAAAACTGAGGGACTCCCTCTAGGGGAGGGGGTTATATAGGGAGGGGACTTCCTGTTTGAGATTGCCAGTGTCCACACCTGAAGGTACTCCATATAACCCATATAGTAATGAATATGCCGCTCTGTGTCCCGTGATGTACTCCAAGAAAAGGATTTTACAGGTAAGCTGTATTTAAAAATCCCTTTTTTTCAAGTAAGGGAATTCCTTCTATAATGGGTATCGGGGTAGAAGGGGCGGAGTGCTTCTTGTCTTCTACCTCAAGATGGCTGTGGTCCTAGTAACCCCTGTTACGAAGGGCTCTAGCAAGTGGTAATACCCTTCATGTGATTTTTTCTTTTAGTATGGCTACTGGCATGTTTTCTTGAATATGAACACTAAGTAACTTGACTTTACTGTATGATTGTAAAACTTTGTGTGATGTCCCAATAAGTCTTTACCTAATTTAAATATAAAAAAAAGTTTGAAGACGTCTGCCGTGTTTAGAAATATGATTTCCCACTTTGGCTTGTTCCCTGAATGATATTGCCCAAACAATGTGTCTGTTAGCTAGGCACTGACATGGAATAATTTTACAGACAATTTTTTAAGAGGTACCAGACATTATTCAACCAAGTTGAAGGTTATGTGCCCAAGTAGTAAAGAAATTGACACCTAAGGGACACTTCCTCTGTTATCTCAGGCAGTTTAGCCCTCCTAGTTCGTATTTTGAACTGCAGAATGTTTAGCCTTTGTTTTAGATATCTGGGAGTGGTTCAGTAGTTTAGCAAAAGACACATGGGCATGGCTGACACCACTTAGTACACAAAACAGCTGTGTGTTTTTAGCCCACAATAGGGCTTAAGAGCGGAGTGTATTTAAGACAGGTCCGCTGGTATTTTTTTTGTGAAGGGATGAAGCATAGGGAAATGTGCATGTATTGTAGATTTGAACTTCATTGTTTTTTTTTTTTTTGCTTGCTATACTCTTTTAAGTGCATGTAAACTGGCCACATGAACCCACTGTGATTTGTTAAAAGCAAAGTTCAAAATTTTTGCCAGGTTTCCCAAGGTTCCTACAAGCATAGATTTCACAATATAATGGCGCTCTGTTTATCCATTTCTTTTCCACACATTGTAGCTGTGTGAGTGTGTGGGGAAAAAAAGCACTTCTTCCATGTGCCTCGTATAACTACCATGGCGATACAGTAGTAAGAATAGACAGACGGTGCATAGATCCCTATCACACATGAGCTAAGAACATTATAGGCGCATACTTTACAAATTATTCTGGCACTCTAACTTAGTAGAAGAGCTAATTAGCTGGAGCCCCCGTTTTAGAACCTTAGAAAGAAGTATTGATAACTGTGTATGTAGTTCTCTAAAAGGTCTGGCTTTGGTAGGTATAGAAAGGTGATTTTATGGCTCCCAGATTACCGTTATAAAGTGTATTATAATTGCAGAGATTAGTGCCCCTGTGAGAAGTAAAGGATAATACTGAAAACACCTTGGAGTCATGCCTAGCCCCCCTTCCTGATGCTGTTATATACTTTACTAGCACACATAGACTAGAGCTATCACAGATATGTGATAATAGACTTTATCTCCTGTTTTCTCTGCAGCCACACCTGTTGATATATGAAAGTAATATAAATATAGGACATTTAAATATGGTGTTAATGTATTGTACATTGTATTAGGTGTTGACCAACTGTCTTATTTTCTGCTATCTAGTGTACCGCCTGGCATACTTGAGGCTCAACAGCTTATGTTCCAGCCTGTTATCTGACCACCCTGAGCTGGAGCAAATCGTCTGGACTCTTTTCCAGCACACTTTGCAGCATGAGTATGAGCTGATGAGAGACAGACACTTAGACCAGGTAATCATTTCCTACTTTTGCAGACAAATTGGTGACCCATTCCTGTGGAGATAGGCATAATTTTGTATATATTACCCAAGCATGGACTTTCTTTTTTATTGGGGTATTTGTCAGTGCACACATTACACATTTTTTAGGCTTATAACTTAATAAAAAAAATCTTGTTTAATCTTGTTTAATCTAGTCTAATCTAGTTTTATTTATTTATTGTCCATTGAAGTACACACCGCGTCTATCATCTTTGATTTATACTGCTGCCTGCAGGAGGAATGGACACTGCAAAAAAAAACAGGGTACTCCTCCCACCACCCGGATGCCTCTGCTTTTTGCTAGAGTCCAAGGAGGATGGATGGATGTTCAGTTCTGCTTTTTTTTTTTTTTCATTGAATTTTCTTCTTTACATTGCTGCTTGAGCTAGTCTCTATGATTGCCGCTATCCGGTAAAGCATATGCCCTGCTTGGCCTTTAGAGTAACCCAACTGTTCCGCCATTGGATTGGGCATTTGGGAACTAGCTTGCGTTCTGCATAAAGTGCTTTCCATAACAGGTTCTGGTGACGATAAAGCCATTAAGTGATTTTTTTACATCCAGAGCTGTTGTAGGCCAGTTGAGTTAAGCACTGGGATTGCTGACTGCTTTTTAAAATCTATTGTTCCACCATCTCCTAACCTCCAAAAGTGATTAACACTGAGGGACTGAACTCTCTCCCCCACCCCTACCATTTAGGGTCTATATAGCACTGCTACTCCTGCATTGTGATGAGCTAGGTTGCACGTTAATTGGCAAACTATTCCTACTGCCAGCCTATACTGAATTTGACCACCTCTGACCTACCAACCTGGTGAATTCGTCCATCTCTATCTATGCCACTGAAAATATCATCGGTGCTCTGCGTAACAGCACTGCTCCGAATTATATCATCCCCACTAAACTGCTGAAGGAATGCGCCGACATCCTGGCACCCCCTATCACACAGCTTATCAACCAATCTTTCAGGGAGGGCCCTCCCAGTTGAAAGAGGGTATAATTCGACCCATCCTGAAGAAAACCACCCTGGACCCCAAGGACCCACTCCACCGCCGTCGCATAACAGGCCTAAATGTACTCTCAAAAGTAATGGAAAAAGTAGTGGTACAACTACTAAAAAGTAGTGGTACAACAGCTGCAACAGCATCTAGATACCCACAACCTACTTGATACATTCCAACCTACTTGATACATTTGAGCGTTGCTCAAAATATGGGACGACGCTCTCGAGGCCGCAGACGAAGAAGAATCTTGTCTTCTGGTTCTGTTGGACCCAAGCGCAGCCTTTGATACTGTAGACCACAAGCTTTTACTGACTCGGCTAGCTGAAGTAGCCAAAGTCGCAGAAGGCGATTTATCTTGGGTCTCTTTTTTGGAAAACCGATCGCAAATAGTGACGTTAGGACCTTTCACTTCTGAAAAACGCACATTAGCGTGCGGAGTCCCTCAAGGATCCCCTCTGTCGTTGGTGTTATTCAACATCTATTTTCGTCCTCTTTTTGAAATCATCAGCAGCCAAAAACTGCTTTATCATTCATATGCAGACGACACGCAACTGTATTTCCGCATTTGCAAGAAAAAGGATCACCACCTCAACCTAGAGACATGTCTCTCTTTGATAGAGGACTGGATGACAAAGAGTTATCTCAAACTCAATGGAGCGAAAACAGAACTTCTCCTGTTTCACGGCAAGCGCATGAATCAACCTGCAACAACATGGACACCCCCGCCCATTCTGGGCAAAATCATCACCCCTAGCGCCAAAGTCAAAAGTCTTGGGGTCATCTTCGACGCCTACATGACAATGGACGCACAAATAGGGTCAGTAGTAAGCAGATCTCATCATCTGCTGCGCCTACTACGCAGAGTTACTCCTTTTATTCCCAAAGAAGACATAGCGGTCGTGGTGGGAGCAATTGTAAACTCCAGACAGGACTATGCAAATGCCCTTTATCTAGGACTCCCTAAGTACCAAATCGCTCGTCTACAAGTCGTTCAGAATATGGCCGCTAGACTTGTGACTGGGAAAAAACCCTGGGAATCAATCTCACCTTCACTGAGATCCCTTCACTGGTTACCAGTAAAAGACAGAATCACTTTTAAAGCACTCTGTCTAACGCATAGATGTATCCATGGGAATGCTCCCCATTATCTATGCGAAAAAATAAAAGTTCACAATCCCGTTCTGCGATCCACCAACCAAAATCTGCTACAGATACCGAAAGCCAGATACAAGTCCAAGGGAGAAAGAAGATTCGCGGTCCAAGGTCCCAGACTATGGAACGCTTTACCAACCAACATTCGGTTGAGGAGAACCACTCGGCATTCAGGAGAAAGATCAAGACTCATCTCTTTTGATACCAAAGGAGACAGGAACAACAAGCGCCCAGAGGCGATTTAGTTCGCATGTGCTGCGCTATATACGTTTTCATTCATTCATTCAATCATTCAGGGTCATTTGGGTAGTTTCTGTTATGATTTAAAAAGAGTAAACACAGTTGATTGCTAATAAATGGCTTCAGCCAAACACAAATGTTTTTGTGTTATCATTCATGTTCTCTGAAAAATGGGCAAGAAATCATACGTTCTTCCAGGGTGTGTAAACTTATGAGCACAACTGTGTGTAATAAATATATATAGCTTTACCCCCTTAACTTGGTTCTCTGGCTACTCACATTGTTTGGAGTAAAAAGCCTGCAGAACACTTGCTTGGTGTGAATGGGTGGTGAATCTTTGTGGACTCTTACATAATTGGATCTTTGGTCAATTTTAGGCGCAGAGGGTGATATTTCCAGATATTAGACTAAACATTATCCCCAGTGCTCTCTGTTCTTCGCCGGCCTTCCCTTGTCACAGAACACTGTACTGTATCCTAGCCTGGTCACCTCCATGGCTCACACTTGTTTTTCCAGCACATCCCACAGGTGCTCAATTGGAATGAGATTTGGACAATTTGAAGGCCAAATCAACACCTCAGAATCAGTTGTTGCTTTTCTCAAACCATTCTTGAACCATTTTTGTGGTGTGTAGCAGGGCGCATTATCCTCCTGAAAGAGGCTACTGCTATCAGATTTGTGATACAATGGGGGTTATTAACGAAAGGCAAATCCATTATGCACTACAAGTGCAGTCGCTGTAGAGCCGAGGGGGGGACATGCAAGGAAAATTAAAAAAACAGCATTTTAGCTTGCACATAATTTAATGTGTATTCTATCGTAACAAGCATTAACTTTTTTAGCAATTTTGAGCTACAGTCTTCTATGGGTTTAGACTACACAAGCCAGTCTTCGCTCCCCCCATGCATTAATGAGCCATGGACATCCATGACCCTATCTCAGTTTGCAGATTTTCTTTTATTGGACCACTTTTGGTCATGCAGAAAATGTTACAAACGCACCAAAATGCACAGTGAAGAAAATGCACCATGCTACATTCTAAAAACTGTTTTGGAGCTTATTTTGTTGCATGTAGGGCAGCCCATTCAAGTGATTAGGCTGTCCTATGCATGATGTGCTGGAAACACTCCAAAACACACACACAAAAGAAAAAAAAAAAACCTTCAGCTACATATGTTTGCACCCCAATTTTAACCCTTTTGCATTGAAACCTACATAAAAGGATGCTCTGCTACGTAATCCCATTTCTGCTTTACCTATATCTGAAAACTAGTTTTGTAAAGACCTGGTAATTATCTCCTCTAAATTACCAAAAGTATTGAAAAATATATAACAAACATTGTGGTTAACAAATGAGGTTCCTTGTCATCCACTGCCTCCAAAAATATATATTAAATTTGACACAATGTTTAATGGCTCCTTTTGAATGCTTTCCTCTATACTCATACAGTGTTCTTACTATTAATGTGACACTGATGTATCTATTGTATCTTTGTCCCATTGCTAGTGAACTTGTATGGTGTCTCTCACAACATTTCTTTGAAAGTAATTGCTTCCTCAGAATCCCCAAACTTGCTTGTTAACTGGCTGATGAGAGGTGAATGGCCAGATATATGCAACACTTTTTTTTTTTTTTAATGTTATGTGCCGCAGTGTGTTGGTGTGAACTGAAACTATAGGATGTAAGACAAATTGTTTTATTCTTGCTTTGGAATTTCCTTGGGCAATGCAGCCCAACAATGCTTGTATGAATGGGTCCTAAGGTCATATTCATTTCATCAATGTGTGTCTCTCTGTTTATCAGAATTGGCCATAATTCTATCTGCTATCGGGCTTATTCATTTCTGTTTCTGCCTTGTAGATCATGATGTGTTCTATGTATGGTATTTGTAAGGCAAAGAACATTGATCTACGATTCAAGACTATTGTTACGGCATACAAGCAGCTTACAAACACCAACCAAGAGGTAAAGGATTTTCTTGTTTATGTATTTGCATTTTCGTGAAATGAGATCACTGTACACAAATGATGTCAGAAATCTGCCAGTCATTTTCATGTCCAATCACTTTAAAGTAGCAGAATAGAACCTTTGGTCTTAGAATTAACTCCCGTATCTCGTATAATACTTCAAGATATGACACAGGTATGTCAAAATTTCTATTTTGTATTGATGCCATATTTGTACTAGCGGAGACCAAAATAAAAGTGTATTGGATATTGTGTTGCGAGAAGTACGTAGTAGCCCACAAAAATGTTAAAGCGGAGGTTCACCCTAAATATACTCTGTCCCAAGTGATCGAGCATACTGGCGTCAGCGCCAGTATGCTGTTTTTATTTTATTTTTTTTAAATCTCCCACTTACTGTGTAATCTTTAATTTTGATTTCTTTCCCCCGCCTCTATAGCCTGTCATGGCTTCCGAAAATAGCCGATTTAGGACTCGGGTATTTCCGGCGCAATGCGGCGCCTGCGCACAGACCTAGGAGCTGACTGAGCAGGCACCGTATTTCTCCGAGTCATATTTCGGCTTTTTTCGCAGGGCGTGACGTGCCATAGCCATAGGACTCGGAGAAATACGGCGCCTGCGCAGTCAGCTCCTAGGTCTGTGCGCAGGCGCCGCATTGCGCCGGAAATACCTGAGTTCTAAATCGGGTATTTTCGGAAGCCGTGACGGGCTATACAGGCGCCATCCACCACGGGGGAAAGAAATCAAAATTAAAGATTACACAGTAAGTGGGGGATTTAAAAAAAAAAAAAAAACAGTATGCTCGATCACTTGGGAAAGAGTATATTTAGGGTGAACCTCCTCTTTAACAAGACTTCTCCACACCAAATAATTTCAAAGATTTTAGGTTGCCAGGCTGCCCATGAGGTTAAATGAGTGCAGTGTCCAACAATGGAAACACTTATTTACCCCTACATACGATTTAATTTTATTAAGGAATGAAAGCTAATAAGACTAGCATTTACTATATGAACAGTCCCCTCCATACACCTCAGTCCAGGTATGTAAGCTGATGACATTTTTTGCATTGCAAATAGTGGATGTAAAATAGAATATATATGACTGTCAATGGAAATAAGCAATGGATATAAGCAGTATTTTATTTGTATCACTAAATTTGTTTCATTTTGCAGACATTCAAGCATGTTTTGATCCGAGATGGAAGGCATGATTCTATTATCGTATTCTACAATTTGGTCTTTATGCAAAGATTAAAGAGTAATATCTTGCAATATGCTTCTACGAGGGTGAGAATTTTCTTGTGATATACACAGCTCTGTTTTAATATCTGTTAATTTAAAGATGATCTCCATGTTTCATTTAACTTTAAATACCCTAGTTCATTTGGGCCAAGCTGGTCCAAATGAACCATTAACCTCAATAATCGTTGCAGTTGTAATTGGCTGAGCTCTACCTCAGTTAATCAGAGAAAGCTTTGTATTCATTCATAGAATACAATTCTCCCTGTGAAATGCTGAACGCCACTCAGTCAAGCTCGATTTTGTTCCTGGAGAGGGACAGGAAGTTCCTGTCCTGCTGAGGTAACACAGCGCGGTTTACTGTATGTAGCTGCGGGTACATATAGTTTATACAGCACAGACAGCTGCTACAACTGTTATTAAACGGCACTGCTCCTGTTTGTTCTTGCTGGAGGCTACCATTTTGCTGAAGCCCAAAGCCTCAGCTGTAAATCATAGAGCGAAACTAAACCCATTGATTTGCCAGTTTCAAAAAAAGTTTGATTTGATTGGGTCCTCAACCAAATTGTCAAACCAGTAAATGGTTGATGTCCTGACTGATCACATGTACAGTACCATGGTAGTTGCAGTTCAGACAGAAGCAGCTTTCTTGTTTGCAAGGGCTCATTTACACTTGCTTCGGCTGCAACACACATTAACGGCTAGTTTACACTTGCTTCAAAACAAGGCTTTGGACAGGCTTTGTTAAAGCTCTATGAATGGTAGTCAAAGCTCCTGTCGCTAAATAAAATGGTTAGCTTGCAGTCCTGTTGACACCTTCCTTTGCTTTAAAAAATGATACCCCATGTAGCTTTAGTAGTACTTGAAAGCGTCTTCAAAGCCTCTATAGAAGTCTATGGCAAAGTTTGCTTGAAGCCTCATCAAAGCCCCCACCAAAGCCTCATCGAAGCCTCATCTAAGCACCAAGAAAAAAGCAAGATGTTAACAGGACTGTAAGCTAACTATTTTATTCAGTGACAGGTGCTTTGACTGGCGTTTTTAGAGAGCTTTAACAAAGCGTGTCCGAAGCCATGTTTTGAAGCAAGTGTTTTGAAGCTAGCCTTTAAGGATAGGAGGTTATAATTCTACTTTAAGGCTGTCGGCAAATCGGCCTCTACAAACTCAGCAGTGCCTAAAAATGCCTAAAATGGAGAGCAACTGAGCATGTGCAGAGCAGGGTTAGACAGTGTATTATTGAGTTTTAAACAGTATAGGGACTTTTTTTGTTTTCTTTCTCGTACATCACGGGACACAGAGCGGCATATTCATTACTATATGGGTTATATGGAGTACCTTCAGGTGTGGACACTGGCAATCTCAAACAGGAAGTCCCCTCCCTATATAACCCCCTCCCCTAGAGGGAGTCCCTCAGTTTTTTTCGCCAGTGTCTTAGGTGTTGGTCACGGAATAGCTTTGCTCCACATCCTTGGGATTAAGGGCGGGCTAACCGGATCTGTCCAAGGAGCCTCAGTGCCAAAGTGGACAGTACCCGGGCCCCAAACCGTGGGGTTTTGCCTATAATGCTCCTCTTTGGAGGGCTGGACCCTGGGCCCAGGACTTGGAGTTCGTAAAGACCATAAGTTCCTGTTTGCCAGGGTGCTATATAGGTCCAGGACAGTGGGTACCTTCATAGGACCCCAGGGCCTGAAGGTCTATTACGCTACCCACGGAGATGGGAGAAGATTGGATCGTTTTGCTAGACAAACATCCTGCAGCATGGAGCAGGTAAGAGGGGAGCCTGCGGGACTTGGTTCGACAGCAGGCTCTCCGGGGTAACCTAAAAGGGGGGTAGCCTAAGTATGCTCTGCATTGGCAACCTTGCTCACTATGTCTGTGAAAGACAGGATGATCCCATTTCCCCCATCACTAGGTTCCCCTGTCTAAGAATGGTGTTGCTAGCTACCTGCTGCTTTCTTCCTAGGACTGGTAAGGATCCCTATGGGGCCTTTTGGAGAGTCCTACCTGGCCGGGGGTTTGAATCTGCCGCCTGGTACTGCAGTCCTGGGTCTCCAGCAGCGCGGCTCCTCCATGTTCTTCCTGCTCTGGCATACGCGCGTGCGCGCGCACGTCTTATAGACGTTTTTTGCGCCGTTCGGAGAGGAGGGCGGGGGGGGGGGCGTGCCTGCAGCGTCATACAGGGGCGCGCCTTGTGCTGTTATAGATCAGCAGGCATTGTCAGTGCTCAGTCTGAGGCTGATCTCAAAGGGAGAGGACGCAGAGCGGCAGAACAGTGACTCCCGGTGGCGGAAGAGGGGTAGTACATGCTGGACTTTGTTCCAATGCCTTTCTGTTAAGCCAAGAAATCCCCCTTTTTGCAACAGGTTGGAGGCTGGCAAACTAAGTTTGGGGTCGCTGTATGTTTGAAAAAAAAAAAAAAAGAAAGAGACTTATATATATTTAAAAAAAAAAAAAAAAAAAACATACGGGGCCCCATCAGTTTTTGGGCATTAGTGAGCTATTGTCCCCTAAACTCTAGTTTTGTACTCCTGGCCACTACAGTCTGTTGTTGGCGGAGTCCCTCGATTTTGTATTATGGCTTCCAAAGGTTCGGGGTCAAAGGGTACAAAAAAGACCAAAAAACAAAGGGGTTCCCCCTCTGATTCTGATGATATGCCGATACTTTCCCCGCAACTTATTCCCATAAAGGTCGCCTTGGATGAGCCATTAGGGGGGTCTGGTGCGGAGGCTGGCCCAGATCAGCCCAGCCCTGTGTTTATCACAGAGGAGATGCTAGCTGTATCCCTAGGGGGGCTAGAAGAGAGAATAGCAGCATTGATCGCTAGAGCTATTCCTGGCAAGAAACGGGTTAGATCCCCATCACCAAGAGGTGTATCCTCAGATGCTGAAATTCTCTCTCCGGAGGAATTGGAATCGCAGGAGGATCAACTAGACCTGAACCAAGAGGGTTCAGGGATTGAGGGATCTACCTCTGAGGAACCATTTTCAGACTCCCAGACAGAGAGACTGTGGGTGCAGTCTTTGACGGACATGGTCCGCTCGGCATTTAGTTTACCATTGACAGAGCCTCAGGTTCCTCCGGTATCCTCTCTGGGCTCTTTGAAAGCTCCTTTAAGCAACGCAGTTTTTCCGGTCCATCCTCTCTTGGAGGAATTGATCTTTCGGGATTGGGTACGGCCGGACAGGATTTTTCTGCCACCGAAGAGATTTGCGGTCATTTACCCCATGGAGGAAAAATTCTCCAAGAGGTGGAAGCTCCCAGTGGTGGATGCAGCCATCTTGTGTGTGAATAAATCACTAACTTGCCCGGTGGAAAACATACATATGTTTAAAGATCCGGTTGATAAACGGTTAGAGACACTTTTAAAAGCATCCTTTGCTACGGCAGGAGCAGTGGTACAGCCAGCTGTGGCTGCAATTGGAGTTTGTCAGGCGTTGAAGGACCAGACAAAAGAAATGCTAAAAGACATGCCTACCCAACAGGCAGAAGAGTTTTCTGACATTCCCAGAGCTCTGTGTTTTGCGGTAGATGCTATAAAGGATTCCATCCAGCAGGCCTCTCGTTTATCACTATTTTTGGTGCACATGAGAAGGCTCTTATGGTTGAAGAACTGGGCGGCGGAGCCCCCATGCAAAAAGCTTCTGGCAGGGTTTCCCTTCCATGGAGGACGACTCTTTGGGGAGGATCTGGATAAATACATTCAGACTATTTCAAGTGGCAAAAGTACCCTTTTACGGGTCAAAAAGACATTCCGGGGTCCTACATTTAAGAGGCAGCTCTTTCCTGTCTCAGGGCCCTCAAATTCCAGGCAGTATCGACGGCCGCCTGCACGATCCAATGTTAACAGTAGATCGCAGGGACAGGCCCCTGGGGGTAAGAGACCATGGTATCGCAAGCCGACAAAGACAGCCCCTAAGTCTGCCTTATGAAGGGGCGACCCCACTCTCGCGGGTGGGGGGAAGGCTTCGTTTCTTCTCAGAAGTTTGGGAAGCCAAGATCCCCGACAAATGGGTCCGGGCGTCTGTAACCGCAGGCTACAGACTGGAGTTTCTAAACTTTCCTCCGCCTCATTTTCAAGAGTCAAGGCTACCAAAGGATCCAGCAAAGAAGGCCTCGATGCTGGCAGCTTTGGATCACCTGCTTTGCCAGGACGTAATAATAGAGGTGCCAGCCCAAGAGCAAGGGCTAGGTTTCTATTCCAATCTCTTTGTCATACCAAAGCCCAACGGCGAGGTCAGGCCAATCTTGGACCTAAAGAGGTTAAACGGTTACCTAAGGGTTCGTTCCTTCCGGATGGAATCCATCCGGTCAGCAGTCGCCACGCTTCAGAGGGACGATTTTCTGGCTTCCATAGACATAAAGGATGCTTACCTTCATGTACCAATCTTTCAGTCGCATCAAAGATTTTTACGATTCGCGGTGGGGCAGCGACACTTCCAATTCAGGGCGCTCCCCTTTGGGCTGGCCACGGCCCCCCGGGTATTCACGAAGATCCTAGCCCCAGTTCTGGCCAATCTAAGGATCCAAGGGGTCACAGTCCTAGCATACTTGGACGACCTTCTAATCATAGATCACTCACGGCCGTGTCTGCAACAGGCAGTAAACCTCACGGTTCAGTACCTCGAAGGGTTCGGCTGGGTCCTAAACCGGGAAAAGTCAGCGTTCCAGCCTACAAAGCAGTTGGAATACCTCGGCATGAGGTTAGACACAGAACAGCAGAGGGTGTTCCTGCCCCTTGTAAAGATCGAGGCTATCAAGGGGTTGGTTCAGTTGGTTCTAAGCAAGAAAAAAACAACTATTCGCCTGTGTATGCGATTACTAGGCAAGCTAGTGGCCACGTTCGAGGCAGTACCATACGCTCAGATCCACACTCGCGTCCTACAGGCAGCCATTCTAGCAGCCTGGGGCAAGAGAGCACATGCCTTAGAGTCCCCTTTGACGCTATCATCAAGGGTCCGACAAAGCCTGGCCTGGTGGTTGAACCCTCAGAATCTTCTAAAGGGAAGATCCTTCAGCCCTGTTGTCTGGAAGGTAGTTACCACAGACGCCAGCCTGGCAGGCTGGGGGGCGGTCTTCGAGGGGTTCTCTCGCCAGGGAACTTGGGTGAAAACAGAGAGGCAGCTCCCCATCAATATCTTGGAGATCAGAGCTGCTCGCCTAGCTCTTCTGGCATGGACCTCCAGATTACAGGGGTCCCCGGTGAGAATCCAGTCAGACAATGCCACAGCGGTGGCATACATAAACCACCAAGGAGGAACCAGGAGTCAGGCCGCTCAGAGGGAGGTGAGCTTGATTTTTCAGTGGTCAGAGGTTCATGTACCCTGCATTTCGGCGATATTCATTCCCGGAGTGGACAACCTGCAGGCAGACTTCTTAAGTCGCCAGAGTCTGTCGCCAGGGGAGTGGTCTCTGCATCCCCAGGTCTTTCAGACAATCTGCCAGAAGTGGGGAATGCCAGATGTAGATATAATGGCATCCAGGTTCAACAAGAGGCTAGACAGGTTCGTGTCTCGAGCGAGGGACCCTATGGCCTGCGGAACCGATGCGTTGGTTTGCCCTTGGCATCAATTCAAACTTCTATATGCATTCCCTCCGCTACAGTTACTTCCTCGCCTGTTGCGCAGGATCAGAGTGGAGCACAAGCCAGTCATTCTAGTAGCTCCAGCTTGGCCCCGGAGGACATGGTACTCACTAGTCCTGAAGATGGCAGTGGGAGACCCTTGGACTCTTCCTCTACGACCAGACCTACTCTCACAAGGCCCGATCCTCCACCCTACATTACAACGTCTAAATTTGACGGCCTGGAGGCTGAATCCCTGATTCTCAGGGGTAGAGGTCTGTCTAGGCAGGTAATTCCTACCCTGATTAGGGCTAGAAAGCCGGCCTCCAGGGTGATTTATTACAGGGTGTGGAGGAACTACGTAGGCTGGTGTGAATCCAAAAGATGGAATTCCCGCAAATATACCATTGATAGGGTGTTAAGTTTTCTCCAGCTAGGAGTGGATAAAGGCCTGGCATTAAGCACAATCAAGGGACAGATTTCAGCTCTGTCAGTGTGGTTTCAGAGGCCGCTGGCCACCCACTCGCTGGTAAAGACCTTCATACAGGGGGTCTTGCGTATTAATCCTCCTGTCAAGTCACCAATTTGTCCATGGGACTTAAATCTTGTCCTGTCCACTCTACAGAAACAACCCTTTGAGCCGTTGGCTGAGATTCCTTTAGTTTTACTGACAAGAAAGTTGGTTTTCTTGGTCGCCATAGTTTCGGCCAGGAGAGTGTCAGAGTTAGCAGCCTTATCGTGTAAAGAACCATATCTCGTTCTACATAAGGACAGGGCAGTTCTCCGGCCCCATCCTTCCTTTCTACCAAAGGTTATATCCAATTTTCACTTGAACCAGGATTTGGTACTTCCATCCTTCTTTCCGAAACCCACATCTAGAAAGGAGGGGTTGCTGCATACCTTGCCGCCCTGCTGAGGAAGTAGTATTACGATACGCGTCCGGGGTCAGGAACCATCCCTTGTCACTCCTTGATGTCCCACATCTTCATTTGAGCTGCCTGATATGGTGTTTTATGCCTGTATTTTCTACTTGAATGTGAGTACCCTGCACATTTTTTACTTATTAAAGAGACCTGGTTTATATGGAAGCTCTTAGATCTGGCCTTTTTTCTTTGCATATTGATTCGTTGGTGCCACTGAGGATACTTGCATATCTCCGGGTCCTTCAGCTGACAATTGCACATCTTTGAGCCATCTGGATTTCCTGCCATTTGTTCTAAGCGTTTTAGACCTTTGGTAAAACAAGGGTCTTGGTGTGAGGTGAGAGTACCCATCTTTACTGGTGAAGGGATCACGTTTGAAATATTTGAAATATTGGTTTTCCAAGTCACATGGTGGAGATACTCTGACTGTTTTGATCACAGGATTTGTTTGCACTTTGCAAATGTGGACTTTCTTTTTATTTTATTTTATTTTATTTTTTCACTGTTATTAATTCAATTATGTCTTCACTGGTATGAGCATATTCGTTTTAATATTAATATTATGCGATTTAGGTTTGCGCTGCACTGCTCTGTTTGATATATTTACTTCAGGAATTTTGTGATTGTTCTTTTGGTGTTCAGCTTGCATCCATATGAAATCCACTCTTTGAGTATTTTTCATTTTTACATTTATTATTTTTATTTTTTTCTGATCTTTATATTTTTGCGCTGATTGCACCCCCCCTGTTTTACATACCTTGGATATTGTCCGGGCCATGAAGGCCTATCTTAAAGCTACAGAAAAGATCCGGAAAACAGATGTGTTGTTCGTTCTACCAGATGGCCCCAAGAAGGGGCAGGCAGCTGCAAAATCCACCATCTCGAGATGGATTAGACAATTAATCATTCAGGCCTACGGTTTGAAGAGGTTGCCTCCTCCTTTGTCGGTAAAGGCCCATTCTACCAGGGCCATGGGCGCCTCCTGGGCAGCACACCATCAGATCTCTATGGCTCAGATATGCAAGGCGGCGACGTGGTCATCAGTCCACACGTTTACAAGGTTTTATCAACTAGACGTGAGAAGGAATGCGGATTCTGCCTTTGGACAGGCAGTACTACAGGCTGCAGTTTAAGATCCTCGGGATCAGGGGCACCCTTGGTTGTAAAAAAGAAAAAAAAAAGAGTTTTTTCTTGACTAAGTTGGAATTATTATCATTTGAGTATACCTCTAAATTAAATCTCGTTTGAGAAGATGTCTCCCTCCCCTCATTAAAGCATTGCTTTCGGACATCCCATATAGTAATTAATATGCCGCTCTGTGTCCCGTGATGTACGAGAAAGAAAAAGGGATTTTTAAATACAGCTTACCTGTAAAATCCTTTTCTTGGAGTACATCACGGGACACAGAGCTCCCACCCCTCTTTTGGGGAACATTTTTGGGAGGCATACTGCTTGCTACAAAACTGAGGGACTCCCTCTAGGGGAGGGGGTTATATAGGGAGGGGACTTCCTGTTTGAGATTGCCAGTGTCCACACCTGAAGGTACTCCATATAACCCATATAGTAATGAATATGCCGCTCTGTGTCCCGTGATGTACTCCAAGAAAAGGATTTTACAGGTAAGCTGTATTTAAAAATCCCTTTTTTGTTTTCCATAGCTATTCCTGCAAAAGGGCCAGCCTGAAGTGATCTAGTGGGACTTAATTTTCTGACCAACGTTCCACTTTATATACTCTTTAAAAGTTTAAAGCGAAGGTTCACCCTTAACCACTTGCTTACTGGGCACATAAACCCCCTTCGTGCCCAGGCGAAATTTCAGCTTCCGGCACTGCGTCGCTTTAACTGACAATTGTGCGGTCGTGCGACGTGGCACCCAAACAAAATTGGCGTCCTTTTTTCCCCACAAATAGAGCTTTCTTTTGGTGGTATTTGATCGCCCGTGCGGTTTTTATTTTTTGCGTTATAATGAAAAAAAGAGCAACAGTTTAAAAATATATATATATTTTTTACTTGCTATAATAAATATCCCATTTTTTTTTTTTTATATATTTTTTTCTCAGTTAAGGTCGATACGTATTCTTCTACGTATTTAAAAAAAAAAAAAAAAAAAATATCACAATAAGTGACTGCTTTGCGCAAAAGTTATAGCACCTACAAAATAGGGGACATAATTATGATTTTTTTTTTATATTTTTTTTTTACTAGTAATGGCGGCGATCTGCGATTTTTATTGGGACTGCGATATTGCGACGGACACATCGGACACTTTTGACACATTTTTGACGCCATTCACATTTATACAGCGACCAGTGCTATAAAAATGCACTAATTACTGTATAAATGTGACTGGCATTGAAGGGGTTAACACTAGGGGGTGAGGAAGGGGTTAAATGTATTGCCTGGGTGTGTTCTAACTGTGTGGGGGGAGGGGGATGACTGGGGAAGGTGATCGATGCTGTCTCCCTATGTACAAGGGAAACAGCATCTGTCTCCTCTCACTGACAGGACGTGGAGCTCTGTGTTTACACTCAGAGCTCCACGTCCCTGCTCTCTCACCGACGATCGCGTGTACCTGACGGACATCACGGCCGCCGGGTACACGCATCGGATCCTCAGTGATGCGTCGGGACTGTTTTTCCCCGCCGCGCGCCACCCTGTGGCGCGCGGGGAATTACAAGTAAATCACGTCCAAAGACGTGACCCCGGCGCCTCAGGTCCGCGCTGTTCACGTATTATGTCAATAGCGCGGACCTGAAGAGGTTAAAACAAGTCTGTGTCATCCCATCCAGCATACTGGCGTCAGCATGCTGTTTTTTTTTTTTTTTTTTTAAATCTTTGCACTTACTGTTTAATTGATCATTTTAATTTTGTCCCTACCGCGGTTGAACGGCACGTCTATTTTTGCGTCACGGCTGCCGAAAAAAGCCGACTAGCACTCGTGTATTCCCGGCGCTATACGGCGCCTGCGCACAGACCAAGGAGCTGACTGCGCAGGCGCCGTATATATCCGAGTCCTATTTCGGCTTTTTTCGGAGGGCGTGAAGCGCCATAGCTATTGGACTCGGATTTATTCCGCGCCAGCGCAGTCACCTCCTTGGTCTGTGCGCAGGCGCCGTATAGCGCTGGGAATACACGAGTGCTAGTCGGCTATTTTCGGAAGCCGTGACGCTCCATAGAGGCGCCATTCAACCGCGGTAGGGACAAAGTTAAAATTATCAATTAAACAGTAAGTACAAAGATTTGGCGCCAGTATGCTGGATGGATGACACAGACTTGTTTTAAGGGTGAACCTCCGCTTTAAGATAACAGTCACCAATACAACTTATTAATACAGCGTAATAATATATTACACGTTGTATTACTGTTGTACTATCATTTTAGATTTATTTTGGGTTTCTAAACAAATAATGTTAGCTAGACCCAACATCTGATCTAGGGAATCTATTAATCTTGTGTTAAAAAAAAAAAAAAAAAAATCTGTGTGAATTGTTTAATTTAATAGGAAAGCTAAAGTATTTAGAATAGTCTGGCCAGATCAGTTTATAGTTAAGCTCTGGGATGCAATTTAAAATCACTTTATATTGACTTCAACCATTAATATATTTAAAACCTGCAAATCGGTTACAAAATAACATCACCATTTAGCTTGTAATTCTGCTGAAAAATCAGTTACATCATTGCTGCTATTTGGGAAATGGCTATTTTAATTGGGCTTCAGACCTGTTGTAGGTGGGTTTGTCACATCTTTTCTTCTCACTGTGCTGTTATGAGAAACTACAATTCGCCTTCATGCCATTAGAATTGTAGTGGAGAGGCATATGAAAGCAAGAGACATGGGAGTTGGGACAGACCAGGAGTCTCCTGGCCTGTAAATTAGACTCCTCAGTTGTCCACTACTAAAAATAAAATTGCAATGAGGAAATTACAGAGACCAGTAGCAACTCCCAGTATTTTAAAATAAATGTGAGGGGGGGCTCATTATTGAAACAAAGAATGGATTTCCCACCACCAATATATTCTGGATAAAAAACACAATCAATAAAGGTAAGAAAGCAGAAAAAAAGCCATGGAAAAAGTTTTCTCTTTTAGAGTTTAGCATTTATATCTGCCTCCCTAATAGGAAATGTTTTGGTATTTGTTGCAACTTTTAATTTTTCATATCTCCTTTTTTTCTTTTTAAGCCTCCAACTTTGTCTCCAATTCCTCAAATACCACGAAGTCCTTACAGATTTGCAAACTCTCCTTTAAGAATTCCTGGTGGAAATAACATCTATGTTTCTCCTTTAAAAAGTCCTTACAAGTCATCAGATGGACTGCTGTCTCCAACAAAAATGACGCCAAGGTCTAGGTCTGTTATGCAAAGATTTTTCAATGCTGGTCCATATGCTTATGTTGAAACATTCAGACATGAGGCTTAGATTGTTTTCAGCTATTGATTTGGAGAAGCCCGATTATGTGGCCATAAAATACTTATGGGTATAGCAGTATATCTACTGGCAAGTGGCTCATTTAACACCGCAGTAACTCTATCAGGGGATTTACTAAAACTGGAGCACTCATAATCTGGTGCAGCTGTGCATTGTAGCCAATCGGCTTCAAACGTCGGCTTGTTCATTTAAAGTGGAAGTCCATGCTAAAATTAAAATCCCTGCATCTATAGACACCCATGATATAACGCTTGCCTATCTAGCCCTGTAGAGTAAAAAATTGGTATACATCCCTTTTTTGAAGGTGACCCGATCTCCAGTGGCAGAAGCTCTGCAAAGGACACGGACGGCAACGGCTGTGAAATGAATGGGATGTGATGTCATCCATAGTTACTTTAGGAGGTCTGTTGTCAGAATTGTCCTTTGCAACTACCTCCACAGAGAAAACGCAGCGCACAGCTCAGCGTAGGATCAGGTAAGATCACTTTTAAAAAAGGTATGTATACTTATTTATTTTTTACAGGGCTAGATAGGTTAGTGTTCCATAGATGTTGGGTGTCTATAGATGCAAGGATTTTAGTTTTAGCATAGACTTCCACTTTAAGCTTTGACAAAAAAATTGAAACTGATTGGTTTCTATGTCACCCGTTTTTAACATGGTATATCTGAGCTGCAGAATTCGATTCAATTGCTTAATCTATTCATGTAATTACATTAAATGAACATTTGCCTACAATAAAGGTATCATAGCTGCTGAAATAATATGAAAGCTTTACACTGAAACATTGTGCTCATGTATTAAAATTGTTGCCTCAAATGTAAAAAGCAAAATGAAAAAGGTCTAAAGTCACAGGGATTTTAGAAGGTACAATAATCTGAGTGTGAGTAGAGCAGTACATAGTTATCAGATGACATTCTGGGCATTTTCAGATGGATTGATGACTCAACCCCCATGACCACTGTCAACTAGCCAGCGGTCAGGGAGAGTGGTAATCAGGCAGGTTGTCCTGACCACTGTTATTTCTCATGGGATAAAATAGCATCTATCTGTGCCACTCTTCTTGGCCCCCCCCCCCCCCCAATGTGCCTACCTTGAGCTGACATAAAGCGTACATGTAGCTGGATGGTCAAGGAAAGGGAGTCACCGCTCCAGGTGGGTCTTGTAAGCAATTAAGGAACCTCTCGGAACGAACACCAAGGTGCTGGCAATGCACGAAGCAATGGTAGAAAATAGGAAAGGAGATGGACAGCTGCACTTCAGGGAAACTTCCAAAAAGTTTCATGACTAAGCACTAACATAGTGTGAAACGTGTCGGCTTTCCTGTGGCTGTGTTTTTGTATGCTCATTTTTTATTAATAAAGACAACTTTTTGTTGTGCGGCTGTCCATCTCCTTTCCTATTTTCTACCATAGCTGGATGGTCAAGTCTATGACCGGGTAGCACCAGTTGCCAGAAAAAGTTTCCATGGTGCCTTCAGGGTTTTTTTTTGCTCTGAACCTGTTGGCACTTTTGGAATTTAGAAAAGCTAGATACTCATGCTCCTACGTTCTCTTGGGAGGCCCTGGGGAGCCTCGCCAACTTGGCGAGTAAAATTTGTACTATGTACATATGTTGGATATTTAGTGATTTTATACTAATGTTTCTACATTTTCACTGAAACATGTTTTTCTTTGTTTCTTTCCAGAATCCTAGTATCCATTGGTGAATCATTTGGAGTAAGTTTTTTTTAATCGTGCAATTTTGAGTATTTTTAGAGAAACTGTGACTGGACTTATTAGCTAATAAGAAATGAATAATGTTGTTGCCCTCACCTCAACACTAAATGTATTTGACCATAATTACTGGGATGTCTTTTTTTTTTTCCTTGTCTTCATTCATGAAAGTAAGTGGAGTCTCCCAAAACATTGGCGAAAAATCACATTTGGCAGTTGGCAAACTTATTTGTTTTGACAACTGTAAAATTTGGGGGATTTTCCTTACTTGTTGTTCTTAAAACAGAGGTCAACATGAGAAATAATGAGGGTGGATTTCTTCAGCAGTGACACAGCGAGAAACCTTTAATACTATATACAAAAAATATGCCCAAATACCTTTTTGAACTCCGAATGCTTTTATTTTTTTCACATGCAGACCAATATGCCCCTCTAAACTAACAGGTTGTGATAACCCATAGCATTTTTTTTTTTTTTTTTACACTGTCTACAAGTAGTCCAGCACCTCGGGCAGCATTATTTGTCCTAACCCCTGTCACTGTAAATTTTCTTTAACAGTTTTGCCTGAATGTAAATAAAGAGAAAAATATAAATGAAGGCATGTGAACTAAGAAAGGGAATTCATTTTCTGATTGCCATTACATTTATAACTGCATACAACTATCAGAATACAATATTTTTCGAGAATGTGATCAATTTGACACATTTGACACTTTTTTTATCACAGAAGCAATTTGCGCTGCATACTATGTATTTTAATAGACTTCATATCTTAATACTTAATGTCATACATAACCATGTCGGCTTTTAGGTGCAAAGCAATTAAAAATAACCCGAATTGTGGAAGCTCTGCCGAAATAAATGCAGGTAGACCTAGTGCCTAGCGCCTAGTGCCCAGTTTTGTCTGTGGGTCTCTCAGCAGCTGATGTTTTCCTCAAGAGTGACTTACCATGCTTATGGCTTTTTGTGTGTACAACCTTCTATGCAGAGGAAAGACTTCTTCATGTTAAAGCTGCCCCCAGAGTGATGATCTGATAACTAATAGAAGAATCATGCAGCAGGAGAGGTTCAGAAAACAAGGATCCACAGAGTAGATGAAGCAGAGAGAAGTAGGCGCTGCAGCCTTCACTCTAGCAGGGAGAGCAGTATGGTGTACAGTAGTGACCTCAAATTTCACTACAAAGCTTGGGACTAACAGTCACAGCAGGCATACAGTGCCTTAAGGGCAGTATACATGGGCGGCATTGGTCAGTTCAATAGAAACCGGCCAATATTCACCCAATGTGTACAGCAGCCGGTCTGGGTTGAACAAAATAAAAAATCGAATACTATGTACAAGGCATTAGAGATCTCACAGTGTTAATATACAGCTTTGGAGCTGAGGGTAAAAGAATGCCTAGACACAGCAAGTGCTTTTCTGTTTTTCAGGAGGGGAATTTTTCTGAGCACCGCTTGGCCACAATTGAATGTTTTTAAAATATTCTATAATATAGCAAATTTTTTAAATTTATGTACACTTTTTAAGAGACACCAATATAATATGTTGTGTTGGTTTTACATATTACTTTCCATTGTATTCATAAACCTTATAGCTAATTGGTCAGTGTTTTCCTGTGTTATTAATGTACTTCCAGTTAGTACTGGAAATATAACTCTTAGTGATTTTTTTTTTCCTGCTGGCACTTGTTTTCTATATACAATATACAAATGCTTTTTGTTTTTTGTTTTTTTTTTAGTCGTCAGAGAAATTTCATAAAATTAATCAAATGATGAGCAGTGCTGAACGCCCTTGTAAGAGGACCGCACAAGACGGCACAGCCCCCAAACCTCTAAAGAAGCTCCGATTTGATGACCATGATGAGGCAGATGGAAGGTATGATGAATAACTTTACACAGATAGATACAGTGCCTTGCAAAATAATTCTCCCCCCTTGGCATTTTTTTGTGTTTTGTTGCCTCACAACCTGGAATTAACATGGATTCTATGAGGATTTGCATCATTTAATTTGCAGAATATGCCCACAACTTTAACCACTTCAATACAGGGCTTTAATACACGCCTCCATACCGGGCCTATTCTGTCACTTCTCTCTTACATGTACAAATCATCCTTTTTTTTACTAGAAAATTACGCAGAAACCCCAAACATTATATATGTTTTTTTAGCAGACACCTTAGGAAATAAAACGACGATCATTGCAACGTTTTATCTTGCCTGGTATTTGTGCAATATTTTTTCAAACGCCTTTTTTTTGGGAAAAAAAAAAAGTTTCATGAATAAAAAAACATTAAAGTTAGCCCAATTTTTTTGGAAAATATGAAGGATTATGTTACACCGAGTAAATAGATACCCAGCATGTCACGCTTTAAAATTGCACACACTCATGGAATGGTGCCAAGCTTCGGTACTTAAAAATCTCCATAGGCAACGCTTCAATTTTTTTTACAGGTTACCAGTATAGATTTAGAGGATATCTAGGGCTAGAATTGTTGCTGGCACTCTAACGCATGCGGTGATACCTCACATATGTGGTTTAAACGGTGTTTACATATGTCGGCGGGACTTGTGTGGGCATTTGCTTCTACGCGTGAGCTACCGGGGACAGGGGCGTTTTTAATTTTTTATTATTATTATTATTTAAAACATTTTTTTTACACTTTAAAAAAAACTTTTATTCCTATTACAAGGAATGTAAACATCCCTTGTAATAGGAATGTGTGTGACAAGTCCACTTTATGGAGAGATGCGGGGTCAATAAGACCCTGCATCTCTCCTCCAGGCTGGAAAGCATGAGATTGGTGAAAAAAAATTCACAGAATTCATGATCACTGTTGCTTAGTAGCCGCTTTGTTTACTTACGGGGACCCGGGCGTGACGTCATCACATCCCGCCCGGGTCCTCTGACGGTCATAGAGATGACTGGTAACCATCTGGTCACCAGTCGTCTCTATGCTTCCTGCCTGTGCCGGACGATTCCTTCTCCGGGCCCCCGATGGCACGGGAGAACCCGGAGAAGCACCGTGTGGCGGCGGGAGGGGAGGATGTTCCCTCCCACCGCCTATAAGAACGATCAAGCGGCGGAACCGCTGCTATGATCGTTCTTATGTTGCACAGAATCGCCGGCAGAAGAGAAGGATATCTGAATGATGCCTCTAGCTGCAGGTATGGGATATCCCCTCTGTGGACGTCATATGACTATGGGCCGGTATTGAAGTGGTTAAAGAAGGTTTTTTTTTAATGTGAAGCAAACAACGAATAGGACAAAATAACAGAAAGTCAATGTGCATAACTATCAATACTTTGTAGAGCCACCTTTTGCGTCTATCCCAGCTCCAAGTCGCTTTGGATAAGTCTCTGAGCTTGCCACATCTTACCACTGGGATTTTTGTAATCCCAAAGATTTCCTAGTGGATTGAGGTCTGGGCTTTGATTAGGCCATTCCAACACATTTACATGTTTCCCCTTAAACCACTCAAGTGTTGCTCTATGCAGTGTGTTTGGGGTCATTGTCCTAATGGAAGTTGAACCTCTGTCCTAGCCTCAAATCACACACAGAGTGGTACAGGTTTTGCTCAAGAATATCCCTGTATTTAGCACCATCCATCTTTCCCTCAACTCTGACCAGTTTCCCAGTCCCAACTGCTGAAAAACATCCCCACAGCATGATGCTGCCACCACCATGTTTCACTGTGGTGAAGTGTTCTTTGGGTGATGTGTTGGGTTTGCGCCAGACATAGCCTTTTCTTTGATGGCCAGAAAGTTAAATTTTAGCCTCGTCAGACCAGAACACCTTCCTCCATACATTTTGGGCGTCTCCCACATGCCTTTTTGCAAACGCAGAATGTGCTATTTAGTTTTTTGCTGAAAGTAATGGCTTTCTTCTGGCTACTCTGCCATAAAGCCCAACTCTATGGAACGTACGGCTTATTGTCATCATCTGTACAAATACTCCAGTCTCTGCTGTGAAACTCTGCAGCTCCTTCAGGGCAGTTCTCTCTAGATTTGATGGTGCTCAAGAATATCATCAAAGATTTGGAT
Organism: Rana kukunoris; assembly: GCA_029574335.1. NCBI lineage: Eukaryota > Metazoa > Chordata > Amphibia > Anura > Ranidae > Rana > Rana kukunoris. The sequence continues at coordinate 155,759,286 of CM056050.1, read as the reverse complement.
ATTTTTCTTGTAACCTGACCCTGTACTTCTCAGCATCATTGTGTCCCTTACTTGTTTGGAGAGTTCCTTGGTTTTCATGGCAGTGTTTGGTTAGTGGTGCCTCTTGCTTAGGTGTTTCAGCCTCTGGGGCCTTTCAAAAAGGTGTATATATTTAATGACAGATCATGTGACACTTAGAGTGCGCACAGGTGGACATCATTTCACTGATTATGTGACTTCTGAAATACCCTCAGCTGTAGCTAAGGCGAAACCAGGCTAAATAGAGCAAAGGCAAAAACTCAGGTGAATATTCGCTCTGCTGAAGGCTTGCATAACTTTCAACCACAGAGTGACTATACTTCCCTCCCACCCGAGCAGGACCTAGTTTTAACAGCGCTCTCTGCATCCGATTCTAATTCTATTTTAGGCATGCAGCAGCAGCAGCAGCAGCAGATAGCCTACTTGACCAAGGCAGATTATCTCTTCAACAATGTCGCAATTTCTCTGACAACTTTTTTCAAAAACATTGTTGGTTTTGCCAGTTCCTTGATTGCATGCTGCACTCTACGGCAGATTTACCCATACATTTCTAATACCCTTTACTGAACAAAGCAATATACTCTAGATGTATCAAGTGCTATCTTTAATATATCCAGTTTTGGTAGAATTGTGTAAACAAGACCACAAATACTTTAAAAGTAAAAGAACCGATAGATTGTCCTATTTTCAAATTATATATAGAATTATTACATTTTGAAGTACACAATTTCTCTGACAACTTATTGATTTAATGCAGCCATCGCTGTCTAGGGCCCCAAAATGCCAGGCTTCTCACACAGAGTCATGATAAATGAGGGATGGCTCTCCCTGGTTTTCCAGTCTTAAGTTTCTCACAAAGCATGGACTTAAAGCGGATGGTTCACCATAAATGAATATTAAAAGCCAGCAGCAACAAATACTGCAGCTGCTGACTTTTAATATTAGGACACTTACCTGTCCTGGAGTCCAGCGGCGTCCGCAGCAGAGGATGAGCGATCGCTCGTCACCCTGCTGCTCCCCCCTCCATCCACGGCGAGGGAACCAGGAAGTGAAGCGCTCCGGCTTCACTGCCCGGTTCCCTACGGCGCATGCGCGAGTCGCGCTGCGCCCGCGATTGGCTCCCGCTGTGTGCTGGGAGCTGAGAGTTCCCAGCACACAACGGGAAAAGCCCGTCTTTTGCCCGAGACTGCGGGCCGGAAGTGGGTGCGGATACCTGTCTTTAGACAGGTATCTGCACCCCCCTCCCCCCTGAAAGGTGTCAAATGTGACGCCGGAGGGGGGGAGGGTTCCGATCAGCGGATCTTCACTTTAGGGTGGAGATCCGCTTTAAGGGATGGTTTACAGAATGCTTTTGCCAGCAGCTCTGTGTGAAACATGAGACCAGTAAACCTGAGAAAGAAATCCCCTATCAGTCATCAGTCACTACTGCTAGTGCCATCCTGCAGTTCTAACATTTGAGTCATGCAAGGTAAATAAAAAAAACTGATTGTAGCTTGCACAGAATTGGATAATAAAATCAGCAGAGCTTCCCCTCATTTCAGCTCTTCCCCTCAGATCTACAGTGACTGCACTTCCAATTGCACTTTCAGTGTACTTTCAAGTGCTCTTGCAGTACAAAGTGGATTTGCCTTTTGTAAATCAGCCCCACTGTGGCGCATGCACAGAGTGAGTGACAACGCAGCAGCCACAGAATTGACTGTTATATTGTTGACACTGAGAAGTGGCAGAACATTAGAAACGGTGGGATTAACCAGGTATTTAAATATATAAGATGAGGAAAGAAAAGGTGGACAATATAAAGGACGACAATATAAATATAGATGGCAATAGAAAAATGTTGGGTTTAATAACACAATGGACTCTGAGAAAATGGCAAAATCCATCTTAACCACTTAAGACCCGGACCTTTAGGCAGCTAAAGAACCCGGCCAGGTTTTGCGATTCGGCACTGCGTCGCTTTAACTGACAATTGCGCGGTCGTGCGACGTGGTTCCCAAACACAATTGGCGTCCTTTTTTTTCCACAAATAGAGCTTTCTTTTGGTGGTATTTGATCACCTCTGCGGTTTTTATTTTTTGCGCTATAAACAAAAATAGAGCGACAATTTTGAAAAAAAATGCAATATTTTTTACTTTTTGCTATAATAAATATCCCCCAAAAATATATAAAAAAACATTTTCCTCAGTTTAGGCCGATACGTATTCTTCTACCTATTTTTAGTAAAAAAAAATCGCAATACGCGTTTATCGGTTGGTTTGCGCAAAACTTATAGCGTTTACAAAATAGGGGATAGCTGTGTTTACACACGGCTCTCCCTGTTCTTCAGCTCCAGAGACCGATCACGGGACTCCAGCGGCGATCGGGTCCGCGAGTCCCGCAGTCCCGGTGCTTCGGACCGGGTCGCGTGCACGCGCGACCCCACGGCTGGGCTTAAAGGGCCACGTTCAGGTGTCCCGCGATCGGGTCACAGAGCTGAAGAACGGGGAGAGGTAAGTGTAAACAAACCTCTCCCTGTGCTTCCTAGTGAGCCTGTCACTGATCGTCTGTTCCCTGCTATAGGGAACGACGATCAGTGATGTCACGTGCCCTCTACAGTAAGAAACACACATTAGGGAACAATTAACCCCTTTAGTGCCCCCTACAGCTTAACCCCTTCACTGCCAGTTTCATTTTCACAGTAATCAGTGCATTTTTATAGCACTGTTTGCTGTAAAAATTACAATGGTCCCAAAATAGTGTCAAAAGTGTCCGATGTGTCCGCCATAATGTCGCAGTCACGATAAAAATCCATGATCACAGACATTACTAGTAAAAAAAATAAATAAAAATTATTAATAAAAATGCCATAAAACTATCCCCTATTTTGTGAACGCTATAACTTCCGTGCAAACCAAACGCTTATTGCGATATTTTTGGTAAAAAAAAAAAAAACGTAGAAGAATATGTGTTGGTCTAAACTGAGAAAAAATAAATGTTTTTTATATATTTTTTGGGGGGATATTTATTATAAAATTGTCACTCTATTTTTGTTTATAGCACAAAAAATAAAAACCACAGAGGTGATCAAATACCACCAAAACAAAGCTCTATTCATGGGGGGGGGCATGGAAGGACTTCAATTTTGTTTGGGAGCCACATCGCACGACTGCGCAATTGTCATTTAAAGCGACACAGTGCCGAATCGCAAAAAAGGGCCTGGTCCTTTAGCTGCATAATGGTCTGGGGCTTAAGTGGTTAAATCATTTTGTTTTAAAGATATTACAAAATATGCCAGTTGATGCAACACAATAAAAAAAAAGTTCTGTCAAAAAATGCCCAATTTTATAAATCTCTTTATTCCTTTTACCACTTCTTTACATTTTAGGTAAACATAAACTAAAAGTACATATTCTGGTAGCCTGAAGTATTACAAGTATTCATTCAATGCATAATATAATCTCATGTTCTAAAAAAATATATATTTGTTGTCTATGAAACTTTGTAATTGTTTCAATTTCTCTATAGCTACAAACGTGACTGCTCATTCATTAAAAGCATCCGTTTCAGAGATCACAAAACTCACATTTATGTAGCGTTCCTGAAAATATTACGATAAACCACTGCTGGTTTATCGCAATATCTTGCTTACTAGTCCAGTTGTTTGTTTTTGTTCTATCTGCTGTAGAGTAAAGCACTAATATTTGCTCAGGCACAGGTCTTTTATTTACATATTCCTGAATATAACAAAAAAGCCAGGTTCACATCTATCCAGATCTTGTCTTTTTTTTATGTTCATCGTCCATTTACATGCATTTTTATTATTTTATTGGGCGTCAAAAAGTGTGAAAATGCACAAAAAATAGGCATGTATTTTTTATAAATTAAAAAAAATAAAAATGTTTGTGTACTTTAGCATAACATAAAACATCTGTTTAACCTGTAAACTAAGGCACGTTCAAGGCCAAAAGGGGTACAGAAGCATTTTTAGATTGTAAGCTCTAATGAGCAGAGCCCTCTGATTCCTCTTGTACCAAATTGTAATGTAACTGTAATGTCTGCCTTAATTTTGCTAAGCGCTGAGCAAACTGTTGGCACTATATAAGTCCTGTATAATAATAATAATGAACAAAAAGGTCACAGGTGCATTAGTAATCTTCCAAACATTAACCTCTATTAAGACGACAATCCTGATACATCGGGAACTAACTGAAATGTATTAATAATGCTCTCATGTGATACATTGTAGGTAATGTATCATAACTGATGCCTTGCTGAGGCACGCCTCACATACACAAGAGTAAGGGTTCACAAGAGTACAGCCTGTCCTTCAAGTGCGGCTCCCTGGGTACAGGAAAGTGCTGGGAGATTTATACTAGGCATAAAAATGCCAGTTTTAGTCCATTTGCATAAACCAAAAAAGTGCTTCCTGGTAGAGCCAACCTATTTGAGATTATTTATTTTATATATATATATATATATATATATATATATATATATATATTAGGGCTGTTACTGATTAAAGTTTTCGTATTCGATAAATAGATTTTTTTTTTAATCGACTAATTTCGATTAATTATAATGCACATACAGATTCAACTACTTTTAGCTGATCTCCTTGCATTGCAACTCTGCATTAGTCAGTTGTAAATGTGCTATACAGTATATACAATCACCCGACACTAGTTGGTTTACACAATGCATGACTTAACTTCACAGTTCACACAAATACGTTTTAAATTCAAACTGTAGCACTGACGCAAGTAATTTTTTCTTATTAAACTTTAAGAAAAACGTAGAAAGTTAGTTTAACTTTAATTATAAAACGTATCTAGTATATTGACTGTCATTCACTTTATAGTAGGCAAGTAGGCATCACTTTACCAGTCACGCAGAAGCAGACATGATCGCATTTTATTGACAATATACCCTGAAAAACTGAACAGTCTTTTGCACAGAACAGAAGTTGCCGATACACAAAGAATTGTCTGCACAAAACTGCTTAGGACAGAAAAACGATGGTTATTTTTGCCCCCATCCCCTGATAGAGCCTGACGCATCCACCTGCTCCACAAATGCAAAGGTACCTCAATCCAATGGGTGCAGTTTGCTTGCATCCAGCAGGGTAAGTCTCACTGTCCAGGCTGTCCGGTGACATCAAGAATTTTGATCGATCAAAAAAATTTAAAGATTAATCAAGGAATTAATCTTTAATTTCCCCAACCCTAATATATATTTATATGTATACATTATCTTGGTGACTGACTATAGCTCTATTAAAACCCAGAAAACAAAACATTTTGGATCTACAGGTTCAAGAAAAAGCTTGCTTCAAGAAACTTGGCAAAAATAAGCTTGCTCCCAAAAAACTGTGACCAGTTCCGAAAGGCTAAGTACAATGTGCAGAAAGAGCAACAAACCACATCTGCTAGCGCAGTAAAACTCGCCACAAGAAGCATGAATTAAAAAAAAAAAAAAGCCCCAATAAAAAACTGGCTAATTCAGAAAAGCCTAGAGCAATGTACAGTAGTCCAGGGCAACAAATTGGCTCTTAGAAAACATTTTGCAAAATGTAGTATTTTCAAAATAACTAGACATACTCAATGACAATACTGTTTTTGTTTTTATTTTTTGGATCTGAAGTTACTCATTCTGTTCTTGTTTTCCATTTTCACCAGCAAAACACTTTCTACTGATTCGAAGTTCCAGCAGAAACTTGCCGAAATGAGTAAGTTTTTTGCATCTTTTTATTATAGCATTTTATGCTTAACTTGCTTAAATTCTGACATAACTTAATAGGACTGAACTTTGTATGTTCTGATGAGCAAAAAAGGATCTTTGTTGAATGATGAAAATGTACACTTGGTGACCGCGATATTGTGTCAATCTCGCTCCCTTTCTCGGCAAGATTGACCACCTACGAGCCCCATTGCAGGAGCCAGCGCCGAGCCGGCTTGCCGCGATGGGGACAATGCCATCATAGAAGCGACCGGGGATCCGACTTGGATTCCCGCCAATTCTAGCCGCGGCGTTTGGTATGAACCATGAGGGGGAACTCCACGCCAAATTTTAAATAAATAACTGGCATGGGTTTCCCCTCCTAGGGGCATACCAGGCCCTTAGGTCTGGTATGGGTTGTTAGGAGAACCTCCCTACGCTGGAAAACTGGCATCGGGGTCCCCCCACAATCCATACCAGACCCGTATCCAAAGCACGCTGGCCGGCTGGTCAGGAAAGGAGTGGGGACGAGCAAGCACCCCAACCCTTCCTGAGCCGTACCAGGCCACATGCCCTCAACATGGGGGGGTTGGGTGCTCTGGGGCAGGGGGGAGCACTGCGGCCCCCCCACCCCAGAGCACCCTGTCCCCATGTTGATAAGGACAGAGCCTCTTCACGACAACCCTGGCCGTTGCTTGTCGGGGTCTGCGGGCGGGGGGCTCATCGGAATCTGGGAGCCCCCTTTAATTAATCCCCCAGATACCGGCCCCGCACCCTAGGTGAATGAATATGGGATACATCGTACCCCTACCTATTCATCTGGAGGCAAAGTGTAAAAGAAAATAAATACACGACACAGGGTTTTAAAATAATTTATTATACTGCTCCGGGGGTCTTCTCCCCTGACTGGGGGTCTTCTCCCCTGACTGGGGGTCTTCTCTGCTCTCTGGGGGTCTTCTTCCATCTTCTCCACTTCACCTCTGTTGTCTCGGCGCTCCCCGGTTCTTCTCCCGCTCGCTCTCCGGTGCCTTCTTCAGGGCTGGCCACCACTATCTTCGTGTTAGCTTCAGGGCCAGCCCGCTCTTCTTTGGCGCCTACCGCCGTCTTCTCTTCTTCCTATTTTGACGCGACGCTTCGTCCCGCTGTAATGCCGGGTGCGAAGATGGCGACGGTCAGCCCTGAAGAAGAAGCCACTGGAGAGCGAGCGGGAGAAGAATCGGGAAGCGCCGAGACAACAGTGGTGAAGTGGAGAAGATGGAAGAACAGAGAAGACCCCCGGAGCAGACTATAAAAATTATTTTAAAACCCTGTGTCGTGTGTTTATTTTATTTTACACTTTGCCTCCAGGTGAATGGGTAGAGGTACGATGTACCCCATATTCATTCACCTAGAGTGGGGGGCCGGTATCTGGGGGGCCCCTTATTAAAGGGGGCTCCCAGATTCCGATAAGCCCCCTGCCTGCAGGCCAGGGTTGTCGGGAAGAGACCCTGTCCTTATAAACATAGGGACAGGGTGCTCTGGGGTGGGGGGGCTGCAGTGCGCCCCCCCTGCCCCAGAGCAATCAACCCCCCCATGTTGAAGGCATGCGGCCTGGTACGGCTCAGGAGGTTGGGGGCGCTCGCTCGTCCCCACTCCTTTCCTGGCTGTCCGGGCAGCGTGCTTTGGATACGGATCTGGTATGGATTGTGGGGGGACCCCCACGCCGTTTTTTCAGCGTAGGGGGGTTCTCCTTACAACCCATACCAGACCTAAGGGCCTGGTATGCCCCTGGGGGGGGGAACCCATGCCGGATTTTTATTTAAAATTTGGCATGGAGTTCCCCCCTCATGGTTCATACCAAACGCCGCGGCTAGAATTGGCGGGAATCCAAGTCGGGTCCCCGTTGCTTCTATGACGGGTTCGCTGGAATGTGCTTTTTCTATTCCAGCGAGTGCAAGATGTCGGCACCCTGTCGCCGAGAATCGGCGCGATGCTGTCGTGCTGGAAACACATTCTCGGCGACAGGTACTGTAGAAGAGAAAAGTGTGAGTTAAAGAGCACCTATAGCCAAAGTGTTTTTAGTTTTCGATAGAGTAGGGAAGTCTTTTTATTGTGGTTGGTGTCCCTGCTATGTAGATTCACCCTCTCAATTGTTCCTGGTGACCATGTCCCCAGGACAGTAATGGATGTTCCAAAATGTCAAAGTTGTCAGCAGATACCAGGCACCTTCATCATTTTAACTGGACCTCTATGGCGGGAAGGGCCAGATGATCATGTGACCACTGTGATTGTTTGTCACAGTGGTCATAGGATTGATAAGTGGTCCTGCCGGTGTGTTGCCATATTCTGCTGCCTATCGCAGAATGCTACGGAAGTGACGCAAAATGAAACTACGCATGCGCAATGCGTTCCAACCGTAAACCGTAAGAGTTCCAAAAGATGTACGACAGTACACAATGAACCCGTCAGAATATGTCACGGTGACTTGTCGGTATGATTCCCCTATCGAGATGGTTCCTTGCCGACGGGAATCTCCAGGGCGACGTAGAATTTGAGGAAAGTGGCCAGTCGGCCTCACGTCCTTGCTTCGCTTGGCCTCCTGGCTCTTTTTTTAACATCCTCAAATCCACGGGGATGTTAATGAATGAACCTGGATGCCGCCTGAGGTTGGGAGAACCATCTCGATAGGGGAATCATACCGACAAGTCACCGTGACTTATTTTGATGGGTTCATTGGTGTGTACTGTCGTAAACATTTTTGGAACACATAGCACTTGCGGTTGGAACGCATTGAGCATGCGCAGCTGGCTGCAACGTGACTTCCGTAGCATTCTGCAATAGGGAGCATAATATGACAACTCACCGGCCCTTGATCATTAGTGGAGACTGAAAACTGTCTGACAGGTCATCAATGTTCTGGGAGCAAGCAGTGTGTGTGTGCGCTCCCAACACGAAAAGCTCAAATGGCCACGGACACGTGGGGTGTGTGGGCGGGAAAGCCACCCTCTGTGCCACCACACATTTATTACGTGGTATAATAACGTTAACAACTGCAGCTTGGCGTGGATTTGACAAAGAATCCCAACAGTAGTTTTAAAATTGAAGAGGCACCCTGTAAGGAAGCTGCTGGAAGTTCTTTAGCTACAAACATCAACACAACTATTATTTATTTATTTATTTATTAAAATTCTTAAAAGTACAAAATAGTACAAACGCAGTCAGTTACCCGTAGGCCTCGATGCGCCAAGAACAATACAGCAACAACCAAAAAGACACACAGGCAGCGGAACAAATCAATTTTTAAAATGGTTAGCAGATCAAAAGAAAAAAACTATAAACCTATGTGATTCCATAGGCTCGACTAAAAAGCTCAGTTTTTAGAAGCTTCCTGAACTTAAAAAGATCATTCTCAAGCCTTAATTTTAGAGGCAGGGAGTTCCAAAACAGTGCTCCCTGAACCGCACTCGTCCTCCCTCCGCATTTTTTCTTTAGAAATTTAGGGATCATCAAAGTTTCTGATTTAGCCGACCTTAAGGTACGGTTAGGCACATATTTGGTGAATTTATCCTGCAGGTACACTGGCCACTTGCCATGGGTAGCCCTGTGCACCATGCAACCAGTCTTAAACAGAACCCGTTCCTTCACAGGTAGCCAATGCAGGGCTCTCAGCGATGGCGTGATGTGGTCACGACGACCAACACCCGTGAGTAGCCTTGCAGCGGCGTTCTGGATAAGCTGCAATTTGTGCATGATGTTATTAGGTAGACCCAGGTACAAAGCGTTACAATAATCTAATCGACTTCCAATAATGGCATTAACCATAGAGATCTTGTGCGATTCTTCAATGAAGCGAAAAGTCGACCTCAGGAGTTTCAGGTGGAAATGACAAGAACTCACCACCTGGTTTACCTGTGGTCGCAGCGTTAGTCTATCGTCCAAGATGATACCCAAATCCCTGACCTGGGTGACTGGTACTGGTACCGATGAAAACGAGTCTGGCCAAGTAGGGAAAGTAGGGAAACCGCCCGCCCATGACTGATTGCATAAGACCATGCACTCAGTTTTGGAGCAATTAAGCATAAGATAATTGGCCCCCATCCAGGCTTGAATTTCTTCCAGGCAGGTGGCCAGAGTTATCTGTGCCCCCCCATCCTTAGGCAGAGGAATGTAGAGCTGGGTGTCGTCAGCATAGACATGAAAAGATAGGTTGTGGCGGCGGATGATATACAGCAGAGGCCTCATATAAATGTTAAACAGGATCGGCGATAAGGCCGATCCTTGAGGGACTCCACAGGACAGGGGACTATCAGAAGAGGAGTGCAGTCCCAGCCTTACTCTCTGAACCCTGTCCAGCAGAAATGAGGTCATCCATGCCAATGCTGTACCATCAATGCCTGCCACAGTCCCTAAACGATCAAGTAGTCTAGAATGATTGATGGTATCAAATGCTGCTGACAGATCCAGCATTACCAAGGCTGAAGCCTCATTTCTGTCCAGGGCCCAGAGGAGATCATCCTGTACTTTGGTCAAGGCGGTTTCAGTACCTCTTCCTGGTCGGAGTCCAGATTGGAAATCATCCAAAATGGAATTGGACTCGAGATGGGGCTGAATTTGCCACACTGCGGCTCGTTCTATAATTTTTGCCAAAAATGGTAGAGTTGAAATAGGACGATTATTGCTCAACACGGAGCGTGCCAGGTTAACTTTCTTCAGCAGGGGGATAATCACAGCCCGCTTCAGAATACCCGGCACTGTTCCGGTGGAGAAAGAAGTATTTACAATGTCGGCAATAAAGGGGGCCAATGTCTCTGCAGCGTCCTTCACCAGTTGTGCAATGCAAGGATCAAATGATGAGGACGAGGCTCTAAGAGACTTGAGAATGTTCAAAATATCTAAAGTAGAGACATCCACAAAACCAGAGAATCTTGTTCCTTCATAAATGGGACAAGATTCCTCGAAATCTACTACTTTAATATTATTCCTTATAATTTCTATCTTTTCATTAAAATAGTTTGATAAAATATTACAGAACTCTGGTGAAGCTTCTTCTTCCGGCTGTCTACATGCTGGATTAGCTAAATTTTTAGCAACTCTAAAGAGTTCAGCTGCTGCGTTTTTAGCATTAGCAATTAGAAAAAAACTGCTTTTTGGCGATTTTTATCCCAAGTTTATAACTCCTCAGAGCTGCGGTATATACCTCCTTGGAGGCGGGCGCCGGATTTTTTCTCCACGACTTCTCCGCTGCTCTGCATTCCCATTTTAAACTTCTGGTCACCTGGGTAAACCAGAGGGGATTATTGTTTGCTTGCCTAATGCAATGATTTCTCTTTAGGGGGGGCTAAATAATCAAGCGCTTTTGTAATAGCCATATTAAAAAAATCTATTTTCTCAGCTGCGACCTTAGTAGATTCAAAAGATGCCTTGTCAATATTCCCCAAAAAGTGGTTACTAAAAGCCTTAATAGATATATTAGTAAGATTTCTCGAAAATTTTGGAATACTGTTCCTATTAGGAACATGAGGTGACTTTTTGAGAAATTTATGGCTGTGATCAAATAATATTAATTTGTGATCACTCCATATAATCTCTTTCGGGGGATGTACTTTCTCTATACATCCTGACTGGAAAAGCCAGTCCAGGGTGTGGCCCGCTTTATGGGTAGCCCCTATGACATCTTGGCTATAGCCAATGGAGTTTGCAAATGCAATCAACTGCTGGGCTTCCAAATTATTTGCATCGTCAGCCCAGCAATTGAAATCTCCCAAGACTATAGATTGGGCATATCGCAGGGATTGGGTCGTTAGGAGTTCGCACATCTCCTCCCCAAACCTAGCTTTGGTGTTAGGAGGGTGATAAATCACTGCCATTCCTATGGTTACTTCAGGGCTCAAGTTGCACTGTAGGAAAAGTGTCTCCATAGATGCATAGGAATCCTGCGTGCAAGTTTTTATAATTTTCAACATAGCCTTGTATATGCAGGCAGTTCCTCCACCTCTCCCCGAACTACGGTCACAAGATAGTAGCTTATACCCAGGCGGGACCAATTCGTCCAGTCTGGGCGGGGAAGCAGGAGAGAACCAGGTTTCCGTGATTAGCAGGTAATCTAAATCATACTCTAATAAGGTGTCATAAATGGCTGTCGCGTTTTTTACCGCAGACCGTGCATTAAGAAATCCTCCTTTTATTGTAGAATTATTTTTTTTATGGGCTAGGGTTTTTTCATCTATCAAAGTATCTGCATTAGCAACTTTTGGTGCTGACAAGATTTTCTCAGCTATAAGATTAAAATTAAAATCAAGCAAATTATATTTATTCAATTTCATCAAGGTTCTAACGGGAACATGTCCTTCCATATTAAAAGTTTTTAATTGGACAGAAGAGTACACAGTTCTATTCTGACTTTGAGGAATATCATGGATGGCTGATAACATAACGTCCCGCCTACCACCAGTTTACATTATAATGAATGTAAAAAGTACTAAAACTCTTATCAGGAAGATTACGCTGTTATAATTAGCCGTACTATGTCTATAAAACAACTGCTACCAAGAATCCCCATCAAATTAAGTACAAGACTCACCTTGAGTACTACATAGTAAAAATGTGTGCCCAAAAAGGGGGGGGGGGGGCTTAGGGGGAAACGCACCCGACCCACCTGGCACGGATGGGCACAGACGGGCTTCCCTCTGGCGCGCCTCAGGTGCACCGCCGGCGTCCTTTGAAGGCCTGCTAGACCCCGCCCACAGTGGGGGATTAGTCCCAGCTCCTCCCAGAAAAGGAAAGCTGATTGCTGATGACACTGCACCTGTGCAGCCTCTCCAGAGGCAACTTAACACAATGCTGAATTGGGGAAGGGGAGGTTTGAAGAAAGTCACTCCAGGGGACACAGTCAGGTACAGTCAGAAACTGAAATTAAAATAAAGCTGCCATCCGCTCACCAGTGAGCCGTCTTGGTGCTGCTGATCGTGATACTGCTCCGCACAGCGTCCCACCGCCTTTGAAGGCCTGCTAGACCCCGCCCACAGTGGGGGATTAGTCCCAGCTCCTCCCAGAAAGGGAAAGCTGATTGCTGATGACACTGCACCTGTGCAGCCTCTCCAGAGGCAACTTAAAACAATGCTGAATTGGGGAAGGGGAGGTTTGAAGAAAGTCACTCCAGGGGACACAGTCAGGTACAGTCAGAAACTGCAATTAAAATAAAGCTGCCATCCGCTCACCAGTGAGCCGTCTTGGTGCTGCTGATCGTGATTATTGATTACTTCCAGCACCCTGGTGATGTTTCTGGATTACACACATGCAACAGAGAGTGGAGGCTTCTTACCACCTGGCACAGCTTTAGTATGGCTAGGATGGAGCCAGGCTATTCTCTGTCCACCCGTCGTGGGCTGCTCTGCTGGCCATTGCTGGTGGTAGTCTGGACCAGTGGTTGCCAAGCTTACTGGCCACTAAACTCACAATTTTGAATCCCACAGACCACTAACGAATTTTTACCACTGAAAGCCAGCCTGTCCTATGTACAGTGTAAATTGTGTCAGACAAATTCTGCAACCTATTCTTATACAGGTTACCGAGAGTTGCATGAATTTGTCACGATTTGTGGCATTTATTATCTGGAGGGGGAGACAGTTTTCTAATGCGTTTATACAGCTCTCTTTGCAGTTGCTGTCTTGTGGAAATTTTTCATTTTGGAAAGCCTCTGTGTGCAATAATGTCCCTTTCTGAGTAATAATTGCACTCATTATAGCATACATGTTAATCTTTGCATGGCCCAATAGTAATGCCTAAATTGCTCATATTCTTGTAGACCTTGGGATGTGCATAAGCTCCCTAAACTCATATTCTTGTAGACCTTGGGATGTGCATAAGCTCCCTAAACTAAGTAAAATTGTACAACCTAACATAAACATCAAAGAAGCACAAAGTGTACAGGCTTATCTACATAGATGTGATAACAGTCCAGCAGCAATGTGCAGATGGTGAGTAAACAAAGCACAACAGATGCTGAAACTGAAATCGCACCTGTTTCTGAGAAATCATAAAGTTACCATAGTTTTCAGAAATATGACCATATTTCTTGATTATGTAGCACCCTGGTGCAGGATTGCTAACAAATTTAGTTTAGTTTGCCAGGTGGCAATTAAACTGGTTAATCGTTGGAGATCAATGGATTCCTCTAAATTCTAACTCCTCTATTCTGTCACTAGGTGGCACTGTGGCTGGTGACATTAGAATGACTGGGGATTAGCAAGGTCAGGTCATGAATGGGTAGGGTGTCTCACATAACTGGCAGGGTTTTTTTTAGTACCTTGGCCTGCTGGGAAAGCCTATTTGGGTGAAGTCAGGTGATCAGGGTTCTAGGCCATTTGGATGGCTGTCTGGGTGGACGTGTGTTATGTCGCCGGGTTGCTAGGCCAGAAACCTGAGGCATATCTCAGGGACTCCTAGCTGCTAGGCTGCCTGCGTACTATCCAGAAGCAGGAGACGCAGCGTAGGGTTGGGACTGCACAATTGGAGTCCACCCGAGTTGAGAAGGTTCAGCTGGACAGGGAACCAGTTGTGGTTGGAGGTAGAGGGAAAGCTGTCGCCACTAAGGGACCATCCACCTTGTTACCAGTGACTATTGTAAGCTAAAGCAAGTACCAGAGCAGTCTTCTCACCATCCGAGGATGATGAAGAAGTTGGAAAGCATCAGCAAGTTCCAAGCCAGAGACCTAGCAGGATAAGGGGGAGGGACTCTTGAGGAGTATACAGTGGGATAGCTGTGGAAGAGCTCAGTGGATCCAGTGATGACTGGGATCACAAAGTCCTAGCGATAGACTGGGAGCTCAGTGAGTGAAGATCTGCAGTGGGATACTGTGAGATAAGTAGAGGACCGTACTGTGTTATCATGAGTTATGTATGACTACCTTTAGTGACTGTTGCAAGATTAGTTGCCATAGGAGACAGCGGTCCTTCCTATACAGAAGTGTTCTCCAGCTGGAGGCTTTCAAATTTATAGCTGTCTACCTATAGAAGTCTTGGAGCCTGCCAATTGTCATTGCATCTACTCAAGGATGTCCTGGCCCTATCCTCCTTCTCCCACAGTTCTGTTAAGAGACAATAAATCTCTTGTTTGCATTCAAAAGTGACTGGCGCCCATAATTTCTTCCTGCATCACACCCACCATGCCTGGTAACTTACTCTACAAGGAAGGATCTCAGCTTTCCATAACCCTTGAGATCACCATTAGGCCTCTGGGGCCCTGGGACCTTGCTACAATTATGTTTAGTGTTCCAAATGATCCAAAAAAATAAAGAACATGTACTGTAAATCACTGTGCGGACAGAAGTTTACAGTGGTGCTTTAATGTTTGTGAACCCTTTCAAATTTTCATTTCTGATTTTCACGTTTTCTAAAACTAGATCATGTGAACCCAGTTAAACAAGGGAGTCTAAAAAAAAACATACTGATCCATTTATTTGAGGAAAATGATGCAAAGTTAAACATTTGTCAACTGCTAGGATTCTCACTTCATTTGAAGGGGAAATTGGAGTCGGGTATTTCAATTTAATAGATGAGAATCAAGTGCACATGTTGGAGGCCCTGCCTTATTTCAAGAACACATCTGGATTTTCATAATAAAGTAGATTTTTGAGTCCGTCAAAAAAATGGTTCCTAATGCTTGCCTGTCTGGAATGGGTAAATAAACAGGAGTTTGAAATAATCCAATATTAGGTACTGGTACGTTCAGCACCATAGATACACTGCTCAGAAGTGGTGGAACAGCAAAGGTCACACCAAGACGATCTTGAAGAATCGCTGACTAGTGTGTTGAACACAGTGGTTTGGGCCTATTTTATTGTCTCTGGACAAAACAGAACAGCTTGTTATTGATATAACTATGAATACTGAAACATACCAGTAGATTCTGCAGGAAAATGTCAGGGTAGTAATGGAAAATTGTTCTAAAAAAGAGCTGGGTACATTCATAAATGCATAAAATATAACTGGATACCAACATTTATAGATAACACCAGGAGTAGTTGTTCCACAGGCTAACTGATTGCCTCCTGTGGGATGAGCAGATTGGGATCATTCTTTCTTGAGGTTTTTTTTCCCTGCCTCTAGATCAACTAGAAGACAAACTGAGCAATAATAGGCAATGTCAAGCTGCAGCAAGCAAAGCCAACTATTAGCTTGCATAAAAAACGAGAATTTACTCCAGAGATAAAACGATAATCTTAACATTCTGCTTCGGCCACATCTAGAGTATTCTGTCCAGTTCTGAGTATTCACCAGTCTCGGGAAGGCTGTGCTGGAGGGGGAGTCCAGAGAGGGGCAACTAAATTAATAAGTGGACTAGAGGACCTTGATTATGAGGAACGACTACAAGCGCTAAATTTATTCTCCCTGGAGAAAAGACGGAGAAAAGACGCTTGAGAGCATATATGATGGTGGTATAACCAAAAAAAACTAAAAGTAAGGTGCCATCACAAGACCAAAACAATTAGTAGATAAAGAATACCATCAATAGGAAAAATCAATCAATTTTGAAATTATCAAAAAAAAATATTAAATGTCCATAAATAGTCCTTAACTCCAACCAACATGCTTTCTGAAAAGACATGCTTAAATTATGACTTTAATATGTGCTCCACCACTAGTGTATACAGTTAAGAACCTTACCAGTAATACATAATGTGTGCGCTTTTGATAACTTGGGGTATCACCCGTTTTCAAGTAGCAGTTGAAAAGGTCCACACATGTTGCTTAATGGAAAAAGACCAGCCACTGGCCTCACAATTTTCTCTCCCCAGCAGCCCATACCCAGAAAAGATGTAAAGTTTCCAAAAAAGTGTAATTCTGTTTTTTTAGAAATGGAAGTAATAAAAACAATGATGCACCTTGTTACATTTTATGGTGCTCAAGTAAGTCGGCACGACCTAAACAGCCTGGTTAGTGTTAAATCCTGCAGGCCGCTCAGCCGTCGTGGGTTCCACTGATCAGAAGTGCTGTCCGAACCCGACAGGAAGTGACGTCACAGCAGTCGCTCGGCCTCAATGCTCAATATTTTTTTGATGATTTCAAAATTAATTGATTTTTCTTATTGATGTTATTCTTTATCTACAAATTGTTTTTGTTGTGTGGTAGCGCCTTACTTTTTGTTTGGCTGTTTTTAGGTGATTATTCACTTAAAGGGGCAGTTTCGCATTTTTTTCTATTGCTAATATATATATATATATATATATATATATGTGTGTGTGTGTGTGTGTGTGTGTGTGTGTGTGTGTATTTTATTATTATTATTGCTATTTTTTTCCAATTTTACTCATATTTTTTTCCACATGATAGCGGTCTACAAATACCTTAATAGTGATCCCACTGTAGGAATTAAACTTTTCAATCTTGGGGGAGTGTAAGAAGACACAGGGCCACACAATGAGACTGAAGGATAAGCGGTTTAACCTTAAGCTGTGTAGGTTTTTTTTAGGGCAATAAGAATGTGGAACTCTCTTCTACAATCTGTGGTGTCAGTGGGGAGTATTAATATTTTTAACCACTTGAGATCCGCCCCACGTCTAAAGACGTCATTTTTTTGAAGATGGATATCTCGGTAATGGCAGCAGCTGCTGCCACAACCAAGATACCCATCTCTTCGTGGGGCGGACCTGTTGACGCGGATTCGCCGCGGGATCGCCGTTATCGGCGGCGGGAGAGGGTGCCCCCTCTCCTGCGCCCTCCGCCGCTTACCGTAGCCGTCGGTAGCGGCGGAGGCGATCGGGTCCTCTTGCTGGCTGTCCGGGGATGCGACTGAGGGAAAAAATGTCCCTCAGCCGTCCCCATACCTCTGCTGGGCGGAAGTGACGTCAAAACGTAATTTCCGCCCAGCGTCTTAAAGAGACATTTATTTTGTTTAAATTTTTTCTTTTTTTTTTTTTTTCTTTTGCATTTAAGCCTGAATATGAGATCTGAGGTCTTTTTGACCCCAGATCTCATATTTAAGAGGACCTGTCATGCTTTTTTCTATTACAAGGGATGTTTACATTCCTTGTAATAGGAATAAAAGTGATAATTTTTTATTTATTTTTTCACTGTTCAAAATTATAAAATAAATAAAAATAAAAACCAAAACCAAAAAAATATTTTTTTAACCACTTAAGTACCGCCTACTGCACATTTACGTCGGCAGAATGGCACGGCTGGGCACATCAACGTATATATACGTTGATTTTAGTACCCAGCCGTGGGTCGCGGGCGCGCGCCCGTGACCCGGTCCGAAGCTCCGGGACAGCGGGATTCGCGGACCCGATCGCCGCTGCAGTGCGGCGATCCGTCCCTGGAGCGGAAGAACGGGGAGAGCTGTGTGTAAACACGGCTTTCCCGTGCTTCTCTGTGGCCGTAGCATCGATCGCGTCATCCCTGTAATAGGGGGACGCGATCGATGACATCACACCTACAGCCACACCCCCCTACAGTTGTAAACACAACACATAGGTCACACATCCCCTACAGCGCCACCTGTGGTTAACTCCCAAACTGCAACTGTCATTTCCACAGTAAACAATGCAATTTAAATGCATTTTTTGCTGTGAAAATGACAATTGTCCCAAAAATGTGTCAAAATTGTCCGAAGTGTCCGCCATAACGTCGCAGTCACGAAAAAAATCGCTGATCGCCGCTATTAGTAGTAAAAAAAAAAAAAATTAATAAAAATGCAATAAAACTATCCCTTATTTTGTAAACGCTATAAATTTTGCGAAAACCAACCGATAAACGCTTATTGCGATTTTTTTTTTACCAAAAATAGGTAGAAGAATACGTATCGGTCTAAACTATATAAAAAAACATTTTTTTTCCTCATTTTTGGGGGATATTTATTATAGCAAAAAGTAAAAATTATTGAATTTTTTTTTTAAATTGTCGCTCTATTTTTGTTTATAGCGCAAAAAATAAAAACCGCAGAGGTAATCAAATACCACCAAAAGAAAGCTCTATTTGTGGGGAAAAAAGGACGCCAATTTTGTTTGGGAGCCATGTCGCACGACCGCGCAATTGTCAGTTAAAACGACGCAGTGCCGAATCGCAAAAAGGGGCAAGGTCCTTTACCTGCATTTTGGTCCGGGTCTTAAGTGGTTAAAGTGCCCTGTCCCGACGAGCTCGCGCGCAGAAGCAAACGAATACGCGAGTAGCGCCCGGATAAGAAAACGGTGTTCAAACCACACAAGTGAGGTTGTCTCCGCGATCGTTAGAGCGAGAGCAATAATTCTAGCCCTAGACCTCCTCGGTATCTCAAAAAATGCAACCTGTAGAATTTTTTAAACGTCGCCTATCGAGATTTTTAAGGGTAAAAGTTTGACGCCATGCCACGAGTGGGCGCAATTTTTAAGCGTGACATGTTGGTATCATTTTACTCGGCGT
Source organism: Rana kukunoris (assembly GCA_029574335.1). NCBI lineage: Eukaryota > Metazoa > Chordata > Amphibia > Anura > Ranidae > Rana > Rana kukunoris. The sequence continues at coordinate 155,740,197 of CM056050.1, read as the reverse complement.
AACATTATCTTTCACAATATATAAAAAAATTGGGGCAAATTTATTGTTGTCTTATTTTTTAATTCAAGAAAGTGAATTTTTTCCAAAAAAAGTGCGCTTGTAAGACCGCTGCGCAAATATGGTGCGAGAAAAAGTATTGCAATGATCGCCATTTTATTCTCAAGGGTGTTAGAAAAAAATATATATATAATGTTTGGGGGTTTTAAATAATTTTCTAGCAAAAAAAACTGTTTTAGTCTCGTAAGCACCGAATCTGAAAAACAGGCTCGGGGCTCAAGTGGTTAAAAGACTCTTGGATGTGCATCCTGGTGAACACAACAGACAGGAATATGGGAAATTATTACTGACATTGACACACATGCACCCCAACAGATTGAACTGGATGAACTATGGTCTTTATTCAACTTTACAAACTATAAAACTGTGTGTATAGGATTTTGTATATGGAGGTTTTCAAACTTTTTTTGTTTTTCCTTCTATTGGTTGAACTTACATAGACTTCAACTTGACTTAGTAACTAAAACCTAGTGTTCCTGGAGCCTGCATTCAAACTGCTAAATACCTTTTTTCATCAGCAGTATATAGCAGTCTTATGACTTCTATCCTTGTCTGACCGAGCACTGGTTAACCACTTAAGGACCTCCGCACGCACATTTACGGCCACAGAAGGGCACGGCTGGGCACAAGGGCGTAAATTTACGTCCTCGCCCAGTAGCGGGTCGGGGGTCCGATCGGGACCCCCTCCGCGGCGTGCGGCGGTCCCCGTGTCTCCGGGAGCGATCCGGGATGAGCGGGCGGATGTCCGTGTTTGCCCGCCCCCCCCGCGATCGCTCCCAGCCAATCCCTGCGCTCTCCCGCCCTGTCACTTCCTCCTCCTGTGTTTACACAGGAAGGGGGAAGTGATGTAATCTCTCATCGCAGCGGTATTTCCAACCGCTGCGATGAGAGGAACACCTCACAGTAAGTGTGCACTAACACTACACTGACATACACACACATAGGCATACTTTTAACCCCTTGTGATCTGCATCCCCACCCCCCTGTCAGTGTCACTGAATGCAGTGATCTAATCACTGCATTTAGTGTCAGTGTGACAGGCAGTGTAAAAGTCAGTTAGTGTTAGGTTCAGGATAGCCCCCCCACCCCCCCCTAATAAAGTTTTAACCCCCTGATCACCGCCCTAGTTAACCCTTTCACTCCCTATTGCCAGCGTCACTAAGCGATCATTTTTCTGATCGCTGTATTAGTGTCGCTGTTCCCGCTAGGTAGCTATTTTTTTTATTGCGGATTTTTTTTTTTTTTTTTTTTACTAAAGACATGTGGCTAAATAAATTTTGGCCTAAATGTTTGACTAAAATTTAGTTTATTTGATTTTTTTTTTAACAAAAAGTAAAAAATAGTGTTTTTTTTTTCAAAAATGTCGCTCTATTTTTGTATATAGCGCAAAAAATAAAAATCGCTATATCTGGCCTGTGGTCGGGGGGGCGCGGTCTGCACATGACTGAGTGAGGGAGTGAAGCTGTGAGCTCCCGCTACCTCCGTCTCCTCCGTGCGAGTTAGTGGACTACAACCCGATAGGATATCCTGCTGAGGGCGTAACAGGAAGCAACAAGACGGAAGCTGCCCGGGCAGCCCTTGGAGCCGTCGGACGCTGCGGGTCTTAGGGGTTTGCTCCCCGCCTAACTATCTACTACCGCTGCCGCTTTCCTCCGCTTTCCTCCTCACTACATCCCCCTGCTATCCCCGCATCTGCCTCCCGCTACCCGCATGCCCTACATGCCCTGTACTTTGCTGCTTAAACGAACAGCGGGTAGCGCAGCAGCCGTGACAAACCTGATCCCAACGATCCCAACGAGAAGGAAGGGAGAGGAGGGACTGGCTGCTAAGAGGAGAAGAGAGCAGAGGAGACAGGTGAGAGGGGATAAGAGATAAGGAGACGGGCGGAGAAGAGGAGCTGGAAGAAGGACAGTGCCATAGTTATATAGGCAGTGTTAAAAACGGGCAGTGTGTAAGGAGACGCGGCAAACTGTGTGGAAGATTACCTCAGTCAGTGCCCTAGCTTAGTCAGTCTAGTTAGTCTAAACCTGGGGGCAAATATATAATATATATATTAGACTCTCCCAAGTGCTTCTAGGAGACGTGGAGCAGAGCAAATAGAGCTGTGAGAAGCGCACGGGGAAAGTGGTGGGGCGGCATGTGTGCAGCCAGAGCCAGAGATACACGTACATCTAGGAGGACTGCATTGACAACACAGGCGTCTAGCCTAGCAGGTCAGTCGGAGATACAGAGCTTTTTCTCAAAAATGGAGAAAGGAGATGAACAGGGCCAGAGCATGGAGAACCCACAAATACAAACGCTGACCAATATTCCAAAGCTAGATGTACGAGCTGACATAGAGACACTACACATAGCCCCCCAAAGCCCTCGGGTGACTATTATAGGGGGGAGTGAACCCCCACTTAGACTAAGCGAAGGGGGGAGGAATGAACTTGATATCTTAAAGTCTCTGATCCAGGCACTACCAACAAGAGATGACATCACTACATTAATTATGAAAATAGAGGAGGCCCACTCCAGAGATATGGAAGAGATCAAAGGAGAGGTCCAGGGCCTGGAGAAGCGCATGACAACGAATGAAAATACCTCCAAAGATCTTATAACACGGGTGACAGCACTGGAACAGGAGAGAAGTAAACAATCAGAAGTGATCAACCTCTTACAGCTGCAACTAGAAGAAATCCAGGACAGGAATAGGCGAAATAACCTACGTATAAGAGGTATCCCCGAAGTGGCAGTCCCAGAAGACCTCCAGGAGACGGTAAAAAATATTTTTCTAATAATAATGAAGGATGTTGTACCCTTAAATCTTGAGATGGACAGAGTGCATAGGGCTCTAGGCCCAAAGCCTAAAGATAACTCTCGGCCTCGGGATGTGATTTGTAGACTTCATTATTATAGACAAAAAGAGGCAATACTGAGCAAATCTTGGGACATGGGGACCATTGAATTTAATGGAATCCAGTTGAAGATATTGCCAGACTTATCAAGTGCAACGTTACAGCGGAGAGCTATGCTGCGCCCGGTCTTAGAGCGAATAAGGGAACTAGGGGGATCTTACAGATGGAGATACCCAATTTCGGTGTTTATAAGGAAACAAGGCACAGGGACATTTTGGCTGCGCTCCAAAAATGACCTACCAGATCTCTTCTCCTTCCTAGAGACTGACCCGGTGGAAGTGGTGGACTGGAGGCAGCCAATATTAAGGAACATTTGAGATCTGAGGCCCTGTAGAGGTTATATTTTTCCTTTTTTTTTTTTTTCTTCTTCCATCTTCCATCTTCCTCCTGGGAGCCGAACACCTGGATGACAAGGGACTTTGGGATCCGTGGTTGGGGATTTGTGTATTTATGAATTTTTTCTCCCTTACTTTTTTTGGGTTCTCGCTTAGGGTTGTTCTCTCCCATAACCTCTCCTACGTTGAGCTTCTGGAAATCCTAGAATAAGGGAGTGGGGTCAAGAGCCGGGGAGGGGTCGGGGTGGGGGGGTGGGGGGAGTGGGGGGAGGGGAGTGGGGTGAGGAGGGAGAGGTGAGGGGGAGGGGCTAGGGAGGGGGGGAATTAAAGGGAGGGAATAGAAGGGGGTGATGGGAGGGGGGGGGGATTAAGGGCGGGTAATATAATCACATTAATTATACAGTATATAATCACTCAAGGCACGACAATACACTACACAATACACTATAAATAAAATAATTAATATACACTATACAAGGGTAAAGGGAGGGAATAAATTTTGAGAGACAATAGACCATTCAATTGGATGACACTCCACAAGATCACTAGAGAGGGGGACATAATCACAAGACACAGGGTAGGGGGGGGGGAAGGGGGAAGGGGGGGGGTCTACACGTATTAATTCATAGACACAAATAAGGGAACAGATACACAGGGGATGGGGATGGGGGAGGGGGTGGGAGGGGGGTGGGGGGGGAGGGGACTCTTGGACCTCAAAAAGGTCAGTTGTAATTGATAAACCAGACATTAAGAGGAATATAAAAATGAATGTAACTATTACTTGGAATCTGTAAGGGGTGACCTAGAAAGTGCTTTAAGACTAAGAAAGTATGATGAATAGATACGGGGAATAGACCGGAGGGAAACTATATGGACAATACATCTATTAAGAGAAACTATGGCTGAAGAATTAGGTAATGTTACAATGTACGATAGAATTGGTGTTTTGGCTTGTTTCCTGTCTTTCTGGTTCCTCCCTCTGGAGGTATGATAAGAATATTGGGTGATGCTAGTAAGGTTATATCGGATACTGTGTGCAGTGGAAGTATTTACATATGTATTATATCATGTAGGACATAAAGCGAAAGCACCCTAGGAAAATTAGTATATTTACTCTAAAGGAAAACCAAATCAGTAGAGGGAGGGAGGGGGGGGGATTAATAGGGGGAGGCCACTTGAGGGAGGTTGGTCACTCCCAGGGCGAGACCACTATCGGGGGGTCGAGGTACCTGGGGGGGGGAGGGGCTTCCCTGGGGGGTGGGGGGGGGGAGAGGAGGAAGGGGAGGAAGTAATAGGGATTATCCGAGATCTAGGGGTTAATCTAGACGGGCAATGTAGAATAATCTATGATTTAACTAATAAAGTGGAGGTAGACGGAGGACTAGATGAGGCGGGAGTATCGCGACCTGGAGTGACACAGGAGTGTGCAGACCGGTAACCCCCAGATAGGGAATTACTCAGGGGGATACTTGAGGGATAGAGTACTAGAGTAAATAGGCAAAGCTAAATTGGCTACGGGGTAGAGGGGGGGGCTTTCGGTATTACCCTCCCTGACCCCAACGGTCAATAAGTAAGGGGATTGGATCTAGGGTGGGTGGGGGGGTTTATTTATTTACTTTTTTTTTTTTTTTTTCCCCTTCCACCTCTCTCTCTGTTCCTCCTCTTCCTCCTCCTACCTCTCACTCCTTATTTTGGGGGGGTAACTGCATCGGGATTTGGAGCCCTAAGATGGGGAGTATAAAGATCACGACCTTTAATGTTAAAGGATTAAACACCCCAGAAAAAAGGAGAATGCTCCTTAATGAATTAAAAAAAATGCGCTCAGATGTGGCCTTTGTCCAAGAAACCCATCTTAGAGCCAGTCGGCTGCCGTACCTACAAAATAGATTCTTTCCATGCGCCTACCACGCCTTTAGCCTAAACTCTAAATCTAAAGGAGTGGCGATATTAATATCTAATCAGGTTGCCTGGTCACTAACAGAAAAGCAGGTAGACGAAAACGGAAGGTATATATTCTTAAAAGGTACTTTAGGAGACGAGAAAGTAACACTAGCCACTATATATACGCCCAATAAGAGTCAGGATGCCTTCCTGATTAAAACATTGTCTGAACTGGATAAATTTACAGAAGGGAAGCTGATATTAGGAGGAGACATCAATATGACATTAGATCCTAAACTGGATACTTCCTTAGGAACCTCCTCTATATCAGGGAAATCCAGGAGGCGAGTTCTGCGAAAGTTAAAAGAAATACATCTGGTAGACGCATGGAGGACTCTCCATGGCGAGGAGAAAGATTATACTTTCTACTCTAACCCCCATAAAAGTTACTCACGGCTGGATTACTTTTTAATCCCCCACTACTTATTGACGGGAGTAGAGGAAGTGAAAATTGGAAATATAACCTGGTCGGATCACGCCCCAGTGACAATAGACATAGTAATATCAGGTAAGGCTCTTTCCACGGGGTATCGTTGGCGCCTGAATGAAAGCCTACTACAGACACAAGAAGTTAAAGAGGCAATGGAAAAGGAGTTAGTGGACTACTTCCGGACCAACGATACACCGGGGAGCGACCCCAGTATTGTGTGGGAAGCACATAAGGCGGTGATGAGAGGCCTATTGATAAAACACGGGGCAAGAATTAAAAAAATACGGGAGAAGAAGGTTAGGAAACTAACAACAGACATTCAAGCCCTAGAAATTCAACATAAAGGTACACAGTCAATTAAAGTAGGAGAAGAACTTGGACATAAAAGGAGGGAGTTATCTGACCTATTGAGGTATAAAGCTAAAGCGATTATCCAGGTAGGTAGAAGGACAATATATGAACTAGGGGATAAGTGTGGCAAAATATTAGCAGGGAAACTGAAAGGACTTAGGAATAATGTCTATATACCACATATAAAGGATAAGAATGGCCAGATAAAATCTCTCCCGAAAGAAATAGCACAGAGGTTTGGTGAATATTATTCATCTTTATATAATCTAGAACAAACAGATATCCCTGGAAGAAGGATTGAGGATTATTTATCCTCAACACAATTGCTAAGAATACCATCAAGTGAAAGGGAGAGCCTGGATAGACCCATTACACTGGAGGAATTGAGAGGTATCATGAAAGGGGTTAAAAAGGGGAAAGCCCCCGGGCCAGATGGGTTCTCTATTCAGTATTATCAGTCTTTCTTTCATGTTCTTGGACCATATATGATTGGGATGTACAATGAGATCGGCCGCTCTACCGCACTCCGCCCGGAAGCTCTTATGGCACATATTGCGGTGATCCCCAAAGAGGGGAAGGACCCGGCGGAGTGCGGTAGTTACCGCCCGATCTCATTGCTGAATACAGATCTGAAACTTTTTACTAAACTAATAGCAGCCCGACTAAAACCTCTTTTGACTCAGTTAATACACCCAGATCAGGTTGGGTTCATCCCAGCTCGAGAAGCCAGGGATAACACTATTAAAGTGTTAAACCTGGTACACTGGGCAAGGGAAACTAAAACACCTTCGATTTTTCTAAGCACAGACGCCGAAAAGGCTTTCGACCGAGTCAATTGGAAGTTTATGGCAGGAGTATTGAGACATATGGGAGTAGGAGAAGATATGTATAGATGGATTATGGGGGTGTATACTATACCTCAAGCATCAATTAAGGTGAATGGGATCCTCTCAGACCCCATTAAAATATCAAACGGGACAAGACAAGGGTGCCCATTATCCCCGCTACTATATGTCTTGACATTGGAGCCCCTCCTTAATAGGATTAGGCAAAACCCTAATATCCGGGGATTGGAAATTGGAGACAGGGAATATAAAATCTCTGCATTCGCAGACGATATGCTGTTTACCATATCCAATCCGCAGGATTCACTACAGAGCCTGATGAGAGAAATTGAGGAATATGGGGAATTAGCAAACTTAAAAATTAACTACGAGAAATCTGAAGTAATGAGCGTGGAATTAAGGAAGAGCCTACAACAAATCTTAAAACCTAAATTTAAATTTAAGTGGGTAAAGACAGCCCTGAAATACTTAGGGATTTACATAACACCAAAGCTAGGTAATATTTTTGGAGCAAACTTTCCTCCATTGATGAATACAATCAAGGATACCTTGAAGGGATGGCAGAGGGGACTTCATTCATGGTTTGGGAGATGCAATGCTATCAAGATGAGTATACTTCCTAAAATATTATACCTCCTTCAAACAATACCAATCAGGATCCCCTCTGCCTTCCTACTTCAAGTAAATAGGACCCTATTTGAGTTTATCTGGGCTAAGAAAAAATCTAGGATCAGTAGGAGTAGGATGTTTCTGCCTAAGAGCAATGGTGGATTAGCAATACCTGATGTAACTAAATATTATCAAGCGACCCATATGGGGAGGATTATAGAATGGGGTAGGAAGAGAGGATCCAAACTGTGGGTGGATATCGAACAAGAAATGAGTAAAATACCACTGCAACGAGCATCTTGGTGCTATCTAGCACTGCCGAAACAACTAAAAAAACATCCAACTATAGGGACGACGCTTGCAATAGGCTATAAGATTTGCCGGATTGGAAAACTTACCTCAAGCTTCTCCCCTCTATACCCAGTACTAGGGAACCCCTGTTTCCCACCAGGTATGGAAAAAGGAGCATATAGGAGCCTTAAAGAGAAGGGCCTAACTCAGATATCCCATTTTTCAGAACAAGACAGATGGCCTACTGCATCAGCTTTGACATCGCAGGAAGGAAAATATGGGGTGGAAGACTGGCAGGCGGTACAGTTGCGCCATTTTTTTAATTCTCTGGGTCCAATAAATCGATATAAAAGGGAATTAACACAATTCGAAAGATATTGTGAAAATCAGGAACCACCAGAAAGATTACTATCTAAGATGTATAAGATAGGAACTGCACCCCCGGAAGGTCAGGAGTTATTACCTATAAAAGATTGGGCTGGAGATATGGGGAGGAACTTTTCATTAAATCAGCAGCAAAAAATAATTAATTTAACCATGAAATCATCAATAAGCACCAGGCTCCAGGAATTAAATTATAAAATACTAAATAGATGGTATTACACACCAGAAAAATTAAGTAGAGTGTACCCGGGAACTTTAGACTTATGTTGGAGATGTAAGAAAGATAGGGGAACTATATATCACCTATTTTGGACCTGCCCAAGGATTAGAAAATATTGGCAGGAAGTAGTAAAGATAACCCAAAAATTTACAACATATAAACTACAAGAGGACCCGGCTTTTTGCTTGCTTCATTTAACACAGATTCCAACCAAAATATATAAGAAATCGATTATATGTTATATGATTAACGAAGCTAAGGCCGGGATAACCCAAAACTGGAAGAAACAAAAACCCCCTACGATAATTGATTGGCTCTATAGGGTTAGAAATATTTGCGCAATGGAGGACGTAATACTATCAGCCCAAGATAGAAATGAACAATATAACCAGACTTGGGGAGGGTGGAACGTATTTATGAACTCAGAAGAGGGAAGGAGGTGGATGGGTAGTGGAGGGGGGGGGTAGGGAGTGGGGGGGTGGGGGAGGGGAGGGGGGAGAGGGGAGGGGAAGGATAAATTGATTTTTTTTTTTTTTTTTTTTGAGGGGGAGGGGGGGGGGGAATAAAAGACAAAAGGAAGTAGGGGTACATAAGAAGGAAGAGATAAGAAAGGAACTCAAGGAAAAGGGGAGGTGAGGGATATGGCGGGGGAGAGAAGAGAGGGGGGGGGAGAGAGGAGGAGAGTAAAGAGGGAAGAGAATGAGCAGGATAAATAGAAGTGACCTCAGAACCTCTAAATATACCCCTGATACTTGAAGGACCGTAAGATAATAAAGGCTATGCTTATTAAGTGGACCCTGATATAGGATCTATTTTAAGGATGTGAAGCTAATACTCCTCAGGGAAAGAAAGAATCTGGTTTTATGGAGTAGTTAGCGTCAAATAATTTCATGTAGGTGGGAGATCAGGATGGGAAGGTATATTGATTATAAGTTTTGGAAGATTATACGAAGGAGCCCTTCCCGGAAATGAGCCCGGGTTAACCTAGGGGGTTGATATATATATATACATATATGTTATAGATATATTAAGGGGTTACCAATGTGAAGGGTGTAACATGTAATTGCCTATCCTTCTGTTTTTCCTTTTTCTTTGAAAATAAAAAGAGATTAAAAGTAAAAATAAAAAAATAAAAATCGCAGCGGTGATCAAATACCACCAAAAGAAAGCTATATTTGTGGGAAGAAAAGGACGCAAATTTTGTTTGGGAGCCACGTCGCATGACCGCGCAATTGTCAAAGTGACGCAGTGCCGAATCGCAAAAACACCTTGGGTCATTTACCAGCGTATTGGTCCGGGTCTTAAGCTTGTAGGAGGAGGTTTCATTCTTCTCTGACTGTCCTATGAGGCTGCATGACCCTGACCCTCTGTCTGGATAGTGCTGATTTGCCCTGTACTGATCACATGCACCCTCCCCCAAAAAAATAAAGCTCTAGCAATACACCCCAAACTGAGCATGTGCAGAACACCCCCAAGGCTCTGTACTATCAGGTGAAAGATTGGGACAGTAAAAGAATACATTTTTATATTTATTTTGCATGTTCCAAAAACCTGTTGCAAATGAAGTCTTCAAAAGTCTCACCATGTCTCTCGGGGAAATACCTTGGAGTTTTTGGTGTCCAAAATGGGGTCATTTTGTGAGCGTTTCCACTGTCCTGGTGCTCCAGGGCTTCCAGATTTTTTTTTTTATCAATTTAACCACTTAAGACCCGGACCAATACGCTGGCAAATGACCCAAGGGGTTTTTGCGATTCGGCACTGCGTCGCTTTAACAGACAATTGCGCGGTCGTGCGACGTGGCTCCCAAACAAAATTTGCGTCCTTTTTTTCCCACAAATAGAGCTTTCTTTTGGTGGTATTTGATCACCTCTGCGGTTTTTATTTTTTGCGCTATAAACAAAAATAGAGCGACAATTTAAAAAAAAATGCAATATTTTTTACTTTTTGCTATAATAAATATCCCCCAAAAATATATAAAAAAACATTTTTTTTCCTCAGTTTAGGCCGATACGTATTCTTCTACATATTTTTGGTAAAAAAAATCGCAATAAGCGTTTATCGGTTGGTTTTCGCAAAATTTATAGCGTTTACAAAATAAGGGATAGTTTTATTGCATTTTTATTAATTATTTTTTTTTTTACTACTAATAGCGGCGATCAGCGATTTTTTTCGTGACTGCGACAATATGGCGGACACTTCGGACAATTTTTACACATTTTTGGGACAATTGTCATTTTCACAGCAAAAAATGCATTTAAATTGCATTGTTTACTGTGGAAATGACAGTTGCAGTTTGGGAGTTAACCACAGGTGGCGCTGTAGGGAATGTGTACCTAATGTGTGTGTTTACTACTGTAGGGGGGTGTGGCTGTAGGTGTGACGTCATCGATCGCGTCCCCCTATTACAGGGATGAAGCGATCGATGCTCCGGCCACAGAGAAGCACGGGGAAGCCGTGTGTACACACGGCTCTCCCCGTTCTTCCGCTCCAGGGACGGATCGCCGCACTGCAGCGGCGATCGGGTCCGCGAATCCCGCGGTCCCGGTCCTGGAGCTTCGGACCGGGTCGCGGGCGCGCGCCCGCGACCCACGGCTGGGTACTAAAACCAACGTATATATACGTTGATGTGCCCAGCCGTGCCATTCTGCCGACGTAAATCTGCAGGAGGCGGTCCTTAAGTGGTTAAAACACTTGAGGTAGTTGCATTCAATATACAACTTAGGTAGTATAATCACCTTGTACAGGCAAACATTTAACAGAAAAAGAATACGGTACTCGGCGACCTAGGCCAGCCTACCCCAATTGGGTACAAACTGTAGGACTGGGAGGTCACCAAGATGATCAGTGGTACACCTATACAGCTAAAGTAAATACAAATAAAGGAGGGGGAGGGATGGAGAAAACTGAAATAAAGGCTGCCGTTAGTCGTTATCTATACCAAAGATTCAGTATTGTATAATGTTATTCTTCAAACTATCGGAAGATTATTGAAGTAAGGAATTAAATATTTGGAAGCTTTCGGGTGGGTTAACCACATTATCCATTTTCTTGATCGTACATCACGGGACACAGAGCGCATAGTCATTACATATGGGTTATATGGAGTACCTTCAGGTGTGGACACTGGTGTAATCAACTTCACAGGAAGTTCCTCCCTATATAACCCCCTCCCACTGAGAGTGCTTTAGTTTTTCCGCCAGTGTCTTAGGTGTTGGTCACGTCTAGCTGTCCCTCGGAGGTCTCGGGACCCAGGATAGCTAGCCGGATCCGTCCGAAGTGCTTCAGAGCCAAGATGTACGGTACCCGGGCCCTGCTGGAGTGGGGTTTTGCCTATAATGCCTCTCCTTGGAGGGCTGGATTCTGGGCTCCAGTGCCTTAGTCTCTTCTAAGAACTAAAAGCTACTGATGCCAGGATGCTATATAGGTCCAGGGGTGTGGGTTCCTTAACACAGGACCCCGGTCCCTGAAGGTCCAAGACAATACCCACGGAGATGGGGGAAGGCTGGGCCTCTTGCATTTTGCAATACCCTGCGGCGTGGAGCAGGTAAGAGGGAACCTGCGGGACTTGGTTCGACAGTAGGTATCCCCCTGGGGGTTCTGGGTTGGCTAACAGTATGCTGGTGCATCAGCCACTATCTCCACTATGTCTGTTGAGGCAGGATGGGATTCTAATGTTTACCCAGATAACATGTAGATATATGTATACTTGTGTAAGTTGTATATTTGCTACTCACCCCAGGTCTGCCTGTTAACACTGATACTGCAACCCCACATGTTTTAAAGAGGAAATTGCTGGTTAAAACTCCTGTTTCTTAGGAAGCCCATGGGGACAGCTTCCTCGCTGTGTGTGCACTACAATAAGATTAGTGCTTACCTGGTGTCTGTTGGTGCTGCATAACGCTGGTCCATGTTGTCCTCTGCTCTGCTTCCTCCATGTGGGTTCAGCGTCGTGCGCGCGATCGTGCGCGCGTGTGTGTACGCGCGTGTGTGCGCGCGCATACGCGCGCGCGTGCACGCCGCCTTTTATAGCGTCGGGGGGGCGGGCCAGCAGCGTCAGGGTCTGTATAAAGGAAAAAACTTTTCTCTGGCTGGTCTTTACCTCCTGGAGGCAGAGGAAGAAAGGATACAGAGCGTGCAGCTGGGTCTTTTGGCCACACAGGGACACCTAGTGGCGGTTTTGTGGATCTTCAGGTCTAGGACTTAGGTCCACTATTGACCAGAAAAAAAAAAAAAAAGTTTTTTTGCTTAAAGGGACTCAGCCTTAGATCCAGCAGTATCTGAGTCTACCTTGGACTCCGGCTAACGGGCATTGGTGTGTCAATACTCACAGGCTTCCTCGGTATTGCCACCTCCCAGGCGGGTAAAAAAAAAAGAAAAAGAGAGAAATTAGTTCTTTTTCATTTTTCTCATACCTGCCCTCACATTGGTTATTCCTAGCTGCAACAGTCAGGTGTTGGCTATAGGGGTGACCCAAGGTTGTACAATGGCTCCAAAGGGATCTGGACCAGCCAAGGCTGCTAAAGGTGCCAAAAAGCAAAGGGGTCTCCATCGGGGTCAGAGGATTTGGGCCAGGCTTCTACGGCCCCACCCTCGCCAGTCAGGACACCGAGTGGCATAGTACAAGAGCCATTGGGGGTGCTGGGGGCAGAGGCGGCCCCCGATCCACCCATTCCCGTTTACGTGACGGAAGAAATGCTAGCAGCCACCATGAGTGGGCTAGAGAAAAGGTTAACTGCGTTACTTTCCCGTCCTTGCCCAAGTAGCAAGCGGGCTAGATCCCCCTCACCCAGTGTGGGGTTTTCAGATGCGGAGGTCTCCTCTTCAGAGGAACGGGACCCACAAGGGGATCACGCAGACCCAAGTCCCGACGGTTCAGACAGGGAAAATTCCACTATAGATGAATACTTTTCGGCCTCTCAAGCGGAGGGCCTGTGGATCCAGTCTTTGACAGATATGGTTCGCACTGCCTTTAAACTTCCAGTGCCAGAACTAGTAGCCCCGGAGGTATCCTCATTGGGTTCTTTAAAGGCCCCATTAACTGGTGCATCTTTTCCAATGCACCCCCTTCTGCGGAACGTGATTTACCAAGATTGGGCTCGACCTGATAGAATCTTTGTCCCTCCTAAAAGATTCTCTATTCTCTACCCTATGGAAGAGGAATATGTAAAGAAATGGGCTCTTCCTACAGTGGACGCAGCCATTTCCTGCGTGAATAAATCCCTGACTTGTCCGGTTGAAAATGTCCATATGTTCAAGGATCCGGTCGACAAGAAATTCGAGACCCTACTGAAAGCAACTTTCACCTCAGTAGGTGCCATGGTTCAGCCAGCAGTAGCAGCCATTGGTGTTTGTCAGGCCTTGAAGGATCAGGCAAAACATATATTGAAGGACATGCCGGCTCAGCATACTCATGAATTAGCAGAATTCCCTAGGGCTCTCTGCTTTGCAGTGGATGCTATTAAGGACTCCATCCAACAGGCATCCCGTTCATCTCTACTGGTGGTTCACATGCGTCGTCTTTTGTGGCTAAAGAACTGGTCAGCAGAGGCACCCTGCAAAAAGCTTCTAGCAGGGTTTCCCTTTCATGGGGGAAGACTATTCGGGGAAGACCTAGATAAATATATCCACACCATATCAAGTGGAAAAAGTACTTCCTTACCGGTCAAGAAAAGACCGCGTGGGCCCACGTTTAAACGACAGGCCATGGTAGGCTCGGCCCCTTCGACTTCCCGTCAGTATCGACGGCCTCCCGGGCGGTCAACAGCTAATAGCCGCCCACAGGGACAAGCTGCGGCAAACAAGAGGCCCTGGTCTCGCAAGCCGGCTAAATCAGTCATCAAATCAGATTCATGAAGGGGCGCCCCCACTCTCTTGGGTGGGGGGAAGACTTCAGTTTTTCTCCGAAGTCTGGAAGGCCAGAATTCCCGACTCTTGGGTTCGGTCCGTAGTAGCCTCAGGCTACAAACTAGAGTTTCGAGAAATCCCCCCTCCTCATTTTCAGGGGTCAAGTCTTCCAAGCGACCCATTAAAGAGGGCCTCTCTCGTAAAGGCGTTGGATCGCCTCTTGCTCCAAGGAGTAATTGTAGAAGTACCAACCCAAGAAAGGGGTCTGGGATTCTACTCCAACCTTTTTGTTATACCAAAACCCAATGGCGACGTCAGGCCTATATTAGACCTCAAACGCCTAAATCGCTTTCTAAGGATTCAGACCTTCCGTATGGACTCCATACGTTCAGTGACAACCAGCCTGCATCAGGGCGACTTCCTAGCATCTATAGACATAAAGGATGCATATCTGCATGTGCCGATTTACCCAGCACATCACAAGTTTCTTCGTTTTACGATAAACCAAAGTCATTACCAGTTCGTAGCCCTCCCTTTCGGGTTGGCAACAGCTCCACGGGTATTCACAAAGGTGTTAGCCCCGGTACTAGCCGTCCTAAGGACAGAAGGCATCTTGGTCCTAGCATACCTGGACGATCTCCTGGTTATCGACAGTTCAGCCTCCAACCTCAATCATGCAGTAGTCCGCACAGTGCGGCATCTAGAAGAGTTCGGGTGGATTGTGAACCAAGAAAAATCAAGGTTACAACCCACAAGACAGTTGGAATATCTAGGCTTTCGGTTAGATACAGAATGCCAGAGGGTATTTTTACCTCAAAAGAAGATCAGGTCGTTAATTCAAACGATTCAAATAGTCTTAGGCAAAAAGAAGCCGACTATTCGCCTATGCATGCGACTGCTGGGAAAGATGGTGGCCGCCTTCGAAGCAGCGCCCTATGCCCAGATCCATACCAGAATTCTGCAAGCAGCTATTCTCTCTGCTTGGAACAAGTCCATACAGGCATTAGACCGTCCATTAGTTCTTTCCCCAGGAGTCAGGCACAGCCTGTACTGGTGGCTGATCCCTCAAAAATTATCAAAAGGGAAAACCTTTTGCCCCATCTCGTGGAAAATAGTAACCACAGATGCCAGCCTAACAGGTTGGGGGGGCAATCTTAGGAAAACGGACCCAGCAGGGACAGTGGTCAGAGGCAGAAAGTCTGCTTCCCATCAATGTCCTAGAGATCAGAGCTGCTCGGTTGGCCCTGGTCGCCTGGACTCTTCCCCTGCAGGGTCTGCCAGTAAGGATACAGTCCGACAATGCCACGGCGGTGGCATACATAAACCACCAGGGAGGCACAAGGAGCCTAGCGGCTCAAAGGGAAGTAAACCTGATTTTTCATGGGCCGAAGCCCATGTACCCTGCATCTCAGCAGTATTCATCCCAGGGATAGACAATTCTCAAGCAGATTTTTTGAGTCGTCAACAGTTACTCCCGGGAGAGTGGTCTCTTCACCCCCAGGTATTCCAAGAGATTTGCCAAAGATTCGGAGTTCCCGATGTGGACATCATGGCAACAAGATTCAACAAGAAATTGGACAAATTCGTATCCCGAGCCAGGGACCCCTCGGCCTACGGGACCGATGCGTTGGTTTGCCCCTGGCACCAGTTTTCTCTCCTGTATGCGTTCCCTCCACTACAGATGATTCCCCGCCTTCTACGAAGGATCAGGGTGGAGCGCAGGCCGGTGATCCTGGTGGCCCCAGCCTGGCCCAGGAGGGCTTGGTACGCACTCATCGTGAGGATGTCAGTAAGGGCACCGTGGCCACTCCCCCTGCGCCCAGATCTGCTGTCTCAGGGCCCGATCTACCACCCTGCTTCACAGCAGCTAAATTTGATGGCTTGGCGGCTGAATCCCTAATTCTTAAGGGCAGAGGCCTCTCAGCCCAGGTCATATCTACGCTAATTCAAGCTAGGAAACCAGTTTCTAGAAATATCTATTACAGAGTCTGGAAGAACTATGTGGAGTGGTGCGAGTCTCAAGGAGGACATCCTCGCAAGTTTTTTATTGACAGGATCTTGCGATTCCTACAGGTTGGCGTTGACAGGGGGTTAGCTCTTAGTACTCTAAAGGGGCAGGTGTCTGCCTTAGCGATATGGTTTCAAAGGCCTTTGGCCACACATTCGCTTGTGAAAACTTTTTTGCAGGGGGTCTTGCATGTAAATCCCCCTATTAGAGCTCCCCTCTGCCCCTGGAATTTAAATCTGGTCTTGTCAGCTTTACAAAGGCAGCCGTTTGAACCTCTGACAGAAATCCCTCTTGTGCTGCTAACCCGAAAGTTGGTTTTCTTGGTGGCTATGGCTTCGGCCAGAAGGGTCTCCGAGTTGGCAGCCTTGTCTTGCAGGGAACCATACCTTATTCTGCATAAGGACAGAGTGGTTCTGCGGCCTCAGCCTTCTTTCCTTCCTAAGGTCATATCCAGCTTTCACTTGAATCAGGACCTAGTCCTACCATCCTTCTTTCCTACTCCCCAGTCCAGAGAGGAAAGATTGCTTCATACTTTGGACGTGGTCCGAGCCATGAGGGTCTATCTCAAGGCTACAGAAAAGATTAGGAAAACAGATGTGCTTTTCATTCTTCCGGAGGGCCCCAAGAAGGGTCAGCCGGCTGCCAAGTCTTCCTTGGCTAGGTGGATTAAGCAGCTGATTTTTCAGGCCTATGGTCTGAAGCGCGTTCCACCGCCCTTATCAGTTAAGGCCCATTCTACGAGGGCCATGAGTGCCTCTTGGGCGGCACACCATCAGATCTCTATGGCACAGGTTTGCAAAGCAGCAACCTGGTCTTCCGTACATACGTTTACTAAATTCTATAAGTTGGACGTCACAAAGGCTGCGGACGCAGCATTTGGGCAGGCGGTCCTACGGGCAGCAGTATAGAATCCTCTGGCCCGGTTCACGCCCCCTTTTTTCTGTTGGTGGAGCTATTTTACCTCCTGATATAGTTTCTGTTTGGCTATTTTTGGCCTTACGGTCTCCCTCCCTTCATGGAGCATTGCTTTGGGACATCCCATATGTAATGACTATGCGCTCTGTGTCCCGTGATGTACGATCAAGAAAAAGGGATTTTTAATAACAGCTTACCTGTAAAATCCTTTTCTTGGAGTACATCACGGGACACAGAGCTCCCACCCCTCTTTGTGGGAACATTGTGTAACCTCAGAGAAATTGCTTGCTACAAAACTAAAGCACTCTCAGTGGGAGGGGGTTATATAGGGAGGAACTTCCTGTGAAGTTGATTACACCAGTGTCCACACCTGAAGGTACTCCATATAACCCATATGTAATGACTATGCGCTCTGTGTCCCGTGATGTACTCCAAGAAAAGGATTTTACAGGTAAGCTGTTATTAAAAATCCCTTTTTTTACGATGGGGGATTATAGAATCATTCTTATAGGCTAATAATAGTTCTAATTGAGCTTGGGTGTTTAATCTGGTGATGACCATTGGTAGGTTTGGGGCGTCTGCGGGTTTCCTGGGCTTCCAGAAATTTGATCAGTAGTTGGTAAATTAGATGTGTAGTTTATACCCCTGAAACTCATGAGGGTGGTTTTTGGATTTTGAGCCTTTCTGTGGCTAGGCTGTGAAAGTCTCACATGTTGTATTGCCACACTCGAGAGGAGTGGCATAATGTGTTTTGGGGTGTATTGTATGCTTATGATGTGTTAGAAGTATCTTACCAATTAACAACATGTTATTAAAAAAAACATTTACATTTTCTGTCTTGCTTTTTCCAAAAGCTTGTGGCAAAAAATATTTTCAGAAGACTCGCCATGACTTTCAGAAAATACTTTGTGATGTTTGCTTTTTGTGGGTGTTTCTCCTATCCTGGCACTTCAGGAACTCAAGAAATTGACCGATACAGCGCACGCCTTAAATGCCAGGAAGGCGTCAATAGACCTCCTCCCGTGCATGAGCTGCCTGTGCGCTCCCTGCAGGGCGCACACTGAGCGCTCTGTGATCACCGAGTCAAGACTTGGCTGATCACAGATCAGAGTAAGGGTCCGATCCCGGCCCCTTACCACGTTATCAGCTGTCAGCCAAGGACAGCTGATCACGTGATATAAACAGAAGCTTGGTGATCACCAGATTCTGACAGAGGTCCTGAACAGGGAGAGGAGCTGCTGCTATGCAGTGCCCACCAGTACAACCTATCAGTGCAACCAATCTGTGCCACCTCATTAGTGCTTATCGGTGCCTATCTGTGCAGCCTATCGGTGCCCATCATTGCTGCCTCATCAGCACACATCGACGAAGAAGAAAAATTACCTGTTTTCAAAATGTTATAACAAACTATTTAACTCACCCCCTGTGTGCAGTAAAATCAGAGTGAGACACTTCAGTACAGTAAAGAAGCCTGTAGAACTGTGCAAGACTAAAGGTAAGGCTGGAGTTCAGATTTAAGGGCCAGTTCACACCATAGAAACACAGCCCGGATGCCTTCCAGATGCTTTTCTGCAAGCCTCATTTGTGGTGTGTTTTTGATGCAATCCAGTGCATTTTCCCCCTCCTTTTTTTCTTACCCTTAAATAAGGATGTGTGTTCCAGTGCTTTTTTGGTACGTCCAGTGCATTTTTGGTGCCTTTAGGTGCGTTCCTGTACAGTACAGTGCAGGGAAAATGCAGCATGTTCTACTTTTTTTTTTTTTTCTGAAACTGGAACTGCAAGCACTGGTGTGAACTATGCCATTGAAAACTATATATCCTACTTTCCATGTGTTTTTGATGCAGAAAATAAACTCACATGACTGCATGTGGTGTGAACTGGCCCTCAGTTATTAACCACTTCAATACCCGCCCATTGTGAAATGACGTCCTGGGTTTCAGTGGGGATATCTGAATGATACCTGCAGCCACAGGCATCATTCAGATATCCATCTCTTCAGCCGGCGATTCTGTGCCAAAATAGGCCTGGTATTGAAGTGGTTAAAAAAAAAGTCCACCCTGAATCAGTTGCTTAGCAAATGCTATAATTGTTATACTGGCCTTTCACGCTTCACACAGCTAAGGCTGGGTTTCACACTATCCCCGCATGTGGCTCCTAGCAGGAGTCCGGTGCATCCTTGTTTATAGTTTGAGGTCCAATTGCAGCCTGAATTTTTGGCTGAATTTGGAAATTAAACGGACCAAAAGACAAATTTGCACCAGAGCCGCAGCAGATTTATGTGAACCGGCTCCATAGAGAGCTGGTTAAAATCTCCTGCTATTGCGAATTGGATGCGGAGAACCTGCATCCAATTTGCAATGGTGTTAACCCAAGCTAAAACATAACTGGCTATAAAATGCTTCTGTAAAATGTTTTAACCACTTGAAAACCATTCATTTTTTGGCATTTTTTGTTTACATCTGAATTTTTTTGTTTGCTAGGTAATTAGTTGGAACCCCAAATATATATATATATTTTTTAAAGTAGATGCCCTTGAGAATAAATTGGTGGGTTTTGCATATTTTTTTTATGCCACACTGTGTTTGCACAGCATTTTTTCAAACGCAGTTTGTTGGGGGGGGGGGGGGGCTTAAAATGTTTTAAAGCACTAAAAAAAAATACAATACCCAATTTTTTGGTAAAACATAAAAGATGTCACGCTGTTGCTTTCATATTTTTTATTTTTTTATCACTTTTAAGACACCAAATCCCTCCTTTGCACTTAAAAACATTCAAAACACCGAGATCTGTGTTTTTAATACTTTTGGTTTTCAAAAAAATAGGAAACTGTTAAGATGGCAATAAACCAGAAGTGATGTCATCGCTTTTGGGTTACCATAGTGGCGACCCGATCAAAGTCGATCACGACTTGTAGCTCGGGTCTCCCGGTGGGATGGGAAAGCCCAAGTAAGGGGTGGTGTCCCCTCCCCGCTGCTTTTAATAACAACCAAGCGGCTGGTTAGCTTATTCGGTTGTTAATACAAGAGCACTGACCGCCACCTCTAAAAAAAAAAAAAGTAAAAATTAAAAAACAGTACCAGGGACCCGGTACAACCACCAGGTATGTGATTTGGCAGCAAGTAGTTAATGAGCATCTCTCATACATCTCAGACAATTTGAATTCTAGACTGAACATATTTTTTTTCTTCTAATTGTGTCTGTGATCACAGATACAGTAATTTGCTTATCATACTGCAGAGCTCATACTAAAGATAGAACCAGGAATGTGTAGGAGAAAGATGCGTGTCTGAGAAATATGCACATAAGGGGCTGCAGAAGACGGCCAGGAAGTCTGCTGGGGAACAGTTTTAAAAGTGTATTGAGTAATCAGGTCTTTAAAGGCAGTACATTCTTCTTTCACTTCTTGTTTTCAGTTTCCCAATTGTCATTTCAAAATTAAAGGAAATGTTATTGAGAAAGAAGGGCTTTGCCGTGAGAGGATTGGCCTTTGTGGACAATCCTCCATTCTTTTATTACATGTAGAAACACAGCGGTGTTGATTTACTAAAACTGGAGAGTGCAAAGACTGGTGCAGCTCTGCATAGAAACCAATCTGTTTCCAGGTTGTTGTTTTTTGTTTTTGTCCAAAGCTTCATTGAACAAGCTGAAGTTAGAAGCTGACTACCATGATCAGCTGCACCAGATTATGAGTATTCCATTTTTAGTAATTCACCTCCAGCATGTTTAACCTGAGCATACCGTTACTTTTTAGCACATTGGTAGCTGTGGACATTGCTGCATGTTCTGTTCTCGGTAGGGTTGCTACCTCATCCCTTTAAAACCAAACACATATTAATTACACAGTTTCTGATTAAGGTGGTAAATAAATGCACTTGGTACCTTATCTGCATTAAATTTGCTTCAGAACCTGTGTAAATATATGTGTTCGGGTTTAAAGAAATGAGGTGGCAACCCTAGTCCCCAGTAGTGTTTGGAAGCCAAAAGTGATTTTGTTGGACAGGGTCAAAGGGTACTTTCAGTAAGCACCCAGCTGAAAGTACCTGCTCGGCAGAGTCCTCTGAAGGTCAATGCAAGAAAACAGAACCTGATTACAAGTCATAGGTGCACATTAAGAATCAATATTTGGCCTTTTAGATTTAGGTTCTTTATGGTTTGTGTACCCAAGGCATGGGTTTGCCAGGTTGAATGTGTTTCTTTTCATCATTTGAAACAAAGCCAAATAATTATTTTGCAAAAATAGCCAAAAAGCAACTTTCTTTTATAAAGGGGGTATATTTGAGTGAGGCACCACTCCCCTCCAAGGGCAATAACAACGTCTCTACACATATTGACTGGTGCTGCTGTTTAGTGAGATGTCAAATTATCCCATTTACGATACTGGGATCAGAGTAAAGACAACGACCCAGCATGTCTTGTGTACATTTATACACTTTCTCTAAGATTTTGGGTGTATTATTAGGGTTGTCCGGATACCATAGCGAGTACAAGTACCGATACTTTTTTCCAAGTACTCGCCGATACCGAATACCGATACTTTTTTTTTTTTTTCAATGTCATGTGGCAGTTTGACAGATGGGGACTGATAGGTGGCACTGACAGGAGGCTGGCACTGATAGGCGGCACTGACTGGCGCTGATGGGAACTAATAGGTGCCACTGATAGGTGTCTGTCACTGATAGGTGGCACTTGTGGGCACTGATAGGTGGCACTTGTGGGCACTAATTGCACTGACAGGTGGCTGGCACTGAAATGCTGCGAAAAATTACACTAAATGTATAAAAAAATATATGCTGCAACGCCCATCTTGGTACACCCTGCATTCGGCTGCAGTAAGCAGCAGCAGACATCTTGTTACACCCAGCCCATATAGCTCAGGCTGTGTCTAACAAGATGTCTGCTGCTGCTTACTGTAGCCGTGTGCAGGGTGTACCAAGATGAGCGTAGGGACGTTTGGCCGCTGATGGCGACTGAATGTAACAGCACCGGTCACCGATCCTGATGCAGCTGCACCCTATACCCCCTGCCAGCTTACCAATTTTTACTGCATCCACCAACTGTGCCCGCCCTCTCCAGCCAGACTCCGCCTGCATTTCCTTCCACAGACTCTGCCCACCAGGGGCGTACCTAGAGCATTTGGCACCCGGGGCGGATCCTATATCTGGCACCCCACGGTAAAATGTAAAAACACCCCACTGTGCCCCCTGCATTCCTCTGCATCCTTCAATATCTTTGTCACTACTGTATAACCCCCTCTCAACAACTGCACCTCTGGACCCCTTTACATTACACAGCAACCTGCATCACTGTTCCCATTTACATTACACAGCAACCTGCATCACTGGACCCCTGTGTGTGTACCGGAGAATGATCGGACTGTGATATCATAAGAGGCCTATATAAATCGGTGTGAGCCGCGCACCCGGCATTACAGCGGGAAGAAGCGTCACGTCAACATCGGAAGAAGGCAGAAGACGGCAAAGAAGAGCGGGCTGCGCCGACGCTAGTAATTGAGCTAAAAAGAAGATAGCGGCGGCCAGCCCCGAAGAAGGCACCGGAGAGCAAGCGGCAGAAGAACCGGGGAGCGCCGAGACGACAGCGGAGAAGATGGAAGAAACCCCCCCCCGGAGAGTGAAGACCCCCCCCCCCCGAGAGCGGAGAAGACTCCCGGAGCTGACTAATAAATTATTTTAAAACCATGTGTCGTGTGTTTATTTTTATTGACACTTTGCCTCCAGGTGAATTCATTCATTCATTCACCTAGGGTGGGGGGCCGGTATCTGTGGGCCCTCTTATTAAAGGGGGCTCCCAGATTCCGATAAGCCCCCCGCCCGCAGACCCCGACAACCAACGGCCAGGGTTGTCGGGAAGAAGCCCTGTCCTTATCAACATGGGGACAGGGTGCCCCTGCCCTGCCCCAGAGCACCAAACCCCCCCATGTTGAGGGCATGCGGCCTGGTACGGCTCAGAACGGGGGGCTCACTCGTCCCCACTTATTTCCTGACCGGCCGGGCGGCGTGCTTTGGATACGGGTCTGGTATGGATTGTTAGGGGGACCCCCACGCCGTTCTTTTGGCGTAGGGGGGTTCGCCTTACAACCCATACCAGACCTAAGGGCCTGGTATGCCCCTGGGGGGGAACTCATGCCGGTTTTTTATTTAAAATTCGGCTTGGCATTCCCCCTCATGATTCATACCGAACGCCATGGCTAGAATTGGCGAGAATCCAAGTCGGATCCCCGTCACTTCTATGACGGCTTTTTTCCCCATCGCGGCGAGCCGGCTCGGCACTGGCTCCCGCGATGGGGATCGTAGGCGGTCAATCTCGCCGAGAAAGGGAGCGAGTGACACAATATCGCGGTCACCCACTGTACAAAAAAAAAATATCGGGGAGCCTTTGCACGAGTACAAGTACTCATGCAAATGCTCTGTATTGGTCCCGATACCAATACTAGTATAGGGACAACCCTAATTATTATCATTCATCCTGACCTTGTACATAATTTGTTAAATATATTGGCAGTGAATAGAATTTATCCTTCTAATTTGTTACTTTGAGTATCTAAAGATTAGTAAATGTATTTATCATCAGTAAAGCTGTATTTTTACAATGTGCTACAAGTAAAGGACATGCTACATTTTAAGCATAACTGTATAAAGTATTATACCCCTTGACATTTTCCACATTTTGTCATGTTACAACCAAAAACATAAATGTATTTTATTGGGATTTTATGTGATAGACCAACACAAACGGGCACATAATTGTAAAGTAAGAAGCATAATGATAAATGGTTTTAAGCATTTTTTACAAATATGTGAAAAGTGTAGCGTGCATTTGTATTCAGCCTTCACAGGATCAATACTCAGTAGAACAACTTTTTCGCTACAATTATAGCTGCAAGTTTTTTTGGGGATGTCTCTACCAGCTTTGCACAACCAGAGAGGGAAATCTTTCCCTCTCTCTGCCCATTCTTCTTTGCATAATAGCTCAAGCTCTTTTGCAGACTCGAACAGGTTTTCTTCTAAGATTGCCCTGTATTTGGCTCCATCCATCTTCCCATCTCTGGCCAGCTTTCCTGTTCCTGCTGAAGAGAATCATCCCCACAACATGATGCTGCCACCACCATGTTTTTACGGTGGGAATGGTGTGTTCGGGGTGACGTGCAGTGTTTGTTTCACTCCACACGTAGCATTTTGCTATTAGGCCAAAAAGGTACATTTTGGTCTCATCTGACCAGAGCACCTTCTTCAACATGTTTGCTGTGTTTGCTTCTCGCAAACTGACTTCTTATGGCTTTCTTTTAACAATAGCTTTCTTCTGGCCACTCTTCCATAAAGGCCAGATTTGTGGAGTGTACGCCTAATAGTTGTTTTGTGGACAGATTCTCCCACCTGAGTTGTGGATCTCTGCAGCTCCTCCAGAGTTACTATGAGCCTCTTGGCTGCTTCTCTGAATAATGTTCTGCTTGCCTGGCCTGTCAGTTTAGGTGGACGGCCATGTCTTGGTAGGTTTGCAGTTGTGCCATACTCTTTCCATTTTCTGATGAATGAATGCTTGAACAGTGCTCAGTGAGATGTTCAATGCTTGGGATATTTGTTATTTTTATTTTTATAACCTAACCCTGCTTTAAAATTCTCCACTTTATCCCTGACCTGTCTGGTGTGCTCCTTGGCCTTCATGTTGCGGTTTGTTCACTAAGGTTCTCTAACAAACCTTTGAGAGCTTCACAGAACAGCTGAGATTAAATTACACACAGGTGGACTCAATTTACCAATTAGGTGACTTCTGAAGACAATTGGTTCCAATAGCTTTTAGTTCGGGGTATCAGAGTAAAGGGGACTGAATACAAATTCATGCTGCACTTTCCATATGTTTGTAAAAAAAAAAAACTGAAAACCATTTATAATTTTCCTTCCTCTTCATAATTATGTGCCACTTTGTGTTGGTCTATCTATCACAAAAAAATCTCAATAAAATACATTTACGTTTTTGGTTGTAGCATGACAAAATGTCAAGGCATGG
Source organism: Rana kukunoris (assembly GCA_029574335.1). Taxonomy (NCBI): domain Eukaryota; kingdom Metazoa; phylum Chordata; class Amphibia; order Anura; family Ranidae; genus Rana; species Rana kukunoris. The sequence goes on along the minus strand of CM056050.1, from coordinate 155,715,045 downwards.
TATACTGCTGCAGGGTGGCAGCTCTGCACTGGATCAGGCATCTGATATATGATCAGTGATTCCAGGTAGGGGGAACATTGCTGTGATTTGTTACAACACAAGCTAATCAGCGGGCGCTGACCAATAATTGATCACCGGCACCTGATGATCATCTTCGTCATTCAGGGAATGGATCTCTGGGGGTTATTTACTAAAGGCAAATCCACTTTGCACTACAAGTGCAAAGCCTATTTGATACTGTCTTCACTGATGCTCCTCTCCTTCCAGAGTCCCCAAACCATCTACAGATAGTACAGGGGATGCAGGGTCCTTGATTTAGTAAGACTAAATGGTGCAGTAATACAAAAAAGGAATGGATGTGGGTGCAGATTTAAAACTACATTGAGATCAAACCTGATTGTTTGCTTGCAATGAGCACCAGCCCTACTTTTGTAAAAAAAAAAAAAAAATGTGCTTTCATTTTTTATTTATTTTTTATATATATATATTTTTTCCAACACAAGCCTCTATTAAAGAGTAGGCTGTCCAGAGCACACCAAATTATGATAATCCTAATATCTGTAATGAATTCTATGGTCTTGCTGTCAGTAGCTGAAAAGGTTAAACTCTTATGAAACCAATATGATTTGCATAGAACTGTGTGGATGTTTAGGAAGAACATCAAACTGTTTTCTGCATTTTATAAATGGCATTTATTTTTATTTTACAGCATCCACCAGGACAAGATTACAACGGCAAAAGTCAGAAGAATCATCAAACGGTGTAACAAAAGAACAGCAATAAGACGGAAGGCTTGGGCCCGTTACAATGTGCTGACACTGATTTTGTCATGTTTATTTTATTCATAAAACTCCTTCCTTTTATTTATACTATTGTACAAAAAACATAGTTCTGGAAAATCAAACCTGATTATTATTAGCCTCAGCCAGTAGTAGAGGCACATATATCATGCCCATTGCCAAATCATTATAGACAAAGGAAGCTGCTGCTGTGTTTGAGTAGCCTGTAATATAAAGTTAAATAACCTTGTTCTGCACACTCACACAGATCTCGAAGTGCACTATTTTAATGATGATATACTTGAAGTATTGTTTTAATTTTGTGCACATTTATTTTTTATTTTTTTACACCTGAGCCAAAATTGCCTCAAGTCCTTATCCTCAGACCTCTTAGCGACTTCCCAGTAATATGTGGATGTATAGTGGTGCAATTCTGTATTCCCAGGGCTCCATTCTCACTATATACATGAGATTTAACACGCATTCACTGCATTGTGAAAGACCCAATTGAGTTGCTTGGAATGGGAAATTACATATCAGCCCAGCAAAATAAAGCAGACGGGACATTTGAACATGACCATTTTTTTTTTATAAAACAGATTTTTGCCATGTACTTTGAATTAGCTTGCAATGATTCCGATCTTATTAAGAGTTAGTGAAACAATACATTGTAGACGCAATACACTTCAGATACTTTTACAATCAAAATGAATGGAGAAGAAAAACGCACTACACTAGAAGCTGCCATAGCTGATTCCTATTTTAAAATACTACTGACCTGAATGTCATGCTGCTCCAGTGGATTTGGGTTGATGTCTTTCTAGTTAAAAAAAATAATAATTCTCGATTGGAAAGCTGTTGAATCTGTTAAAACAGCTACATTTCCATTCCTAACAAAATGTGTATTCCCAGAGGCCTATAATACACAACTCAGCGCCAAACAGACTACACCCTATAGAAAAATGGAAACACAATGTATTCCTTTGAATTAAATCATAAACAGAGAAAAATATGAAAGCAGCCGTTTAAAATAACTCAAATATCAGAAAAAAGCATTCAAAGTCCAAAATAGAAAAATAGTCCATTTCAGAAACAAATGCAAAACAGCGCTGTGATTGGGTATAGGTGACGAACTCCACCATAAAGTAGGCAACAGATGAATAATCTTGATGTTATGGAAAAAACATACACGATCTGTGAGTTGTCCAGTAGTAGTGATAGAAGAAAAAATAGGAAGCGTGCACCAGCCACCACACTCTTAATCCACCACGTGTTGGAACACAGTCCCCGCAGGGGTTCAAACTCACCAGAAATATAATGGTATCAAGCCTTTCAGATAAACTCAATTGGAGACTGATAAGATATCCATCTATTGGGGGTCACTCACATGGAATCAACCTCAGATATAGTGAAATAACAAAACGAAAAAAGCAAACATAGCGTAATTCCATTTATTAAAACACCCCTTCCAGCAAAGCTCCCATGAATCCTACGTACACAAGGTATAAATATATTAACAAAAATAACAGCACTTCACCGATCCCAGATGAGAGGAATAGCATCCTTAACGCGATCACCGCTAGGTCACCCGGCGGATACATTTTTTCAGCAAGTACAGAAAAGTACCTGTTGGTTTGCCAGATATCCAGGGGGCAGTGTTTTCACTGCACTGAAATTGAAGTGTTGCCAGCCCTAGCCGGTTCTCTCTTTTTGGACCTCGGAACACCTCCTCCTTGTATAGACTAAGGGAAAATAGGTTTTGTAGTCCAATAGGAGAACTGGCAAAATTGGTTGGGATTTCAGTGCAGAAAATGCAGCGTTGTGCGCTCGCTACAGGAAGCTAGGAACTTGTTGGTTTAAAGCAGCTTGTACAGGTATTTTTCTGTAGTTGCAAAGTGGTTAAAGGGATATAAACCTAATACTTGGTGTCACTGATCTCAAGGAAGTATGCAGATAAGGAGTACCAACATCAGTCTGATGATCCTGATCTACACCTTTGCTCCATCTCAAAGAATCTGCAATGGCCACAGCCTTATTTCTCTCGCTAGAGGTTTCCATGTGGCCTTAACAAATTAAAAGCAGGCAGAGGGAGGTCTTCTGCACATTTATCTGAGCTCCGTGGAGGGCCTTAAGCCTGTGTCGCTTAACTGACATACTACAGCCTCAAACTTCGAAGTCCAACACACCTAATATGTATTCTTGTGTCCTTCTGCAATGCTCCGAGGCTCGTACTGCAGGGGATGCTATAGCACTGACATTTTACTTTGAAATAGAAGTATTTGTATATTGAGCTGCCTGGGTTCAGGGGCTACTATAAGGCTCCATGCACACAGCTAGAAAATCACTGCTTCTACTGGAGTGTTTTTTTTTTTTTTTTTTTTAGTTTTGCCTGTAGAAGCATCTCAATGCTTATCCTATGTGACCATGCACATTAGGACAGTTACAGGCATATTTTAAACTCAACATTTAGAGGCAGGGAAAAAAAAATCTACCTTCTGGTTTGGGTTTCTGATTTGAGTTTACAGCAGAAAAAAAATGTGTCTAAACTCTATATGAGAGTTTTTTTTCAGCCAGTAGGACTGGCGATTTTAATTTTTTTTTAAGCCCAGTGTGCATGGAGCCAAACACTCAGGAAGATTATTAAAGGCATGTGCATGCACTTCTTAGTACCACCTTTTTATGGTTTAGATGATGGCTTTAATCTTTGGGCAGCTTCATTAACATATATCACTTGTAATCTAAAACTTGTTTAGTGGATTTTTACATACTTCAGTGCACTGGCTGCCAATGTCTACTTTGATGGAAAGGAGCCTGATAAACTCCGTCTCGGATTGTATTAAACATTCATTAAACCATTAAATGCATTAATTTATTTAATGCATATAGTGTATGTTGTGTGGTCAGCCCCCGACAAAAATTTAAATTATGGGAGAATATTGTCTAATGCATCCATCTTTCTGCAAAGGATTCTCGCGCTTCCTGTTGGCAGCTTAGTGGGGCTGGGGACTTGGGTAGAGGTAGATGGTGTTCTTACGAAGATATGATAAGTCAGTAAGTGAAGCAAAAGTAAATTCAAAAAAATATGAATTGGGCATTTAAGTCAAGATTTATTCATTGGTTATGTTTTTAATATCTATATTTTACAAAAATATTTACTTATTACCATTTCTTTGATGGTCATTAGTTAGATTTGTATGTTGGGTGCCTGTGATCCTTACTAACAGGACAATTTCTGCAGATAGGCGAATGTACCTACTTGTTCTTCCAGCAGTTTAAATAACAAATATTATGCACTGCCTTTTGTTGGATATCTGAGTTTAGTTTCCCTTTTGTTATTTTGCTTAAGATATTGCACATTTATCTTTGTAACTTTAAGGTACCTATCATCTATATGCAGTAGAAGCTGAATCTGCTCTGTGATTTAAATCCACCAACTGATCACTAAGATCTCACCTCACTTGCTGTCCCAGGGCCATAGGAAGTGAAATTCTTCCCACAAAGGCAATTTTTAAAATGTCTGTCTTTATAGGGAGATTTCCCTGACGGAGGTTCCAGCTCCTCCCCACTCTATCAAGGCTGGAAAAGGGTCTTTGGGTGGAGTTCTACTTTTAGTGCATACACAATTCAGTGTTTGTGAAAGGCATACAATGAAGTCAGAGATATTGTTAACATGTGCTGTGCCTAGCTACATAACCAAATACAAATGTGGTACTTGGTATCTCAAGGTTGATGGAGATATAAAAACCTCTGAAACATAGGTTTCAATATTGGCATTGTTTTCACAGACCTCTTCTGTGTTTTGGTTTGCCGAGATCACTGGGACACATGTAATCCAACGAGTGAGGCTTATCGGCCTTCACTGGGTCTATATGACAGATGTACTTTAAGGATGAAAATACAGACGTATATAAATATAGTATAACCCTAAAATCATTTGTGATCAGTTTTCTGAGAAGCCTTTGATTGGTGCAGACTAACCACAAGCAGTCTCAGTGCGGTGTTCTATGTACATTTTTCATTTCAGTACCTTAAAAAGAACTATTAGGATGGGTAGTAAGACTGCTATAATCTATTAACTGGCTACATGTCAGAGATACTTTCTCTTCTGTTATCACTAGTAATGTAACAAAGTCTATTAATGCAAAACTGAGGCCTTTGTATTTTTATGCTGCATGATTTTAACAGTGTGTTTTTATTACACAGATGTGGTTTAAGAAGCCATTCTCAACCATTGTACCTCCATAGGTTGCTAAGGGTTCCTTGGCAGTGGTAAATTTGCCAATAATGCTACCTGTATAGTTTCTTCAGGGGCCAGTCACTTGGCAGAGCCACTGCATGACAACAATTCTATTTTTTGGCTGCTTCAAAGGGTGGCATTGCTTCCACTGGGAACAAAGGAGGCTGTCTTCCGCTCACTAAACATAGGTGTAAGAGTGTTCTCCCACTGACCACCCAAGTAAGAGAACCCTTCGCTGAACAGCAATACATTTAATCACCACCAATGTTTGGGTTGTTTTTACAGACTTTATTTTATTACTGAAAATTATTATATTAAACAGGAGGTGTTCTAGATCAGTGTTTCCCAACTCCAGTCCTCAAGGCACACCAACAGGTCATGTTTTCAGGATTTCCATTATTTTGCACAGGTAAGATCAGTTTCACTGCCTTAGTAATTACCACAGCTGTTTCAATTGAGGGAAATCCTGAAAACATGACCTGTTGGTGTGCCTTGAGGACTGGAGTTGGGAATAGATGATCCACCTTCAGTGTCATACACTTGAACTATGCCACATTCTTTATTCTTTTATTTATCAGTTTTATTCTTAATATATCTATACCTTATTGATCTTGATTTTGCTACCGTGCCATAGATTGTAGATATAATTTTATCAAGGGTTTCCTGAGCCCTAAAAATTACTTACAGGGTTCCTCTGGGGTAAAAAGGGTGAGAAAGGTCGGTTTAAAGTGTAATATATATATTTTTTTTTTTTACATGGCAGACATGTCCATTGTGTTGCTTTGTTTACACATTCATTCTTATCAGCTTCTCTTTTTATTGCTTAAGTGGTTTTGATGCATTTACTGCACACTAGCTTTGGGTGAAATGTCAGCAGCCAGATTTGCTCTAACTTTGATGAAAACTTTTTTTTTTTTTTTTTACAGTTAAAGGTAGCCATATAATATGAATACAGGATTCACTATCAACTTGTTAAGTCTGCTGTGATTTATGTTAATGCCATGCGTGTGTTTGTAGTCCCTTTTAGAGAATAAAACCAGCTACCTGAAGCCAAATGTGTTGATGCTTTTCTTGACTATTTCTGTGAGTAAAGTTATTGTCTCTCAGCCACAAGTCAACCTAGCTGTTCAGCCCAAAACATCTGTGCCAATGTGGAGTGCAGTTGGACAAATTCTGAACTTTCGGATTTATTATTGGACTACGTTATACTCTTATTGGTATACAGTTTAATACAATAGAAATGTTGGATTATCTACAGTGCCTTGCGAAAGTATTCGGCCCCCTTGAACTTTGCGACCTTTTGCCACATTTCAGGCTTCAAACATAAAGATATAAAACTGTAATTTTTTGTGAAGAATCAACAAGTGGGACACAATCATGAAGTGGAACGAAATTTATTGGATATTTCAAACTTTTTTAACAAATAAAAAAGTGAAAAATTGGGCGTTCAAAATTATTCAGCCCCTTTACTTTCAGTGCAGCAAACTCTCTCCAGAAGTTCAGTGAGGATCTCTGAATGATCCAATGTTGACCTAAATGACTAATGATGATAAATAGAATCCACCTGTGTATAATCAAGTCTCCGTATAAATGCACCTGCACTGTGATAGTCTCAGAGGTCCGTTTAAAGCGCAGAGAGCATCATGAAGAACAAGGAACACACCAGGCAGGTCCGAGATACTGTTGTGGAGAAGTTTAAATCTGGATTTGGATACAAAAAGATTTCCCAAGCTTTAAACATCCCAAGGAGTACTGTGCAAGCGATAATATTGAAATGAAAGGAGTATCGGAACACTGCAAATCTAAACTTTCAGCTCATACAAGGAGAAGACTGATCAGAGATGCAGCCAAGAGGCCCATGATCACTCTGGATAAACTGCAGAGATCTACAGCTGAGGTGGGAGACTCTGTCCATAGGACAACAATCAGTCGTATACTGCACAAATCTGGCCTTTATGGAAGAGTGGCAAGAAGAAAGCCATTTCTTAAAGATATCCATAAAAAGTGTCGTTTAAAGTTTGCCACAAGCCACCTGGGAGACACACCAAACATGTGGAAGAAGGTGCTCTGGTCAGATGAAACCAAAATCCAACTTTTTGGCAACAATGCAAAACGTTATGTTTGGCGTAAAAGCAACACAGCTCATCACCCTGAACACACCATCCCCACTGTCAAACATGGTGGTGGCAGCATCATGGTTTGGGCCTGCTTTTCTTCAGCAGGGACAGGGAAGATGGTTAAAATTGATGGGAAGATAGATGGAGCCAAATACAGGACCATTCTGGAAGAAAACCTGATGGAGTCTGCAAAAGACCCGAGTCTGGGACGGAGATTTGTCTTCCAACAAGACAATGATCCAAAACATAAAGCAAAATCTACAATGGAATGGTTTACAAATAAACATATCCAGGTGTTAGAATGGCCAAGTCAAAGTCCAGACCTGAATCCAATTTGAGAATCTGTGGAAAGAACTGAAAACTGCTGTTCACAAACGCTCTCCATCCAACCTCACTGAGCTCGAGCTGTTTTGCAAGGAGGAATGGGCAAAAATGTCAGTCTCTCGATGTGCAAAACTGATAGAGACATACCCCAAGCGACTTACAGCTGTAATCGCAGCAAAAGGTGGCGCTACAAAGTATTAACTTAAGGGGGCTGAATAATTTTGCACGCCCAATTTTTTAGTTTTTTATTTGTTAAAGTTTGAAATATCCAATAAATTTCGTTCCACTTCATGATTGTGTCCCACTTGTTGATTCTTCACAAAAAAATTGTTTTATATCTTTGAAGCCTGAAATGTGGCAAAAGGTCGCAAAGTTCAAGGGGGCCGAATACTTTTGCAAAGGCACTGTACCAGTTCTACAAATCCTGTACAGCTTACTCATCGTGAGCATGCTCCCATCCCACCTGGACAAGGCCATGACTTTCTGAGGGTTAGTAGGCCTAAGACTGCTTGTGGTTAATCTGCACCAGTGAAGACCCAATGAGAACAAACCAGCTCAGAGCAGTGTAAGCCCAAGCCAGAACACATAAGTGGCAAGTCACTCCAGCAAAAGAGGGTCTCAATAATTGCTGTGCCCTAACCCTTGAAATGTACATGTATCACCCATAGGGGAATGTTTTTTACCTTAGCATAAGTGGGGATTACTCTTTAAAACCACCTTGTTCCTATCCCGATTCCTTGCAGGATAAAGCTGCCAGCTCTGACATGCAGATGTAATAAACCTTGAAAATGTTCTTAACAAAACATAATCAGATGGGTTCAAATGAGACTTCTGATGCACTAAAAGGACCAGATTTAAATCCTGAAAAGGTAGGGGGGCTTGGATCAGGGGAGCCACATTAGAGGCCCCTTGCAGAAAGCTTTTGATCAGAGTGGGAAGCCAACAATCTTTGGAAAAGAATAGCAACAGCAGAGACCTAGCTTTTGTCCTGGAACACCTCCAAATGCAAAGACCATTCTCCAAAGTCCAGACATAGCTGGAACATAATATTCTGAAATGTTAAGATTCACCCTACCTCTTTACCATAAGATTTCTTGTGCCTACCTAACCACCATGGCATTATCTGAATCTGACACAGGATGACAAACAGGTCTGTCCAATGTTGTTTAGAAAGTATCACAAACACAAAATCCTCCTGCGCTCTGGCGTTTCGCCAAACTGGGTACAGCAGTATAGTCTAACGGCAAAATCTGAAGTCTTGCAGCCCTCCACAGAACAAAGTGTGTTCATATGGCTACACCAAAAAGAAAGGAGGGCGCACCAACCTTGTGCATTACCACTTAATTTTTTTTAATAAAACAGAATAAAAAGCAATGGTTCTACTCACAAGACAATCATAAAAAGGCTGTGATAGTTTATTATTGTCTATATATATATATATATTTTTTTTTTTTTTGTTGTTGTTATTTAGGTACCCACCGGATTTTCACGTTTACCCACACCCAACTCTGGGTTTCTTGTATAAACCTAATCCTTTGAGCCCATACACTTTATAGCACCCTCAACCATCCCCTTTTCCCAATCATAAAAAGGTGCTTATATATGATTGTCTTTTGAGTAGGACCATTGCTTTTTATTCTGTTTTATTAAAAAAAAGTTTAGAAAGAATCACCTGAAGTTCCAATATACAGATCAGAAGGCTAGATTCCATTGTTGTCAAAGTCCTATGCACCGTTTAGTCCAACAGGCTGGCATCCATTAATAGGATTTTACAAAACACAGGCATTGCTTCCTTGACATCAAAGCTGGGTTTAGAGGCTGCCAGGACAGGGACACCTGATCCTTGGTTTCAAATGAATTGAACCGTCCAGAGACTTGAAGGATTTTTCCCATGATGACAGAATGCAGATTCCTAACAGAACTGAGCAAACAGAACTGCTTTAAAGTGGCTACCAACATTAGGACTTTCTGTCCCTCAAGAGGATGTTGTCCTAATAGCTAACAATTGAGATACCTCTAGTGTGCAAGCAGTTTTGAGAACAGTTTGAATGGAAGTGTCACTAAGACAGTGCAGAGTGCCTACCTCAAAGTGCAGAAGGCGCTGATGTACTACAAAGCTGGGTATTTAGGTAAGCATCCTATATGTTTACTTAGACCGGAAAGTCCTTTTGATGCAGAGGCTATAACAAATCCAGGATTTTGGACACAAATTTAAGCATTTAATGCTTGGGGGTTCAGAATTTTTAGAAAATGTATTAACATGTTTTTTTACAACACATACAGTACAACATGTACCAACATTTCCCCCTCCACCCCCCCCCCCCCCCCTCCTTGTGCAGCATTTCAACAATTGCAGAATCTCATTCCATGCTCATGGCCCTTCCAATAAGGCATTATTCTTCCCAGGCAGTCCATAGTGCACCCATTTATCACATAGTCAGATATTCATTTGGTCAACTTTACATGGCTAATTTACCTAAGGTTGAGGAGCGCCTAAGCTAAAGCATTCCCCCCACTGTGGCAGGTCACATCAAAGTATCCTTGGTGTCAAGCCAGCATTGCCACACTTTATCAATTTTTTTTTGGACAACCCCTACTTAAGTATGTTACTTTGTAAAAAGGCAGCGCTTTATTAATTATGTCTTTCCAGTAGGACACTGTGGGTGGTTCAGGTTTTTTTCCAACACAGTAAGATAGCTTTACGTGCATAAAACAGGGAGAGTGAAATCATAGTCCTTTGAGCCCTACGCGGTGCAACCTCCTCCACCAGGCCCAGCAAACAGAGACTGTTAGAGGAATTGCTATTGATAGCAATTTCTGTATAGTGCATGTAACCCCCATCCAGAACTCTGCCAGAAGAATATGTGATCAAAATCAGCATGGTTAGTCGTGCAGCGCCAGCACTCCGCTGCACCAGTACCATAAATACCAGCTATCCTCGCTGGGGTATAATAGACCCTGTGCAGTATTTTAAATTGAATGAGTCCAGAATAAGTGATCCCACATGTCATCCCAGTCCCCCCCCCCCCCCCTCCAATCTGTTACCAGTGCACTCCATGTATCCTTGCATTTGCTGAGCATTTTTGGCCTTTCCACAAATAATTCCTTGTAAACGTCTGATAATGGTTTTTGGAAGACTTCACTACCTAGCATGAGCTCTAATACGGTAGGGAGGCACCCAGCGCCAGCGTATCTAAGCTGAACTGAGTAGAAATGTGTGTCTCAACTGAAAATATCGGAAGAGATACCAGTTGGGAAGATTATATTTATCCTTAAGTTAATCAAACATAAGTAATTTTCTCCCCCCCCCCCCCCCCACCATGTTTCAGTTGTTTAATGCCAACTCTGGGCCATATTATTAGGTCAGGAATTGCACCAAAGTAGGGTAATCTAGGGTTAAACCAGAGTGGGATTCCCCCATATGCTGATTTCATCAACGCCTGTGCCCTGTCCCATGCGTGTATAGTAACGCACATCGAGCCAGTAAAAGACGGCGAGACCTGGGGTCCCCTATACACTAGGTAAAACACTCTCATATGATCCCATAAGGGCTGCTTCTAACACTGTTGCTGAATCCCTATCGTCTCTTATCAGCCAACGTCTAGCAATCACCATTTGTCCTGCTATAAAGTATTTTAACAGGTCGGGCAACGCTAGTCCACCCTGACCCAAGGGTTCCTGCAAGGTACGGAGGCCTATCCTGGAGTGTGCGGTGGACCATAAGAAGGAACTCAATAAGCTGTTCACCCTTCTAAAAAAGGAGCTGGGTTCCAGATTGGGGTGTTCCGTAGGAAATATAAGAAGACTGGCAGAATCTTCATTTTTAGAAGGTTAACCCTTCCAATCAGGGACAGTGACAGATGTCGCCAAGCATCTAGCTGCAACTTAACCTTGGCCAGTAATGGGAGACAATTGAGGGACACAAAATCGCCTACTCTGGGAGATCTATACGTATGCCCAGTTACTTGAATTCTGATACCCAGGAAATGGGAACTGTCTTAGTTGCCAGAGCCTAGGCCCCCGTGTCAATAGCCATCACATTGGATTTCTCCCAGTTCACTTTTGGTCCTGAAAAAGTGTCAAATTACCTAGTATTTTGAACAATGATGACCCCACGTCTTGTAGAAAAAGGAGCATATCGTCTGCAAAGAGTGAAATACATTCTCGAATACCTCTCACCTCTACTGCCCTCATATCTGGTGACTTCCTCAAAGCTATAGCCAGGGGTTCTATCGCTAGGGAAAATAAGGATGGCAAGAGCAGGCACCCCTGACGCGTACCTTTACCTACTGCAAACTGGGAGGAAACTGCCATAACCCCCATAGTGTCTGTGCCTTTATTGCTCCATGTCTCTGAGACAGAGACCCATCAGACCCTCAATTGTGGGAGTGTGCACCCTCTTTCCTCCAGAATTCATGTTGTTCCTGCAGGGGGAGATGTTCAGGGCCTTAAAAGCAGTCCAGGCCGAGTGGCGAAGTCCCCCCGTTTAGAAGCTGTGTGTGCAATACCCAGCCCACCATCTCCCCCCACCCCAAACAGGAGAATCCAGAACAGTTTAACAAGTATTGGGAAACAAAACAAACTTCCTCCTCAGGCTTTGCGGCCTGTTACTCAGGCGGCGTACACACGACCGAGGTTCTCGCTGGAAGCTGCATTCCAGCGAGGACCTCGGCCGTGTGTACGCTCTCGGCGAGCTTCCCGTCGGGAAGCCCGTCGAGCAGAAATAGAGAGCACGCTCTCTAATTGCTCGACGGCCCGCCTGGATGAATGGCTGGTTGCCATTCCTGACGGGCGGGTCGCCGATTTCGACGGCCGGCAGGGAACCTCGACGGGCGGAACGATGTGTTCTGCCCGTCGAGGTTCTCTGCCGTGTGTACACGGCCTCACAGTCTATTCAGTCACTGGCTTCCATAGGCGTGTCAAAGAACCGTACAGTGCCTTTTAGACGGGATGCTCAATCTGCTGGGTTATAGCATACTGTATTTAATGTATTTTTCTCTGAGCCGGCGTCTCATCTCATTAAACGATCTGCTTTGCTTCTGTACCTCAGCCCAAAGAACATTACTTTGGTATTTTCATAGGGTATTTCTGGGTGCTTCCAGGCCATGTGAAGATGTTGGCCAGAAACACCAGAAAACTTTGCCGCAAGGACTGAGGCCATGACCCCTTGGTCCAGGAGCCCGGAGAGCACATGATGTAGATTGACCAAACACTGAGACACCAGCAGTTTGTAGGTGAGAAAGCAAGGAAGGGACAATGAATTAAGCTCAAGCTTGTACCCCAGGGATACAATCTCTTGCACCCATGCATTAGGTATGCAAGACTTCCAAGCATCCACAAAGGTCATCACATGTCCCTCCCCATTTTGCAAAGTCAGGTTTGTGGGTGCATTTGACAGACTTGGAATGCCATTTCTTGCAGGTGGAAAGAGAACCCAGGTGCGAGGGTCTCAATGTGAAAGTTAAGGGCTTGGTATAAGGAACATTTCTGAGAAGGGACAAAAGCGGAGGACTTGCAAGTCTGCACACCTTAGCCGCCTTCTAATGACGAAGGAAAGTACCCTTACCCCCAGTAGCATCCTTGATGATGATCATAATCGGAATTTACCCAAAAAGACGTGGTCTCTTGAAGGCCAAGCATCTTGTTAAAGTGAGATATGGCTTTTTAACTCTTCTGGGATTAAAGTGCATGCAAAATGCACTTGGTCACATTAAAATCCAGCCTGCCATTTCTAAGCAGCATTGTTGAACAGTTTGCTGCCCACAGTCAGACAACGATGGTAGCAAGGAGATGGATTTGTGGATGACAGCACTGTTCTTTGGCAACCGGAGTTGTTCTGGAGACAAGCTTTGCTACTCACAAAAAAATCACAGCCCGGCTTTTAAACATACTTGACCTTGGCAGACATACAGTATCACACAGCCCCACAGCCCTAAGTGATCTTTCAGTTTTATGAAGAATCGTTCATGCTTATTAGCAAAAATCACTCGGTGCTGCAGGGCTGTTTTGCATCAGTAGCTGCTTGTAAACATTCAGGGCACCTACAGGTAGATCACACAGTCTTGCGATGCTGAGTGATCTTTTACTAATATGCATGAACAGTCACTACTGTCTGGGCAGCATTGATTGTTCATTCACATTCATTAAAAAAAAACAGCTCAGACTGGGTAGGGGCTCTGTGCTGGCTATACCTCTTTCTGCCTGGCCTACAGACTGAGGTGGAACTACAGCCAGCATTGGCATAGATAAAAAACAGAACATTTAATTCAAATACGGTCATTTTACTTTCCTGACAAGCTCCGTGGCAGCACAGCTGGGTATAGGCTCTGCGCCCCCCCCCCCCCATGCCTCCAGGACTTCACTCCTATAAATTTGAGCCCACCTACAGCCTCTGCGTTCTGTAACTAGTCCTACCAAGCTGGGTGGGATCTGTGCTGCCATGGAGCTCATCAGGAAAGGAAAATTATGGTAAGTATTTGAATTCATTTTCTGTTAGCTCCATGTCAACAAAGCTGGGAACTAACCAGCCAAAACAGGGGAGGTATAATGCTACATCCTCCTCAATTCTGACGAAAAAAAAACAGAAGCCAGGATGCCGCTGCCAAACTCAACTGTCATAAAGCCATGAATATAAATATTTTGGTGCTCATGTAGCTGCCTTGCAGATAGTGAAGAGTACCGTGATTCTCCTGGCACAGCCAACCCTTTCAACTTATAGGCCAAGGAGATGAGCTTTACCAACCAAGGGGCAATATTCTTGCTGGAAGCCGTAAAATCATTATGTGTTTCACCTGAAATGACAAACCGATGCCCCAACTTCCTGTTGGCAGAAGTTGCCTTGATTATACATTTTAAAGCTTGGCCCACATCCGGCTAATTTCTTAAGTACTCCCCAAAAGAAATGTAGGAGGACAACCTCTTGTGTGATATGCACACTGTAGGTCAGTTCAGGTACGAATTCGAGCATTGGCATGAGTACCACCCTGTCTGGGAAGTACACGAGTATGGGTTCTTTAAAGCCCAAGGCCACCAATGCTGACTCTCTTCTGGCTGATGTAATTGCCACCAGTAAAGCAGTGTTCAGTAAGAGGTATCACAGGGTGATTAAAGGCATCTGATGCAATAATGTCCAACAGCAATGGGAGATCTCATTTCAGAAACAATTCAAGGTTTCAACCAAATCTTAAAGAACAGTATTATTAAGTGTTGGATGACCACTGTATGCAGGTGAAGGCAGAGATAGCCAAAATGTGTGCCTATAGCATACTTGCGCATAGACCTAAATCAGGCCACGCCTGCAGACATTTCAGAATAGACTTCTGAAGAGTCCAGCGTAAAAACTTGATCAGCAATAAGACTGGGAATGCCATATTCTACTATAGTCAGGGTTAGTGCCTGTTTTTCCTTGTTTTCATAAGAGTAATCACAGAGCATTCAAAATCCATTACACTCTGCCTCCCCAGACCCATCAGTCTGAGCCTGTCGGATGCTGGATGAATGGGACTTTGGAGAAGATTTGATCTTACAGTCAGAGGGAGTCAATCCTTGACACTCATAAGAATGAGCAGAGGGTACCAAGGCGCCTATGGCCAATCTGGGATCATCACCAGAACTGTCACCTTCCCCCGAGAGGGGGAAGGTGACAGAGGGAGCAGCAGAAAGGTATAAGCTGTCTTGGAGCGCCACTCTGTGGTCAGCACCTCCACCCTGATTGCTTGCAGATTCTGGGCCCTGGAATGGAACTTCAGCAACTTGGTGTTGACTGGGGATGCGAGAGGGTCTACCTCTGGAAGAAAATTACTAAGCTCTGTTTGTTCTCAAAAGACTTGCAGTAGTCTGGACCATTCGTTGTCATCCAAACTTGTCCTGGACAAATAGTTTGCCTGAAAATTCTTCTGATCAGGCACATAGGCTGCAGAAGATTGACTTGGGCATATTCTAGAATTGGAGAAACCTCCTTCAGAAGGGAGAAACTGGCCCTTGTTTCCAGATGTAGGCCACAGTCGTTGCGCTGTCCAACTTTACCAGGACAGGCTTACCCCTGATGAGGTGACCGAAGGCTAAGAGCCTGAAATGTTGCTCTCAACTCCAGGACGTTGGACACCATCTTGTACCCTTAAAAAAGACCATTGTCCTTGAGCCCATTGCTCTTGTGTAGGGCTCCCTTACTACTTTGCTGGTGTCTGACTGCACCACCAGCCTCTAGGTCTTTAGAAGGGAATGGCATTGCAGACGATTTAGTTTCTTCAACCACAAGTTTAGGCCAGTGGTCCAGAAATCTGACCTGAATGGGAGTGAGCATTAAATTGAGCCTACCTGAGCTGCTGGAGCGAGGCGATTTCTATGGCTCAATCTGAGATGTGAAGGATGAAAGATTTCCAAATATGGCCTAAAATGCTTGCCTTAAGGGACCACGTGTCAATCGCCAAAGCCTTACCCATGTCCACAGAGGAGCCACAAAGTGCTCCTAAGGCATGTATGGGTGGCACAATCCCAAAATACCAGAAAGCATCCAGACATGGCACTTTTTACTGACTTCTTGGTTTATGTGCTCCCATTTTTTTTCCTGGACTCCCAGCCAGAAATGCAGAAGCTAACCTCTCTGAGGTTAGCTTTTGTCCGCTCAAACTGGTCCGACGGACCAGTTCAGCAGACAAATCCAATCATGTGTATGGGCTAGTGGACATGTCTGACCGGCGGACAAATTTTAAAACATGCTTTAAAATTTGTCCGCCGGCCACATGTCCGTCGGATATGTCCGCTGCTTAGTACACTAACCAGCGGACATATCTGCCCGCACAAGCGTCGTATGGATGCGACGCATGTGTGGAAGTTGTTTACTTTCTGGTGCGGTGACGTGGCGGCGTCAACATCACCGCCACGTCACCGTGCTGTCTGCCGGCGGGGATTCTGTTCCGATGGTGTGTACACGCCATCGGACCAAAATAGCCCGGCGGACATATCCGATGAAAACGGTCCGAGGACCGTTTCCATCGGATATGTCCCTCCGTGTGTACGCGGCCTTATAGAGTCTGAAGTGGGATGTTTTGCTTGGGAAAGCTGAGACTGCTCATTGCCAGAGAATTTAACCCCTTCACGGGATAAGTGGAAATACTCTTTTTGAGGGTGTCGGCCACTTGTTTAACCTCTTGTCGACTGCCTCACGCACTTATACATTTGAAAATTGGCACGGGCAGGCAAAGCAACGTCTATATACGTTGCTTTGAATTTGCCGCCTAGCGGCCGTGTGTGCCCGTGGGACCCGTGGACTCTATGTTCCGCGATCGGGTAACGGAACAGCAGAACGAGGGATGCCTTTGTAAACAAGGCATCTCCCTGTTCTGCCTAGTGACACCGATTGTCTGCTCACTCTCATCGGGAGCAGTGATCAGTGTTGTGTCACAGTAAGCCCCGCCCCCTACAGTTAGAATCACTCCCTAGGACACACTTAACCCCTTCCCCTCCCAGTTAACACCTTCACTGACAGTCACATTTATACAGTAATCAGTGCATTTTATAGCCCTGATTGCTGTTTAAATGTGAATGGTCCCAAAATAGCGTCAAAGGTGTCTGCCTTAAAGTTACAGTCATGATAAAAATCATAGATTGCCACCATAACTAGTAAAAATAATATTAAAAATGCCATAAAACTACCCCCTATTTTGTAGAAGCTATAACTTTCGTGCAAACTAATCAATATAAATGCTTATTGCGATTTTTTTATTTTTTTTTACCAAAAATATGTAGAAGAATACGTATCGTCCCAAACTGAGGAAATAAAGTTTTATATATATATATATATATATATATATATATATATATATATTTGGGAGATATTTATTATAGCTAAAAGTAAAAAAAATATAGTTTTTTTTCAAAATTGTTGCTCTATATTATATAGCACAAAAAATTAAAACCAAAGAGGTGATTAAACGCCACCAAAAGAAAGATCTATTTGTGGGGAAAAAAGGACATAAATTTTGTTTGGGAGCCACGTCGCACAACCGTGCAATTGTTAGTTAAAGTGACGCAGTAGACAAAGTGAAAAGTGTCTGTGCTGTGTGGGAAGTGAACGTGGAATGGAACAAGGTGCTTTAAATGCTCAAGGCATACATAGAGGGTGACCTCCAAAAGAAGGAACCCAGAAAATGGAAAATTGTATCAAATACTTACCGTAATTTTCCTTTCCTGATGCCAAGACATGGCAGCATACCTATGATATAGCCCCGCCCCTATATCCGCCCACAGGACACGTGATAACTCTCTATAAAACTCTGACTGAGAGCTAGCTCCCCCATTCTCCGTATAAAGTACAAAATATCAGAGGGTGGGTTCGTATGCTCCATTTTCCTGACGCCAGACATGGCAGCATACCTATGATACATGAAGAGCTTTCTAGAGGGAGGGTTTAATGCTGTAACTTAAAAAAGACAAAGAAGCTTGGATAAACTTCCTCCCAAACTCTAAGTAAGAGCTGCTAGATCCACCCTGTGGTGTATTAAGAACATATAATGTGATGACCAGCTTGCCTCTTTGCAGACTGTCTACAGAGACAACCCTGCCTGGGCTATCCAAGAAGATGACATCACCCTGGTTGAGCGATGAGCTCTAACCATCTCTGGAGGATCCTTACCGCCTCCACATGCCCAGTGAGTATTTTCACGATTCAGGCCGAGATGGTTCAGGCCGAAGCCACTTACTCTTTAAATCTTAAACATTCTGAATGTAGAAGTAGCCTGAGATGGACATTCCAAAGTCCTCAAAGCCTAACTTGAGCAGATCGGCATCTGATTGCACTGGGAAGGCTGGAAGCACCCATTCACTGAAAAGACAAAACATGGATGTCATGCTTTGGAACAAAAAGACTTCAGCCCAACCCTGTCTCGGAAGAACATGGAATGAGGCTCTGTCGCCCCAAATCAAGGCCAATTAAAATGCTGATTTTAAAGGAGATCTCCCATGAAGAGCAGTCTTCTATCAAGAGTACAGGAGGGTTTGCTAGAAAATTGAGGACTGCTGCCAGGTTCCAATAAAGGAAACCTATTTCTCTTGGGAAGGCATAGTCCAAGTACCTCTCATGAAGTGATCCATCAGCAGGTTTGCTGCCCATTTTTATTTTTATTTTTTGGGGAAAAAGCCAAGATGGCAGAAATTTTCACCTTACGCAAACTGAGCTCCAAATCCAATTCAGATTGTAGAAAAGACAGGATTTTAGATAAATTTGGGTCACAAGAGTCAAACTGATGCCCAGCTGCAAAGCTTGTGGGCCTAATCCATACTCTGGAGTAGATAGCATCGATTGATCCCTTCGAAGAATTCTGCAGAGTTCTAATCCCCTCTGGAAAACTCTTGTAATCTCTGCCTTACAATTTCCAGGCTGCTAAATTTAGATGTGATGGTTGCCGATGTAGATAAGAGGAGATGAGGAGTCACAGGCAGAATTATCGGTGTGCACACGCTGATACCCATTGCCAGAGAGACCCATGGTCTGTGAGGCCAGTAAGGAAAACCTGTGATGACTGTCAGGCTCAACAATTTCTTTAATCCTAAAATCCCTGGAGGGAAGGTATAGGTCAGTTGCCCAACCCAAGGCTTGGTAAAGGCATCTGTCCCCTCCACTAATGGATGAGGGTAGCGTGAGAGGAACCAGTTCCCCTTGTAGCAGTCCGATGAGGCAAAACAGATCCAGTTGAGCGAACCTCCACTCGTGGATGATCCCTTGGAACACTTCAGGGTGAAGGGACCATTCGTTGGGATCCTTGAATTGCCCGGATAGACAATCCGCTTCCAAATTCTGATAGGCTGGAAGATATATGGCCCTCAAATCTGGGAGATATTGCTGGGCCAAAGCCAGGATTGGTTCCACCTCTCCCAGGAGGGACTGGCTGTGCATGTCACCTTGTCGCTGTATATGGGACTGCTGCCATGTGGTCCAGACAGAGTAGGACTGGCAGACCCTATGTGTGTGGCAGTAAAGTATTCAATGTCAATGCTGGTAGGAGTTCCAGAATATGGAAACTAGGCCCTGAGTGTGAAATTCCCACCTGCCCTGAATCCTGAGATGCTCACAGGTGGTGTCCCACCCTGCTGTGCTGGTATCTGTAGCAATAATGATCCATGGCTACAGCCCTAATAGACTAAGCCATCTAGCAGTTTATCTTTTTTTTAATCACCAGAACCCTGGTGCCTCTGGCTAGACAAAATGCTTCCATTGCGTCAGGAAGCCTTGTTGGAAAACTGAGTTTCCAGTGAGCCCAGGGGATCCTCGGAATACAAAAGCCATTGTCCCGAGAGGACTCATGCACTGGGATGCTGACATCACTGGTGCAGCCAACGCCTGTTGGAACCTCTCCCTGACTTTAGGGAGTTTGAAGTGGCAAAGAAACTGAGGCTGCCTGAGTACTAAACCAGGCCCCTAGGTAGAGCATATTCCGCATAGGCACCAACTAGTTTTGGCAATGCTTGCCCCCCGACTCAAAACGGTTGGTATGACTGAAGGACCAGGACATGCTGATAGGTATACTGCAGGTCCACTGAAATCCTCCAGTAACCTTGTTGAATGACCTGGATTTATGGTATGGAGAGACTCCATCTTGAGTCTATCCGTATAGATTGATTCAGCCTCTTGAGGTAGTTCTGGAGGCTGCCGATTAAATAACCAATAACGGCCTTGCCATTGGAAATGATTAAGCACAAAATGAATGTGTGAAAAGCGTCTATGTGACCTTGAGTTGGTGTTTTTGGGGTCATCACTTTAGACAATAAAAGGAATATTGAAATTCCTGGATGCGCAGCCATTTCTTCTCTTACATGGCCTGAAACCACCATTCTTTGGTAGTGGTCTTACCGGAACTGGGTCACTTTGAGCCACTTGGCTCCAACTGCCTCCTGGGCAGGCCTGGCGTTAAAAGGGCTTCTGAGTATCTTGGGGAGCCGCATGGGTCTTCTGATGCCCTTGGATGGGCGAAAGCCTCCAAAATCGCAGTACCTGTTTGGTGTTCCTTTGAATAGTTGCCCCCTCTGGCTCTTCGATCCTGGGGCAGAAGATCTGATCTTCCTCCTATAAGCCTGGAGAAGATAGTTTCCAGTATTTTGACAAAACAGCGCCTTCCCATCAGAAGGCAGCTTACAGCAATTCAGCTTTGAGGATGGGCCAGCCGCCCAGGATTTGCCCCAGTGCACCTTTGGCTGCGACTGAGCCAAGCATGGCTCTGGATAACCATCGAATGATGTCTATAGCTGCCTCACCTGTAGAGTCCGCTGAAAGCCATCTCGTCAAGAGCCTTGATGACTCTTCTCTTTGGCAGCTGGGTTTAATCGCATACTCCAAGTTCTGCGCCCACATACTCACATAGCACTTGCTATGGATGTGAAAGCAATGCATCTCACAAGGATCTTGTGAAAGGAGGAAGGGCCTACCATCGGAAGTGTCACATTCTTGGTCAGTCTGGTGACTGCCGCATCCACCGTTGGAGGGTAGATAAAGGAGTCGCATCCTTCCCCATTAGTGGAAACAACTTCTGCAACCTATTGGTTGAGGAGGATTTTCTCTCTCCCTTTTCTCATTCCTCTCTGAAAACAGGCTTCCTATTTCTGTCATAAGAGAAAAGGTAGCTTACCTGCTTCTTTAGATTCCTCCTATGGAACCCAAAGGCTTGCTCACACTTGCAGCATGATCTGCCATTGCCCTTAAAGGCAATCTGTGCTTAGGTCACCTTTCAGAGGTATTTGAATTTGTCACTTAGAGTAGACCAATGTATATGCAATGCGATTTTCAAAGAGCGATTTGTACACAATGTTGTAAATCGCATGGGTGCGGCCCATTCACTTGGTTGCCATATGTGCGCAAACAGAAGCCCCTGCTCCTATTTGAGGGCGATCAACTCTGCACAATGTTTTGAAAGGTGCGTTCTCCAATGTGACTTATCACAGCAGAATCGCATGGCATTTGGGGTGCCCTGAAAGAATAACGGTACCTAATGCATATTGTACAGCGATTGTCACACAATTTTAAATCAGATTGTACAGTGTGTAATAACAGGCTTTCTCCTTCTTTGGAGGAGGTACCGGATCCACCCATTACAGTGCAGCTTTACTGCCATAACAAATGAGGATATTAGCATAAAACAAAGCCTCAACCTTCAGGATCTTCTGTTGAGGAGGAGGCAATATCATCTCCCTCTGCCGGAAAGGTTGGCTATAATACTGGGTTTGGGGAACTAGCCTGCTTAATCTGCTGGGCTGGAGTCACCCCCGAAGTGCCTGGTACCCCTCCAGTTAGAGAGGGTTGAATGGCTTGGTTTAGACCTGGTGTAGTGCCCATACTGTCCATCCACTTCTGTCCCTGGCTGCCTGAGATGGCTGGAAAATTCAGCCAGGGGGTTGGGAACTATTTTGCTGAGCAAGGTGACACCTGCTGACTCCCAAACTCCTCTCTGGCAAGCTGCCTGAAGCAGTCGCTGCAAAGTAGCATTCCAGGCATAGGGTCATCTCCACATGACCAACACTCGCCTTTCGGGCGCTGAGCCCTCAGAGGAGAAGCTGTGTGCGTTCTCTTAAGCGTACATTTGCACCCTTTGTACTGGGGTCTGCCAGGACTGGAGGAGGCATCTTCCGCCCTGAAAATCCTGATGATCCAGAGGGTCTCTGAATCTCCTTGAGCGGGTGTGAGCGGCCGGGGTTGCAACAGATAAGAAGGCACGCTCATCAGGGCTCAATGCACTCTTTTCTCCCGCGTCTTCTTTACTTACCAAAAGTTGGCCCTCTACCTGATAGTGGGGGTGGTCTTTGTTATGTGGCAGTAGGCTCATGCTGATGGGAGTTACTGAAAGGTGCATGGGGGACTGCATGACCACAGAAATAAGGGAAGTGAAAGAGAAAAATATACATATATCTCAGCATTTATTTTATTTATTTTTTACAAATAGTAAAAATAATCTGGCAGAACCCCCATCCCCCTAGTAAAAATTGCTCCTTACTCCTCTCTCCCCCATATATCCCCATTACTAGGATAGATAAGACTTACCTCAGAAGGAGATGCTTAAAAGGCATTCATTAGCTGTTTAACTGCTCCCTGCAATTGAATCACCTGAGACTCAGTCCTCTCTGACCTCTACTCTGATACAATTAGGAAGGCCAACACCCATCCACACAAAAGGACACCTTAAGCTGGCTACACACCATACAATCTTCTGCAGATTTTACCCTTCAGATTTATCAAAACCACACAACAAGAGGCCAAACCCTAAAGCCTTAACCTGTATGAAATCAGGCAGGCACCACATGGTCCTGGCAATTCTAAAGGAAATCAGACAACAAAAGTTGCAGTGTGTATAGGGCCTTTAAAGACATGAGAACAAGAAGGAAAACTGACAGACCTGGAAAAAGGCTTCCATAGGAAAGAAGTCATCATGCAGTCCCAGCTTGCTCAAATCAGACTCCATCGCCGGCAATGCCAAAGGAGGACTGTCGTCTCTGATTAGAGAACACCTCAACCCCAGAAGACCACCAGAAGGGGTTCCCCACCTTGTTGGTGCATTTAGCGTGCCTAAGATGTGGGACCTCGAACTGGGAGAGGCTGAACCCAGCCGGAAGTTCGACAATAGTCGGCAGGTAAGGGCGTATCCTGAATGAAACTGATATTTTTAAGGACAAAAAGGAGAATGGGGGAGCTAGCTCTCAGTCAGAGTTTTATAGAGAGTTATCACGTGTCCTGTGGGCGGATATAGGGGCTATATCATAGGTATGCTGCCATGTCTGGCGTCAGGAAAAAGGAAATAAGTGGTGGGAAACAGTGGCAAAAAACTGAGCAATGATATAGATGATCTAAAAGGTGTCAAAGATATGAATCACTAAATCCATAAACTATACACACAGTATCAAATAATAACACATATGGCAACAACTGTACATCAATGGTGAACAGGAAAAAGCAAGTCCAGAAAATAGGTAAATATATATCAAACGATCTGGCAAGGAAATCCAAGGTGGATGTGGATGTAGAGAAGAATAGCAAAGTTTATGAAAGGATGATCCCAGTAGCCAAGTGTGAAAATGGCACAGAAAAACTTCACAGTGCAACGCACACCTCTGGTGGGTCCTAGCAGCTTACCTCCCGGCTAACGCTAGTACAGCCTAAACAAACTCTTAACCACTGGTATGATGGTTCTAAAGGTACCTCGGAGATCTCAAGGCAGATGGTACATGTGGAAGACAGAGATGTGCAAATAGTGTAACTCTGTCATATAAAAGCTGTGGGTAAATGGGAGTGGCATGCACTTACTCAGAGTACTAGGATAGAGTGCCTATCTCCACGAGCGGCGGGCTCGTCGATGTCCTGTTTCTCCTCTCTTCTTGGGTCTCGTATGGTCAAAACAGGGGGTCACATGAGACTCAGATAGTGGTGGTACAAATAAAGAGAAGGGAAGGAGGACACATCGCATAATCCAGAAAAAAAGACCGTAGTTTAATACAGAAACAATAAATAAAACTCACATTTGGGCAGTATAAACACTGTAAAAATCCACGAGCAACGAGCTCGTCTGCCGTCCGTTCAGGATGTGCAGTTGTACAGTGCTCCAATTCTGACGTGTATCGTCACACCACGTGACTTCATCAGGGGATGCCTTGAGCATTTAGAGCACCTTGTTCCATTCCACGTTCACTTCCCACACAGCGCAGACACTTTTCACTTTTTCTATTTGTTCACTTGTCTAACAGGGTAGACTCCTTTTTGTGTTTGCAGCAGTGCCCCCACTGGCCTTCCTCCTTGTGTTTTATTTTCCCTTTCACGTCCTGCCCCCTATCCACAGACACCGCGGGAGTTTCACTAACTAAAGTGACGCAGTGCTGAATCACAAAAAAAGTGGCCCGGTCATTTGGCAGCCAAATTCTCCAGGGCTGAAGTAGCTAACCACTTCAGCCCTGGAAGATTTGGTTGCTCAATAGCCAGGCCATTTTTTGTGATACTGCACGGCGTCGCTTTAACTGACAATTGCGCGGTCGTGCGACGCTGTACCCAAACAAAATTGACGTCCATTTTTCCCAGAAATAGAGCTTTCATTCGGTGGTATTTGATTACTCCTGCGGTTTTTATTTTTTGCTCTATAAATAAAATAAAAAAAAGCAGCAATTTTGAAAAAAAAAAACACTATTTTGTACTTTTTGCTATAATAAAAATATCCCCAATTTTTTTTTAAAAGCACATTTTTTCCTCAGTTTAGGTATGTTTCTACATATTTTTGGTAAAAAAAAAATGCAATAAGCGTATATTGATTGGTTTGCGCAAAAGTTATAGTGTCTACAAAATTAGGGATAAATTTATGGCATTTCTATTATTTTTTATACTAGTTTTATCGGGACTGCGACATTATGGCGGACAGATCGAAAACTTTTGACACATTTTTGGGACCATTGACAATTATACAGCGATCAGTGCTTTAAAAATGCACTGATTACTGTGTAAATGTCACTGGCAGGGAAAGGGTTAACTTTGTTTCCTAGTGTGTGTTCTAACTGTAAGGGGAGGGGACTCACTAGAGGAAATTACAGATCGTGGTTCCTACCTAGTAAGAACACACGATTTGCCTCTCAGAACGGGGATGTATGTGTTTACACACATATTTCCCTGTCCTGCCTCTTGTGGCCAGGGCCGGCGCTAGGCATAGGCAAGTCAGGCGGCTGCCTAGAGCGCCAGGGTAGGGGGAGCGGAAAAATCTGGATCCCCAGCCACTCGTTGGGGATTCGGATTATTAAAATACCTCCTTCACCGGAATTTTCAAAAATCATGCCTGAGGCTGGGTTCACACTATACTACACACGACAGTAGTAAGACTTTCATCCTACTTTGCTGTGCGACATCTGTCCTACATTGGTCCTACATTGAACCTACATTGGTTCTACATCCATCGACTTTCATGAACAGGATACTACTTTGATCTGACTTTGTGATAGTCTGACTTGTTTTGGACTTGTTCTTTGACCAATCAAAACAATCCCAGAGTGAGATAAATTCCTTTTACTGGTGTTGTAATCACATGTCGGATGTCAAAGTCGGATGGTTAGGACAAGGCTCCTACTTTGGTCCAGCTTCAATGATATTCAATGGAGTGAAGTAGGATCAATGTCGGACCAAAGTAGTACAGGGAGCATTTTCAAAGACGGACTGACTTGTGTCGGATCCAGTTAAGACGGCTCTCATAGGGAAACATTGATTTTCACACGTCATGTGACATGAGCTCCCAATGTCGGAGAGTTTGTACGACAAATGTGAACCCAGCCTTATGGCACCAGCCGCCAGACTAGGGGGTGGTTGCGCCTGTGGAGACACCGCCTTCACCACTCTATTCTCAGCCTGCAGTGCTGACCATAGCAGAGGCAAGTAAGATGAAGGGAGAGAGCTGGGACAGCAGCTGGCTGGAAGTGCTGGTGGTCGGACAGGTCGGTATGTGAGATAGTGACTGAAGCCCTGCATGCAAGTCCGGGCTTGCCGCGATAACTGATCCCCCCTCCTCCTGGTCGCTCGGGGATCTGTAGTGAGAAGAGACAGATGGGCAGCAACGCCGCTCTCCTTCAGAAAAGCCTTCCCCGCCACTGTGGCCCAGGTACATAGGGAAGCACAGGCAGGACGCTCAGTGCTGCAGCCTGCACCCACTCACAAAAAATTAAAAAATGTACAGAGGGGTTAGTGGTTGTGTGTGTGTGGGGGGGCAGAGATGTGCAGGGGGGTACAGTGGGAACTGGTGTGAGGGGGGGACAGATGTGTGTGGGCAGATATATATGTGTGTGGGGGGACAGATGTGTGCATGGGGGGGGGGGGGGGCAGAGTGGGAACTGGTGAGGGGGGGCAGAGATGTGCAGGGGGGTACAAGCATCAGCACCCCTGCAGTGCAGCGGGCGCGTACCTGCTATCCTGCTTTAAGGAACCGACGTACAGCTACGACTGTTCGCTCCTACCTGCTGCAGTATAATGACAGCGGCTGGTCAGCAAGTTAATAAATAAGACAACCTGTTCGGTATTATCATCCTCATCTCTGGGTGCTTAATCAATGCAAGATTCACACAGTTGTGTTCCTCCACATCTTCTCCTTTGGAGAGGCTAAAGAGGCTGATTTGCCTGGGAAGGCTATTAGACTGGTCATTGCCAGAACATATAACCATATAAAAGCAATATTCATACCACCATGTACATCCATGTCTTCTTTATTGAAGAGCCCAAAGATGGCCGTTTTGCTCTGAGACTGGACAGATGACCTTCTCACAGGGTTTTACGTGCCCTTTAACAAATCAGTTCATAACAATAATTAAATGCAGTAAAATAGTTTGCTCAGTAACAAACCCTAAAGGGTTCACCACTTCTAGAGGGAGGTAGAAACTTCCAGCTACAGCTCTGAGTCACTAGGTGGTTAATGAACTAAACCTAGCCCTTACAGGAATCAGGACACAATGAAAGATTTTTGTTCAGAACAGCAACAAAAAGGTAGGAAATTGCAACAGAATCACAATAATATTCTGCAATGTACATAAACATGTAACTTCAAAACACTTATGAAACATGCAGGGTGCTAGCTTAATTGGGATCCAAACTCATGACCCCAGTGTTTAAGGCCAGTTTATGTGCAACAACTTCAATGTGAGCTCTTTTTCTTCATTGTTTGTGGGTCAACCAGGAGAACCTGAAGATTATGGGTGAGCTGGTTTGCTGGTCCTACACAGGCAAAGTTTTCACTGCAGTGCCTATAGTACAGATAGTGACCGTCTGGTTATGAGTGCACGCCACCCAGCCAATGGGCCAGGTATATCAAATGCCAGCATGGGTTTGGGGCATGTAAGGTACCTCGCACAAAAACAGGGAGAACCCACAACTTGATGCAAGTACTGGAATGTTGGGGCCTTCGCCTGTGCAGGTGTTGCAGAGGAGTCAATCCTACCCCTTTGATGGTCCGCAGCTGCTGCTGTCTTCCCCTTTTGAACTCCAGACCAAGCAGAAGTTCTCCCCTCTAACCCACGGAGCTGCCACATGTCCAGCAGGAGGTGCAGGTGCTTTGGAATACATAGGACACAAACAGCTTTCCCTCATTGGGATTTGAACTCAGGTCCCCAGCAGACCAGTCAGCACCTTTAGCCTCTCAGCTACCAGCCAAGCTCCCAGTTTGTGTCGTATGGAGACCGTAACCTGCGTCTCCGCGCCTACTGACGACGTCATACGCCCCGGAAGTGACCCCGCTGGATGCTTCCTGTGGGCCAGCTTGGAGCACAATAAGCTCCGCCCCCTCACACGCTGCAGCTTCCTCTTTCCCCTACATATATTAGCTATGCTGCCAGCGAGGAAAGCATGCCGCCTATGTGCCCCACGCTTATGGGGCTGGTGTCACCATTGCCCTGACTTTCCCCAGGAACTGAGGACAGGGGACATCAGTACTCACCCACTCCCCCCCAGTGAAGGCTCTGGTGCCTTTGTGTAACTATACATAGAAACCTCTGGTTCTCTCTTTCCCCCTGGAGGGGGTGACTGGCAAGAAAGGGTACAGTACCCTACTACAGCTGGTGAAGCACAGTATGGGGCTGTGGGATTTACCACCCACCCAACTGGCAGGCAACCCTGTTTCTGTGAGGTAGTCTGAGCCCTGGGACGTTCCCCCCCCACTCCACCAGCCAGACCCCCCCAGGGAGAGCACATAGAACCACCAGCCCCCGGGTCCCATGTGCCTCCTCCCCTCCTCCCACCAAGAGTGAATCTCACCTGTGGAGCTGCAAGTGACAGATAGGTAAGGGATTGCAAGCCCCTTGGGTCCTCCTTACCTTATGATGGCTGATGTCAGCAATGGCAGAAGATGCCAGGATGGCCCCTGCCTCTAACACGCTCCTGCAGTGAAAAGGATGGGTCTTGACTCTGGGACGTCCAACCACTTGTGCGACCTTTCCGGGTCCCCACTAGCCCGGCCCGTCTTCAGCATCCACGGCAAGAACCAGAAGTCGCGGATCAAAGAGAGGTGCACCCCCCCAGCCAGAAGTGACGCCACCTGCGCCCGCTGTGAGCTCCATCGTGGCTCGCAACCAGAATGCGAGGGGGGAAATAGTGCCTCCTCCTGGGTCTCCACTGAGAACCTGAAAGCGGGCCCCGGAACATCCCACTACACAACTTTCGGAGGGGGGGGGGAAAGAAAAACAGTGTAGCTGCCAGGTAATCTCTCTCCGAGGCATAGCACCGCCACTAGTCCCCAGTCTCCTTCCTGGACAAACAGGCTTCAGCCTACCTGGCTTTCTTTAGCCACAGCTCCTCGCAGTGTCTCCTGCCAGAGGAAACACCAAAACTGAGGAGCAGGCGGGGAAGCATGCCTTTTAAATCTAGGCTGGGTGGTGTTTCCTCAGAAGGGAGGAGCCGAGGTCTCTCATAGGTGGCTGTCCTGAAAGATGCGATGGGGAAAAATTTTAAGGCTTCATGTACACTGCTGCTGGTAAACTGACATTTAGGAAAAGTTGGGTGTTTTTTTTTCAGCTGAACCTTAACTCTCCTCTATGTTATCTTATCAGTACATGTACACAGGGTCATTTATAGTATTTTCTAGGTAGTTGAGTTTAGAAGCATTTTTGGAAAGCAAAAAAGTGCGTTCAGGAGGGATGTTCAGAGGCATTTGAAAGCCAAATGCCTGTAACAGCTTGTAAACGTAGTAACTCACGTTTATCCACAAATCGCCTCTAAAACGCACACGCAGCTAAAGACGGCATGTAAACTCGACAAAACTGACATTTTTAAACGTTGGTTACTGTCTGTCAAGTTAAATTGTTCAGGAGAGGTTTTAAAACATCCCTGTACATTAAAGTGGATGTTATCTGGAATTCTGTTAATTTGCACTGAACTTTAAAAGAGGATTACTCAGCACTGGATTAACTCTGTGTGGCAAGACTGGGCACAGATGATAGGAAATCTTATACTCTACATTGTGACATCAAAAAAAGAAAACATTTTTTTGGGGGTTTACATCCACTTTAAGCCTAACTATGTCCAATACCAGGGATGTGTTTTATGGCTAAAATCACACCATGTGCAAGGCAAAGACGCTCAATGCCGATTTATTGGGGTCCTTTGACACCATAATGAACATAAAACTCACAGTAACACATTCCAAAAAAATTGCATTTAACAGACATTTTTATGCACATTGCAGTGCATTTTGTTGTGTTTTAACATAATCTGTTGCGAGTGGGCAGGTCCCCGGAAGGGTCACAAAACTAGCAATTAGAATTCTTTTTTTTAAATCTTTACTTTCAGTTGCATTGCATTTAAATACATTCATGTAGGCACTTTTATACAATGTACTACAACACATACAACATTGTGCTGTGAATGAGGCAGTGACCTGCATTGATCCGATGCTGAAAAACACTGGTCAAGGCACATGAGGGGGCTATTTACAAAAGGCAAGTCCACTCTGCACTTGAAAGTGCATTGAAAGTACAATTAGAAGTCGCTGTAGATCTGAGGGGTACATGCAAGGAAAATTAAAAACAGCATTTTTGCTTGCACATGATTGGAAGATAAAATCAGCAGCGCTCCCCCTCATTTCAGAGCTTCTCCTCAGATCTACAGTGACTGCACTTTCAAGTGCACTTGAAGTGCAAAGTGGATTTGCTTTTTCGTAAATAGCCCCCATGGTGTTAATAACCCCCTAATGTCTATGGTCATCAATGGACTGGAAAAATGCATTTCATAACAAAACTTTATTAACGTTAAAAACAGAATAAATAAATCTTGTTTTACTAATAAAGGTCATATTTAATTCCTGTTTTCTATTTTTCAATGAAAACAAAAACTACCAGTGATATTTTCATCTCATTTCCAGTTACCTCTATATTCTATCTCCTTAGATTTTGTCAGACGTGTCTAACAATAATAAAAAGAGAGCAAACATATCTGCATCTGGTCAATGATGGGCCCACTCCGATAGCTGCAGTGCCAAGGGAAGTAACATACACAAATTTCGAGTATGCTGGCCTTATTGGAATGACAAAAGGAGCAGACAAAGCAATCATTGCCCAAGGCCCAAATATATGAAGCTTGTCCTACACATATTCCATTTTAAAAAATCAAGATATTTTCTAACTAACTAACTCTTGTTTGCCATCATGAAGTACGTTAAGCTACCACATTATTGACATTCCCACAATGTAAAGTGTACTTGGGACATACTGGGTTCATAAAATTAACATTGCTGATTTTTTCAGGATGCAAAGACAAATACTGTACAGATTTTTCTACATTAAAATGTATCTGGATTCAAAATCAACTGTGATGAAACAGAATACATGCTATGATCATTTGTCCTCAGAAAACAAAAAAGTATAATTATTGTATTGGTGCAACTTCCCATAAACTGCACAAATCGATTTCACAAATCAAATGTCTTTACTGGGCCAAAAAAAAAGAATGTAAATCAGTGATTTTTCAATGCATGTAGGAGTTAAATGAAACCTGAGAAATAAGTAACCTGCAATTGCTTATTTTTCCTTCTGAAATGTTCATTAACTGATCATCTGGCTTCAATGTTTTCCGAGTCAAATCACAAGTATACAGATTAGGGTTCTTATATCACTTGCTGCATACTTATTCTGGCCCAATGACTAAAGTGTGGAAAACGAAAGCAGATAAACAAGCGTGTTTAGGATGAGGGCAGTCCACACTCTCCTCCAGCCCCTAGCTTAACATTTGAGTCCCATGTGCTGTTTTATAATACACAGAAGTTGCTGAGAAAAATGCCATATTCATTTGACTTTGTTGATTATAGTCTGAAGTAAATATTTGGAGTGCGCAAGTTACATTAACGTTGTGTTGAGAAAAATTACAAAAAACACATTTTTCCTTGACAGTTTCATGTTAGCACATTTGGGTCCATTCCACCCCTTACACTGAAAGTATATTAAACTATACATTTACAAAAAACTTTACCCTTTTAGGAGAGAGGATATGAAAGGTTTCAAGGACACTCCAGTAGTGGATGCTGCATTGATGAGGCTGGCTAGGTATGTGGCCCTTTCCCTGGACAATGTTATCATGTTCAAATATGAACTAGACAGATAGGGGAAAAAAAACAGCAGAGGGACCATTTAAACCGTACAACAGCCTTGGCGTCTATCTCAAAAGTGCTAGAAGTCTGGATCAAGAGGTTAGAGGGAGCGGCAGTAAATTGGCTCAGTATAGCTGAGATTCTAGTCTCCTTTGGCAATTTTAAACTGTCTGTGAGCTTTATGGCTTTAGCAGTATATAAATTTACCAATATTGTGAAATCACTTGCCAGGGTGATGCTAAATGCTGGTCACAGGTAGGAGGGCTCTTTGAGTTAGGCCATTGGTGGCTGATGCAGGGATGGTGTAAAATACCATTTGAAGACCAATACCTCTTTGGAAACAAACTGGACGCAGCCACGGCAAAAGCTACTGGTGGGTGGCAAGTCTGGGTTCATATCTCGAAACAGGCAGCTACTAAAAACAGAAGAATTTCCAGTTCAGGAGAACTTCAAATAGGGGCACAGCCATTAGGCAAGGTTCTACAGGCCTGGCCAGGAGTTCCACAAGTCATGGAGTGGTGGCCAAAACTTTCAAAAGGCTAAGAGATTCACCTCTTCCTCTGGGCAAGATGTCCAAAAATCTTGCTCGCTTGCCAAATAGGAGTAAGACTATGAAAGTTACAAGAAGTGAGGGTGGACAACATAAAGGATCACTGGCTATTAACCACTTGTCCTCTGCCCACCGTCAAATGACGGTGGGCGGAGGGCTCCATTATCCTGACATCACGTCATATGACGTGATGTCCTTTTAAAGTTGCGGGCGGCCGCGCGTGCGCCGCCGGCGGCGCGCGCACCCGCCGCTCTGCTGGGATCCCGTGCGAGTGCCCGGCGGCAACGATCGCCGCCAGGCACACGTGATTGCTCAGTAACTGAGCGGGGACGTGGAGCTCTGTATGTAAACACAGAGCTCCACGTCCTGTCAGGGAGAGAGGAGATCGATTGTGTCCCTTGTACATAGGGACACAATCGGTCACCTCCCCCAGTCACCCCCCCTCCCCCTACAGTTAGAACACTCATAGGACACACATTTAACCCCTTCCCCGCCCCCTAGTGGTTAACCCCTTCACTGCCAGTCACATTTATACAGTAATCAATGCATATTTATAGCATTGTTCACTGTATAAATGTAAATGGTCCCAAAAATGTCAGAAAAGTGTCCGAAGTGTCCGCCATAACGTCGTAGTCCCAATAAAAAAAAAAATCGCAGATCGCTGCCATTAATAGTAAAAAAAAAAAAAAAGCCATAAACTATCTCCTATTTTGTAAAAAATATAAATTTTGTGCAAACCAATCGATAAACGCTTATTGCATTTTTTTTACCGAAAATCTGTAGAAGAATACGTATCTGCCTAAACTGAGGAAAAAAATATTTTTTTTATATATTTCTTGGGTTATTTATTACAGCAAAAAGTAAAAAATATTGTTTTTTAAAAATTTACGCTTTATTTTTGTTTATAGCGCAAAAAATAAAAACCGCAGAGGTGATCAAATACCACCAAAAGAAAGCTCTATTTGTGGGAAAAAAAGGACGCCAATTTTGTTTGGGAGCCACGTCGTACGACCGCGCAATTGTCAGTTAAAGCGACGCAGTGCCGGAAGCTTAAATTTTGTCTGGGCAGGAAGGGGGTGTAGGTGCACAGTAGGCAAGTGGTTAAATACCTTCAAATTTGGCCATGCCAAGGTTTTTCAGAAGAGGCCAAAGCCTCACTTTTTTAACACAGTCCCACCATCCTATTCCCAAAAAAGAGAAATCATGTTGACCTTCATGAACTTCTTATTCCAGCAGGTGCCGATTGTGGCAGTGCCTCTTCAAGAAAGTTTTTCAGGGTTTACTCACCACTTTTTATGGTGCAAAAAAAGGGATTTTTAAATACAGCTTACCTGTAAAATCCTTTTCTTGGAGTACATCACGGGACACAGAGAGGCATATTCATTACTATATGGGTTATATGGAGTACCTTCAGGTGTGGACACTGGCAATCTTCAAACAGGAAGTCCCCTCCCTATATAACCCCCTCCCATAGAGGAAGTACCTCAGTTTTGTAGCAAGCAGTATGCCTCCCAAAAATGTTCCCCAAAAGAGGGGTGGGAGCTCTGTGTCCCGTGATGTACTCCAAGAAAAGGATTTTACAGGTAAGCTGTATTTAAAAATCCCTTTTTCTTTCTCGTACATCACGGGACACAGAGCGGCATATTCATTACTATATGGGATGTCCGAAAGCAATGCTTTAACCACTTAAAGACCCCCGCACGCACATATACGGCCACAACATGGCTCGTACAGGCACAAGGGCGTAAATTTACGTCCCCGCCTGAGTGCGGTTCGGGGGTCCCATCGGGACCCCCTCCGCGGCGTGCGGGGGTCTCCCTACCTCTGGGAGCGATCCGGGATCTGCGGGCGGATGTCCGTGTTTTCCGCCCCCCCCGCGATCGCTCCCAGCCAATGGGAGCGCGCTCCCAGCCTGTCACTTCCTCCTCCTGTGTTTACACAGGAAGGAGGAAATTATGTATTCTCTCATCGCAGCGCTGTTTCCTAGCGCTGCTGATGAGAGAAGACATGCCAAGTAAGTGTGCACCAACACAACACTGACACACACTCACATAGGCATATTAACCCCTTGTGATCGCCCCCCCACCCCCCTGTCACAGTGTTACTGAATGCAGTGATTTAATCACTGCATTTAGTGTCAGTGTGACAGGCACTGTAAAAAACAGTTAGTGTTAGGTTCAGGATAGCCCCCCCACCCCCCCAATAAAGTTTTAACCCCCTGATCACCGCCCTAGTTAACCCTTTCACTCCCTATTGCCAGCGTCACTAAGCGATCATTTTTCTGATCGCTGTATTAGTGTCGCTGTTCCCGCTAGGTAGCTATTTTTTTTTATTGCGATTTTTTTTTTTTACTAAAGACATGTGGCTAAATAAATTTTGGCCTAAATGTTTGACTAAAATTTAGTTTATTTGATTTTTTTTTAACAAAAAGTAAAAAATAGTGTTTTTTTTTCAAAAATGTCGCTCTATTTTTCTATATAGCGCAAAAAATAAAAATCGCAGAGGTGATCAAATACCACCAAAAGAAAGCTCTATTTGTGGGAAGAAAAGGACGCAAATTTTGTTTGGGAGCCACGTCGCACGACCGCGCAATTGTCTGTTAAAGCGATGCAGTGCCGAATCGCAAAAACACCTTGGGTCATTTACCAGCGTATTGGTCCGGGCCTTAAGTGGTTAATGAGGGGAGGGAGACATCTTCTCAAAAGAGATTTAATTTAGAGGTATACTCAAATAATAATAATAAATCCAACTTAGTCAAGAAAAACTTTTTTTTTTTTCTTTTTTACACCCAAGGGTGCCCCTGATCCCGAGGATCTTAAACCGCAGCCTGTAGTACTGCCTGCCCAAAGGCTGAATCCGCATTCCTTCTCACGTCTAGTTGATAAAACCTTGTAAACGTGTGGACTGATGACCACGTCGCCGCCTTGCATATCTGAGCCATAGAGATCTGATGGTGTGCTGCCCAGGAGGCGCCCATGGCCCTGGTAGAATGGGCCTTTACCGACAAAGGAGGAGGCAACCTCTTCAAACCGTAGGCCTGAATGATTAATTGTCTAATCCATCTCGAGATGGTGGATTTTGCAGCTGCCTGCCCCTTCTTGGGGCCATCTGGTAGAACGAACAACACATCTGTTTTCCGGATCTTTTCTGTAGCTTTAAGATAGGCCTTCATGGCCCGGACAATATCCAAGGTATGCAGCAACCCCTCCTTTCTAGATGTGGGTTTCGGAAAGAAGGATGGAAGTACCAAATCCTGGTTCAAGTGAAAATTGGATATAACCTTTGGTAGAAAGGCAGGATGGGGCCGGAGAACTGCCCTGTCCTTATGTAGAATGAGATATGGTTCCTTACACGATAAGGCTGCCAACTCTGACACTCTCCTGGCCGAAACTATGGCGACCAAGAATACCAACTTTCTTGTCAGTAAAACTAAAGGAATCTCAGCCAACGGCTCAAAGGGTTGTTTCTGTAGAGTGGACAGGACAAGATTTAAGTCCCATGGACAAATTGGTGACTTGACAGGAGGATTAATACGCAAGACCCCCTGTATGAAGGTCTTTACCAGCGAGTGGGTGGCCAGCGGCCTCTGAAACCACACTGACAGAGCTGAAATCTGTCCCTTGATTGTGCTTAATGCCAGGCCTTTATCCACTCCTAGCTGGAGAAAACCTAACACCCTATCAATGGTATATTTGCGGGAATTCCATCTTTTGGATTCACACCAGCCTACGTAGTTCCTCCACACCCTGTAATAAATCACCCTGGAGGCCGGCTTTCTAGCCCTAATCAGGGTAGGAATTACCTGCCTAGACAGACCTCTACCCCTGAGAATCAGGGATTCAGTCTCCAGGCCGTCAAATTTAGACGCTGTAATGTAGGGTGGAGGATCGGGCCTTGTGAGAGTAGGTCTGGTCGTAGAGGAAGAGTCCAAGGGTCTCCCACTGCCATCCTTAGGACTAGTGAGTACCATGTCCTCCGGGGCCAAGCTGGAGCTACTAGAATGACTGGCTTGTGCTCCACTCTGATCCTGCGCAACAGGCGCGGAAGTAACTGTAGCGGAGGGAATGCATATAGAAGTTTGAATTGATGCCAAGGGCAAACCAACGCATCGGTTCCACAGGCCATAGGGTCCCTCGCTCGAGACACGAACCTGTCTAGTTTCTTGTTGAACCTGGATGCCATTATATCTATGTCTGGCATTCCCCACTTCTGGCAGATTGTCTGAAAGACCTGGGGATGCAGAGACCACTCCCCCGGCGACAGAATCTGGCGACTTAAGAAGTCTGCCTGCAGGTTGTCCACTCCGGGAATGAATATCGCCGAAATGCAGGGTACATGAACCTCTGCCCACTGAAAAATCAAGCTCACCTCCCTCTGAGCGGCCTGACTCCTGGTTCCCCCTTGGTGGTTTATGTATGCCACCGCTGTGGCATTGTCTGACTGGATTCTCACCGGGGACCCCTGTAATCTGGAGGTCCATGCCAGGAGGGCTAGGCGAGCAGCTCTGATCTCCAAGACATTGATGGGTAGCTGCCTCTCTGCTTCCACCCAAGTTCCCTGGCGAGAGAACCCCTCCAAGACCGCCCCCCAGCCTGCCAGGCTGGCGTCTGTGGTAACTACCTTCCAGACAACGGGGCTGAAGGACCTTCCCTTTAGAAGATTCTGAGGGTTCAACCACCAAGCCAGGCTTTGTCGGACCCTTGATGATAGCGTCAAAGGGGACTCCAAGGCATGTGCTCTCTTGCCCCAGGCTGCTAGAATGGCTGCCTGTAGGTCGCGAGTGTGGATCTGAGCGTATGGTACTGCCTCGAACGTGGCCACTAGCTTGCCTAGTAATCGCATACACAGGCGAATAGTTGGTTTTTTTCTTGCTTAGAACCAACTGAACCAACCCCTTGATAGCCTCGATCTTTACAAGGGGCAGGAACACCCTTTGCTGTTCTGTGTCTAACCTCATGCCGAGGTATTCCAACTGCTTTGTGGGCTGGAACGCTGACTTTTCCCGGTTTAGGACCCAGCCGAACCTTTCGAGGTACTGAACCGTGAGGTTTACTGCCTGTTGCAGACACGGCCGTGAGTGATCTATGATTAAAAGGTCGTCCAAGTATGCTAGGACTGTGACCCCTTGGATCCTTAGATTGGCCAAAACTGGGGCTAGGATCTTCGTGAATACCCGGGGGGCCGTGGCTAGCCCGAAGGGGAGCGCCCTGAATTGGAAGTGTCGCTGCCCCACTGCGAAGCGTAAAAATCTTTGATGCGACTGAAAGATTGGTACATGAAGGTAAGCATCCTTTATGTCTATGGAAGCCAGAAAATCGTCCCTCTGGAGCGTGGCGACTGCTGACCGAGTGGATTCCATCCGGAAGGAACGAACCCTTAGGTAAACGTTTAAACTCTTTAGGTCCAAGATTGGCCTGACATCGCCGTTGGGCTTTGGTATGACAAAGAGATTGGAATAGAAACCTAGCCCCTGCTCTAGGGCTGGCACCTCTATTATCACGTCCTGGCAAAACAGGTGATCCAAAGCTGCCAGCATCGAGGCCTTCTTTGCTGGATCCTTTGGTAGCCTTGACTCTTGAAAATGAGGCGGAGGAAACTTTAGAAACTCCAGTCTGTAGCCTGTGGTTACAGACGCCCGGACCCATTTGTCGGGGATCCTGGCTTCCCAAACTTCTGAGAAGAAACGAAGCCTTCCCCCCACCCGCGAGAGTGGGGGCGCCCCTTCATAAGGCAGACTTAGGGGCTGGTTTTGTCGGCTTGCGATACCATGGTCTCTTACCCCCAGGGGCCTGTCCCTGTGATCTACTGTTAAAGTTGGATCGCGCAGGCGGCCGTCGATACTGCCTGGAATTTGAGGGCCCTGAGACAGGAAAGAGCTGCCTTTTAAATGTAGGACCCCGGAATGTCTTTTTGACTGGTAAAAGGGTACTTTTGCCACTTGAAATAGTCTGAATGTATTTATCCAGATCCTCTCCGAAGAGTCGTCCTCCATGGAAGGGAAACCCTGCCAGAAGCTTTTTGCATGGGGGCTCCGCCGCCCAGTTCTTCAACCATAAGAGCCTTCTCATGTGCACCAAAAATAGTGATAAACGAGAGGCCTGCTGGATGGAATCCTTTATAGCATCTACCGCAAAACACAGAGCTCTGGGAATGTCAGAAAACTCTTCTGCCTGTTGGGTAGGCATGTCTTTTAGCATTTCTTTTGTCTGGTCCTTCAACGCCTGACAAACTCCAATCGCAGCCACAGCTGGCTGTACCACTGCTCCTGCCGTAGTAAAGGATGCTTTTAAAAGTGTCTCTAACCGTTTATCAACCGGATCTTTAAACATTTGTATGTTTTCCACCGGGCAAGTTAGTGATTTATTCACACATGAGATGGCTGCATCCACCACTGGGAGCTTCCACCTCTTCGAGAATTTTTCCTCCATAGGGTAAATGACCGCAAATCTCTTCGGCGGCAGAAAAATCCTGTCCGGTCGTACCCAATCCTGAAAGATCAATTCCTCCAAGAGAGGATGGACCGGAAAAACCGCGTTGCTTAACCACTTAAGGACCCCCGCACGCACATATACGGCCACAGAATGGCACGTACAGGCACAAGGGCGTAAATTTACGTCCCCGCCTAAGTGTGGTTCGGGGGTCCCATCGGGACCCCCTCCGCGGCGTGCGGGGGGTCCCCCTGGCTCCGGGAGCGATCCGGGATCTGGGGGCGGATGTCGGCGAATACCCGC
Organism: Rana kukunoris; assembly: GCA_029574335.1. Lineage (NCBI taxonomy): Eukaryota > Metazoa > Chordata > Amphibia > Anura > Ranidae > Rana > Rana kukunoris. Next base: position 155,676,245 of record CM056050.1, on the reverse strand, counting down.
CCCCCCCGCGATCGCTCCCAGCCAATGGGAGCGCGCTCCCAACCTGTCACTTCCTCCTCCTGTGTTTACACAGGAAGGAGGAAATGATGTATTCTCTCATCGCAGCGCTGTTTCCCAGCGCTGCTGATGAGAGAAGACATCACAAGTAAGTGTGCACCAACACAACACTGACACACACTCACATAGGCATATTAACCCCTTGTGATCGCCCCCCCCACCCCCCTGTCACAGTGTCACTGAATGCAGTGATCTAATCACTGCATTTAGTGTCAGTGTGACAGGCAGTGTAAAAAACAGTTAGTGTTAGGTTCAGGATAGCCCCCCCACCCCCCCTAATAAAGTTTTAACCCCCTGATCACCGCCCTAGTTAACCCTTTCACTCCCTATTGCCAGCGTCACTAAGCGATCATTTTTCTGATCGCTGTATTAGTGTCGCTGTTCCCGCTAGGTAGCTATTTTTTTTATTGCGATTTTTTTTTTTACTAAAGACATGTGGCTAAATAAATTTTGGCCTAAATGTTTGACTAAAATTTAGTTTATTTGATTTTTTTTTTAACAAAAAGTAAAAAATAGTGTTTTTTTTTCAAAAATGTCGCTCTATTTTTGTATATAGCGCAAAAAATAAAAATCGCAGAGGTGATCAAATACCACCAAAAGAAAGCTCTATTTGTGGGAAGAAAAGGACGCAAATTTTGTTTGGGAGCCACGTCGCACGACCGCGCAATTGTCTGTTAAAGCGACGCAGTGCCGAATCGCAAAAACACCTTGGGTCATTTACCAGCGTATTGGTCCGGGTCTTAAGTGGTTAAAGGAGCTTTCAAAGAGCCCAGAGAGGATACCGTAGGAACCTGAGGCTCTGGCAATGGTAAATTAAATGCCGAGCGGACCATGTCCGTCAAAGACTGCACCCACAGTCTCTCTGTCTGGGAGTCTGAAAATGGTTCCTCAGAGGTAGATCCCTCAATCCCTGAACCCTCTTGGTTCAGGTCTAGTTGATCCTCCTGTGATTCCAATTCCTCCAGAGAGAGAATTTCAGCATCTGAGGATACACCTTTTGGTGATGGGGATCTAGCCCGTTTCTTGCCAGGAATAGATCTAGCGATCAACGCTGCTAATCTCTCTTCTAGCCCCCCTAGGGATACAGCTAGCATCTCCTCTGTGATAAACACAGGGCTGGGCTGATCTGGGCCAGCCTCAGCACCAGACCCCCCTAATGGCTCATCCAAGGCGACCTTCATGGGAATAAGCTGCGGGGAAAGTATCGGCATATCATCAGAATCAGAGGGGGAACCCCTTTGTTTTTTGGTCTTTTTTGTACCCTTTGACCCCGAACCTTTGGAAGCCATAATACAAAATCGAGGGACTCCGCCTACAACAGCAGACTGTAGTGGCCAGGAGTACAAAACTAGGGTTTAGGGGACAATAGATCACTAATGCCCAAAAACTGATGGGGCCCCGTATGTTTTCTTTTTTTTTTTTTTTTTTTTTATATATAAGTCTCTTTTTTTTTTTTTTTTTTTTTAAAACATACAGCGACCCCAAACTTAGTTTGCCAGCCTCCAAACTGTTGCAAAAAAGGGGGATTTTTTGGCTTAACAGAAAAGCATTGGAACCAAGTCCAGCATGTACTACCCCTCTTCCGCCACCGGGAGTCACTGTTCTGCCGCTCTGCATCCTCTCCCTTTCAGATCAGCCTCAGACTGAGCACTGACTATAGCCTGCTGATGTATAACAGCACAAGGCGCGCCCCTGATGACGCTGCAGGCACGCCCCCCCCCCGCCCTCCCCTCCGAACGGCGCGAAAAACGTCTATAAGACGTGCGCGCGCACGCCGGAGCAGGAAGAACATGGAGGAGCCACGCTGCTGGAGACCCAGGACTGCAGTACCAAGCGGCAGAATCAAACCCCCGGCCAGGTAGGACTCTCCAAAAGGCCCCATAGGGGTCCTTACTTAGCCCTAGGAAGAAAGCAGCAGGTAGCTAGCAAACACAATTGTTTCTTAGACAGGGGAACCTAGTGATGGGGGAATGAGATCATCCTGTCTTCTCAGACATAGTGAGCAAGGTTGCCAATGCAGAGCATACTTAGGCTACCCCCCTTTTAGGTTACCCCGGAGAGCCTGCTGTCGAACCAAGTCCCGCAGGCTCCCCTCTTACCTGCTCCATGCTGCAGGATGTTTGTCTAGCCAAACGATCCAATCTTCTCCCATCTCCGTGGGTAGCGTAATAGACCTTCAGGCCCTGGGGTCCTATGAAGGTACCCACTGTCCTGGACCTATATAGCACCCTGGCAAACAGGAACTTATGGTCTTTACAAACTCCAAGTCCTGGGCCCAGGGTCCAGCCCTCCAAAGAGGAGCATTATAGGCAAAACCCCACGGTTTGGGGCCCGGGTACTGTCCACTTTGGCACTGAGGCTCCTTGGACAGATCCGGTTAGCCCGCCCTTAATCCCAAGGATGTGGAGCAAAGCTATTCCGTGACCAACACCTAAGACACTGGCGAAAAAACTGAGGGACTCCCTCTAGGGGAGGGGGTTATATAGGGAGGGGACTTCCTGTTTGAAGATTGCCAGTGTCCACACCTGAAGGTACTCCATATAACCCGTATAGTAATGAATATGCCGCTCTGTGTCCCGTGATGTACGAGAAAGAAAGACAGGAGGCTGGATTACAGTTATAGGTTTAAAATTCCTGAACAAGTTCATAAAGGATGGAATGGAATCACTCTACACAATCCACAAAATAGTTCAGCTAGAGGATTGGCTTAGGTCTATCGATCTAAAAAGACGTGTACTTTCATGTTGCCATCTGGTCAAGAAATGTCTTCGCTTTGTGGTCACTCAACTTCACTGTCAATTCCTTTGCCTTCCATGCAACCTCACAACTTCATCCAAGGTTTTCACAAAAGGGCTTTCAGAGTTTACCACTATCTAGATGACATTGTGTTGCTACACCAGGACAGGGAAGTGCTCTTTAATCATTGGGATCTAGTGATCTCAACCGTGCAAAAGTTTGGTTGGGTCATCAAGAGGAAAAAAAGCAAACTTAGACCCACATGAACTGTAACCTATCTGGAAGTGAGTTTGGATACTCAAAGCAATATGGTGGCTCTTCCTTCTGCCAATATCCTGGGGAAAATAACACTCGTTCTGGATTCAACAAGTTCTAGGCTCAATGACAGCCTCAATTCTGATGGTCAAGTGGGCAGAATGGGATGCTTATCCCTACCAGTACAGCTTCCTCAGGCAGTGGCACTGGGAGAACATCGAACAAATAAACTTGATTACTCCACATATTCACCAGAGTCTCTACTGGTGGATGAACAAGGAACATCTCAGACATTGCCACACCCTGCTACAGTTTTCCTGAATAATGATTTTGACAGATGTCAGCAGCACAGGTTGGGGAGCTGCCTGCCAGTTATGCTCAGGGCCAGTGGCACCTTCGATTTTCGAAAATGGCCCCCAACGTACTAGAGTTGCTAGTGGCTTGGCAAGCACTATAATGCCTTTCATCATCTGATTCAAGGTCGCTCAATGCTGCTGAAAATGAACAACCTCACTTGCAGCGACACGTTTGCCAGATGCAGCTAAAGGAAGTTACCCCAAGCTTAAATAGGCCCTGCGACAATCATCTCCATCTCTCAACAGTGTATATTCTGTGGAAGTCTAATCTTCTAGCAAAATGTCTTTCTTATGCACAGCTGGACAACAAGTGGTTGCTGTCATTTTTCAAGACCTGATAGCCTGGACATTCTCCTCTCGCTGCAATTTTTTCTAGGTTCTATTCAAGGTTCCGTGTCCCTCAAGCAATCCAGACACATTGGTTTTGAAAAGGCTCTTTCAGACAGCATACACATTCCCTTTAGTCCTTCTAATTCTATGCTTCGAGAAAGAGAAGGAGGAGAAGGAGAAGGAGAAGGAGAAAGAAAGAGAAAGAGAGAGAGTCGAGATTTTGGCAGTGATTCCCGATTGGCAGAGGCAGCCATGGTATCCTCTTCTTCAGCTGACCGTGAGGGATCCTTTGCCGATACCATTGGTACTGAAGCTGCTGTCTCAGGGTCCCATTCATCATTTGGCAACCAACAGGCTCCACTTAGGTGGAAATGAAAAGATCTGAAGTGATCAGACAGCGTAATAGGGCTATGTTTTCTCGACTTCAAAAGAGTGCCGAACAACACATACAATCTGACTAAAAAATTGTTGGCGTTCGCTACAGTGAAGTAACTGTAAGCATTAGCTCCTCAGAGGACTTGTTTGTAACCCCCAACTGGGTCAAATGAAAAATACCGAGGCCTCCAGCAAGGTGGTTTGTTAAAACAATTTCTCTGGCTTACAAGTCTTAAGGGTTAGGAGTCCTGAAAAGTGTGATGACTCATTCCACCTAAAGTATCTCAACATAATGGGCAGCCACATGCAAAGTCTCGATGGAAACAATTTGTACTGCAGCCATGTGGCCGATCATTAGTTTGTGACGTATTGTGTATTGTGTAGAACTGGCAGCTTTACCCATGGCTGAGTTCAGAAGCAAAGTCATTTTTGTGGCCTCAAGATACGATTACATTTTCTGGCATTCATCCCTCCCTGTTGTGGCTAGTTATTTTCCATGTATTTTCCAGGTGTGCTCACATAGAGCAGTCAGAGGAAACGGAAAATTGCTCTTTCGATTTACTGCAATTTTCCTTTTCTGACAAGCTTCATGGCAGCACAGCTTCCCACCCAGTCTGAGGAGTATGTAGCACTAGGCCGAGGGTGCTTAACTTTAAAGTTATCATTCTGTTAGTGTAATGCCGCGACACACGATAACTTTTTGTGATGAAAAAAATGTCGTTTTATGTCTTCAAAAAAAAACGACCAAAAAAATTCAAACATGCTTGAATTTTTTGTGTCGTTTTTCAAAATGTCATTTTTTGTGTCATAAAAAGTGATCGTGTGTGGGCAAAACGACATTTAAAACAACAACGTTTTTAAACCCACGCATGCTCAGAAGCAAGTTATGAGATGGAGCTTCAATGGAACAGAGTGCCGTCGAACGTGGTTTACGTCACCACGCTTTGCTAGAGCATTTTGGAAAAACGATGGTGTGTATGCAACGTCGTTTTGGAAAATGAAGTTTGAAAAATTTCGTTTTGTTTCGTCACATAAAACGTCGTTTTTTTTCCCATCACAAAAAGTGATCGTGTGTACGCGGCATAAGGGTTGAGTGGTACCTACCCAGGTGTGCTGCCATGGAGCTTGTCATGAAAGGAAAATTGCATTATGTATGTATGTATAAAAAACAATTCTCATTTTTTTTTTTACTTTTTATTCCTAATAAAAAAAAAAAAAAAGGAAAAAAAATGTATCTAAACCGGTTATTAAATTAATGCCCTATCTGTCCAGAAAAAAACGTGCAATACATTTGTAGTTTAACCTAACACTAAAAAGGTATGGGTAGAACAAAGACATCAACAAGATAACCAAAAACTCTAGGACTTGCAGGGATTTGTGGGGAAAAAGACCAATGGACTCAAATAAGTCAATGGTCCTGGTCCCTCACTCCCACTGGTTGCAGGATGTTTGTGGGGAGGTGGCACTAATCTTATGCATCAATGGCACCCACAGAGTACTGGTCCCCTGCCATCCCCCTGTGACATCAACCCTCTTCTTTCTTGAAAGGTGAGAGGACCCTGCCGCTGGCCATCCAATAGTAAGTGTCCACTTCACACAGGTAGTGATGTAGACACCCAAAGAAGGACCCATCCAGAAGGTAAACATGAAGACTTGGGATGGCAGTGTCACATGACTTCAGGTAAGTCAAAGAGTATTTACACAGTTTTCTTTTTAACCAAAGGGTATTTATATAGAGGAGGGTGGGAGCAAGGGGTAGTCAGGTATTGACATTTACCCCAGAAAGGAGGGACTTTATAATAAAAGGCTCCTAATCACAAAGCTTTATTTTTTGGGGGTAAGGGTGTAAAAACAACCAATAAGGTTCTAGCTTTCATTCTGAAACCTTAACTAAAACAAACAAACAATGTTATAGGTTGTTACAATCTGCACATCTGCCCTTCTTAATTCCAGTTCTTATTAAACCACTGTTCATTCATTTATTATCTGACCAAACAGTAATACACAATTGCTTTTTATATCATGTGGCTTCAGTTCTAAAATAAGGTATAGAAAAAGCAGCAACATTCTCATACAAAATTTCTGTCAGTTTTTAAAGGCTCCGGCTTTGCTCGCCTTGTTAATAAAATTCTTCAGAAGGTCATTTTCCATGCTACAAAAGGCGTCCGTCTGGGTAACCATAGTCATGTGATTTATGCAAAATCTGAAGCAAAACTCTTCCAGATCCTGAAATTAAATACTAGCTTTAGATACAATGCCAAAACATAAGCAACAATGTTCTAAATCATTCTACTACGACAGTATACCAAATAAATTTCACTATTATTTTGGATTTAATAATAATTTTTTGTAATTTTATGTAAATAACATTAACAGTGTCTTTATAGATGGGTTCCTGTGTTTTTATACCACTTTTGAGAAATAAAAAAAAGAATTAATAGTCACAGAATGCAAACAGACATTTAAAATTAAGCCTAGAGCTTTCTGGATGAGAGGTACAGCCATGTGAAAAAGTAAGTAACCCTGGAATTTGTTGACATTTTCAACATATTTGAACAGGCAAACACTGTATCTTCAGTGAAAGTGCGCCACAAATAATGATATACTTGAATAAAAGACACATGAAAAATTTGTCCGTTCAACCATTTAATAAAGAAAAGTATCAATAGATGTAAACGTTGTTGAAAAAGTAAGTACACCCTTGGACTCAGAAACTGTTATTGCACTCTTCACAAGAAATGACTTCTAGGCATTTTGCATCTTTGTCCACCAGTCCCAGCCTCAGATATTAACCCCGACCTTTTTTTTTGACAATTACTCTGAAAAATGTCTTAGTGGATTGCGTTGCATGATCGGTCTATATTAAATCTTTCCACAACTTCGATATGAATCACACAACTTGACTAGGCCAGCCCATAAGATACATTTCCTTGGTGGATATGCAAATGATTATTTTCATGTTGAAAGATTCATTTCTGGTTCAAACTTAAATTTTTGGACAGATGGCCTCATATTCTCATCAAGCACGCATTTTGAGTGAACTATAACATTTTGCACACATTAATAACTGCTATCTGTCCCAAATTATAACATTTTCACGACCATGCTTCACAGTTGGTATGATGTTCTTTTCCTGAAATGATGTATTCAGTAGGCTCCAAATAGGACAAATGTTACTGTAACCCAGTGTTTCTCAACTCCAGTCCTCAAGCCCCCCCAACAGGTCATGTTTTCAGGATTTCCCTCAGATGAAAAGGCTGTGGGAATTACTAAGGCAGTGAAACTGATCAAATCACCTGTGCAAAATAATGGAAATCCTGAAAACCTGACCTGTTGGGGGGCCTTGAGGACTGGAGTTGAGAAACACTGCTGTAACCAGATAACTCTACCCATGATTAATGAACCCACAGTACATTGCTCCAGAAGGCCTGGGATTTGCATTCACGTTCAATTGCAAACTATAGTCTTCCTCGAATGTTCTTCCTGGACAGCAAAGGCTTTTTATGACAATCTCTTTTTGATTGTAGCTGTTTGACTCCAGTTTTTGTAAGAGTTAGCACTTGTTCATACCAGTGTGATTTGTTATGCGATTTGACAGTTCCAAATCACATCAAAAATCGCACCCGATTGTTGGCAATTGAACCGTTCAAATAGATGTGACTCAAGGTTCCTGTGCTACTTTTTGCCGATTTCACTTCAACTTGCATAGACGTCTGTTGTATGAAGCTGCAAGCCGCAATGATATTGGCAGTGCAAATAACACTGATTTGCGGCTTTGAAATTGCACTGAAGTAGCGCGATTTTAAAGCCATACCGGTGTGAACGGGGGCTTACCTGCAGATCCTATAATTGCATTTTAGGGTACTTTAAGCCCTTTTTAGCATCACAGTCAGTTCTTGGTTTGGCCAGTCTTGGATAAATTTGCAGTAGTTTGAAATCTATACCACAATGCCAGACTCAAACGTCCTTTGATCTTGGCAGGGGGATGCTACACCCATCAATAGCAAGGAGACCACCTGATCCTAGTTATAAGACAAGGTCCACCTGCATACTCATAATCAGTACTTTTTCACATGACTGCAGCTTTTTGGCAATATCCAGGCATCCTGAATAATTTCCCCATCAAACATAAAAACATTGGATCCTTTTTTTTTATGCGTTCTGTAAAAAAAAAAATCAGTTTGTATGTGGTTAGAGATTAAGGCCATAGGCATTAAGGAGTAATGGTAGTTCTGTCAAAATGTAAACACAGTCTTTAAAAGCACAACAGATCGATCTGTAAAAATGGGAAGCATTGGCTTTATAGCATTAGATCTATACTTTGTTATACCCTTGTGGACACTGCATACAACCTCTCAATGCCACCTACTTATACCCACAAGAAGGTGTGGTGTGCCTCAAACTGGCTTCTAGAGAAAGATAGCCATTGTTGGGCAGACACTAGCCCAGTGATGGCGAACCTTGGCACCCCAGATATTTTGGAACTACATTTCCCATGATGCTCAAATACACTGCAGAGTGCATGAGCATCATGAAAAAAATGTAGTTCCAAAACATGTGGGGTGCCAAGGTTCGCCATCACTGCACTAGCCACTTTTCTACAGCTTGCAAGCACATTAATCAGAACCACCATGTCAGAAGGGTGAAAATAGAGTGCACGTGTCGTGGTGTAGTGATGTCATCACAGAGGGTGAAATAAAATAACGATGTAATGCTACAAATGCAGCTTAAGTCAAGTCTTATCTTTTTACAGAATGTAAAGCTAGCCTCAAAAGTAGGGATTAAAACATAAATTAACCACTTAAGGACCCCCGCACGCAGATATATGGCCACAGAATGGCACGTACAGGCACAAGGGCGTAAATTTACGTCCCCGCCTGAGTGCGGTTCGGGGGTCCCATCGGGACCCCCTCCGCGGCGTGCGGGGGTCCCCCTACCTCTGGGAGCGATCCGGGATCTGCGGGTGGATGTCCGTGATATCCGCCCCCCCCGCGATCGCTCCCAGCCAATGGGAGCGCGCTCCCAGCCTGTCACTTCCTCCTCCTGTGTTTACACAGGAAGGAGGAAATGATGTATTCTCTCATCGCAGCGCTGTTTCCCAGCGCTGCTGATGAGAGAAGACATCACAAGTAAGTGTGCACCAACACAACACTGACACACACTCACATAGGCATATTAACCCCTTGTGATCGCCCCCCCCACCCCCCTGTCACAGTGTCACTGAATGCAGTGATTTAATCACTGCATTTAGTGTCAGTGTGACAGACAGTGTAAAAAACAGTTAGTGTTAGGTTCAGGATAGCCCCCCCTAATAAAGTTTTAACCCCCTGATCACCGCCCTAGTTAACCCTTTCACTCCCTATTGCCAGCGTCACTAAGCGATCATTTTTCTGATCGCTGTATTAGTGCCGCTGTTCCCGCTAGGTAGCAATTTTTTTTTATTGCGATTTTTTTTTTTACTAAAGACATGTGGCTAAATAAATTTTGGCCTAAATGTTTGACTAAAATTTAGTTTATTTGATTTTTTTTTTAACAAAAAGTAAAAAATAGTGTTTTTTTTTTCAAAAATGTCGCTCTATTTTTGTATATAGCGCAAAAAATAAAAATCGCAGAGGTGATCAAATACCACCAAAAGAAAGCTCTATTTGTGGGAAGAAAAGGACGCAAATTTTGTTTGGGAGCCACGTCGCACGACCGCGCAATTGTCTGTTAAAGCGACGCAGTGCCGAATCGCAAAAACACCTTGGGTCATTTACCAGCGTATTGGTCCGGGTCTTAAGTGGTTAATAAACTACTCTGGCCTTTGACAGTTCCGATATACAGTATCAATGGGACCGATTAATAAACAGTGGGAAAAAAGCGGGGCTAATCCATACATACCACACCAAATAAATAGTTTTATTTTCTTGGATATATTTAAAAAAAAAAAAAAAAGCTACACCCGTTTTCATAAGTCAGACCCAAGGTGTGCGACAACGCCTAGTGATAGAAGTGGGGAAAACTGTTACATTCATTACTGGTTTTAGTTTAAAAAAGTATGGCCAAGGTTTTTTTTAGCCATACTTCTCTTCTGGATCACAAGAGTACACTTACTTATGCTCTCCTGTAATCCTGTGACACCACAGAGCCACTCTAGGCTCTGGAAGGACCCTGACAATAATGTCAGGATCGGCTCAGATGCCTAACAGGCAGCTGGCTCAGCCTCTCATTGCACTGATGAGAGCCTGAGCCGGCTGCACCCATCCCCTTTAAAGCCCAGCACACCAGTGAGTGCTGGGGGGGGGGGCAGGGCAGGGCCTGACAGTCACAGCTCTCTGCTCAGAGCAGACAAAGTACCGAGTGGTCAGTGGTCAAGTGATTCTCAGCCAATGGGGGACAGCAGCAACATCAGACCAATGCTACAGCCATATAGACGATTTTTTTTTTTTTTTAATGTAGCTCACACTTCTCCTTTAAAAGGAAACGTCCAGTCAAATTAAACATTTGCAATGGTATACAAATAAATGTTTTGTTACCTGAAAAACAACACAAAAATTGGTTTAAGAATAAATTGATTGCAAAATCAGTAATAGAATTTCTGACTATCCTGCATGCCTTCCAATGCTGGAATATGTGAACAATGTAAAAAAAGAGTGAAACTACTTTTTGTATTTACATTGTTTTGGCTATAGATGTCTGTACCTGAAGCTCTGTATGGTAGCTGCAAAAATTAGAACAGTTGGTATTCTTGGGAAGGTGGGACTCAATTGTCAATTTAAATGGACATCCTCTCTTTAATGTAGCCCCTACCATCTGCCCAAATAGGTAAACAGGAAGCCTGATTTGTGGACAGAAGTTACAGTAACTCCACTTTCATGAAAAAAAAGCAAATAAAAAATAACATTGTATATATTAATTGCTACGAGCCATATTTAATTGAATGTTATTAAAAATTACCATTGCTTTTCAATCTGTAGCTCTGTCACTTTTTTGTAAAATTCAATACAATATGACAATCTGGAGGCATCCCGTAAACCGCTGGTGTATGGGCATGCCCCTAGAAATGCCATTACTTGCTTGTGCGATTGGTTTAATGATTTTCCCAGAAGTCCGCACTAAGATTCAGAGTCGCGATCTTATGCATGCTCTGCAACAAACATTTTACTCTTGGGGAGATACTCTGAAAAGGGTAATCACGTCTCAAGGAATGCTGACCCAGCAAGTAATTCAGCCGATAAATAATGGAAAAGTCACTTCCATTTAGAATTCGTATCCAAAAGACACAAAGTGGAAAAAGCAGCTTTTTCTTTAGAGCATAAGCAGGTAGGAATCTGCAACAACGTTTGTTAAAATCTTTGCACAAATTTTGATCACTCAGAGTTTTTTTTTCTCAACAAAAGTGGAGTTACTCTTTACTGTGCAACTTTTAAGAACCAGGCCAAAAGCTTTCGAATGTACAAATACAGAATTGTGAACAAAATTTAAAGGGCTGATCAATTACCTCCCACAACTTCTTATTGCACACAGACTAAAAAGAGGGGCAGTCCAGAGTCAGTAATGTGCACTGGAACATTCCTAAAGTGATTGTCTGAGCTAAGACATTATAATCCATGATATTTAATGGAATTTTTCATTAGGGCTTAAAAGGGGCTGTAAACCTTCCTGTTTTTTCACCTTAATGCATCCTATAATTACCGGCCCCCAGTTTTACTTACCTGAGTCCTCAAAAGTCCCACGTTCAGAACACGCTGGATCTCGGCCTGGGCTTCTCGGCTCTTCATTGGATAGATTGATAGATTGGTTCCCACTGCTGTCAATCAAATCTAATGACGCAGCACCGGGGGCGATTCCAGCATTCGTGTCTATGGACGCAGATGCTGGACTCAGAAGCGTAACCCCCTTGGGAGAGCGCTTCCCAGAGGGAGTTATCTGATGTGGGGAGGAGCCGAGAGACCCGCCAAGGGACCCCACAAGATGGCGTTCGGGGCCATACTGTGCAAAACGAGCTGCACAGTGGAGGCAAGTATGACGTTTGTTATTTTAATAATAATTTTTATAATGTAGAAAAATGGCAGATATATATACTGTACTAAAGCTTTTTTTGTTTATACAACTTATAAAGGTTTTCCTTGTACCTGGGCATCATACTTAACGGCAGCTGACAGCAGTACGACCGCATTCTCCTCACAGATACCTTGTTTTATGGTCTGCTGGCATAGTTGCTTCAGTCTATTTTCTCGGTATAATGTAGCTAGTTCCAGAAGTCCTGCACACAGAAATAACATAGAAAAATGTATTAGTGACTATTGCAGAGACATGTACAGTACACATACAACCTTCCTATATAAAAATCAAAAACGGACTTAGCCCTCGTTCACATTGACTGTGGCTTTGAATTTCATCTGAAACCGCACGATTTCAAATCCGCATGTCAGTACGACTTTGGGTGTTACTTGGAAGACATCTGCACGGCTTCATGCACAGATGTCAAATGCAAGTTGTGCCCAAAATCTCCAAATGTAGTGCAGGTACTACTTTTTTCAAATCAGTGCGGCACTGCAAAGTCGTCAGCGCACCTTTTTGAACAGTGCCATTGCCGCTAATAGGGTGTGACTGGTCAAATCGCATGACAAGTCACTTCAATGTGAAAAAGGGCTAGGTGTGCATTGTTCCGGAGTACAAAAGATCAAAAAAGGCTTCTGTATCCTAAGATTTATTTGAAGCCAAAACTTTAGGTTTTGGATAGGATTAGGGTATAGATAAACTCTGTTAATATTTTTAATTTTTTTTTGACAATTTGCCTAAAGACTGGTCGGGATGGAATCCCCAGGCCAGAAAAAGACAAGTAAACTACTTGACATGAGTTAACTTTCCAGCAACTACAAAAAATGTTCTATATGCAATAGTCCTTAAAAATGTATCAGCAGTCTGTTAGTGGATAGTGTGTGGGTTAGAACCTCCGTCAGATTTTTTTGCTCTCTGTGTCCTTGCTAGGGAAAGTCATTTGTTCTGGTCAGCATTGTCACTTGGACAGAAAAAGGCAGGAAACGCAAAATGTTACAGGGGTAAGAAAATCACAGAGAATTGTCACAGCCAAAGGACCTTGCTACTAGAACTGTCAAATCTGGTCTTGGTCAGCGCAATGAATGTTTTGTTTTGGCTGGAACTGTTAGCAAGCATGGTATAACAGTTCCATGCATATAGTGTACTAACCAATGGCATCCTCAGGAGAAATGCTGATATTATCTGTATACAAATATTCCAAGAAAGCACGATATACCGGGTAGGAAAACTGATGAATTTCAATTACGTCTTCATCACCTTCATGTAAAAAGGAACGAAAATGTTCACACCTGGAAATGAAGTTACAACATTTTTTTTAATTAACTGCCAATGATTGTGCCTCACTCATTACAGCAAGAGATGATGAAACTGCAATCTTAAATTAAGAAATCTGAACATGTACAGGCAAATCAGATTTATGCATACTGGCAGATCCAGTGAATTATTCATACAAATAAAATACAAGCTGTTTGGGTTTGAAGCGTAATTTCAGATTGAACAGTCTGTACAAGTAGATTCATCTAGCGGTTTGCTCATCGCCACCCGTGACTTCTTACCTAATCTGAAGGAGAACCTTGTGCACGTGAATATATTTTTCATCCACTAAAAACTTTAAGTCAGCCGTCTCAGGATTGTCAAATTCTTTTTTTAATGACTCTGCCACAGTCAGGTGATCATCTGGCTCTTTACAAGGGAACAAATGCAGAAAATAAACAACTTACAAAAATTCTTAGTTTAAACCAAAATCTTTATGCATACACAGATTTTGCTATTTAGACTTGAAGTGTGTGTTAGGAGGCATCACTCTGGTGTTGCCGCTGTGTGTTTTTGGTTAAAATCTCACTTGGAACACCATTAGCATGGCGTTTGTTTGCTCTCATGTTTTAACAATGTTTTCTGGCGTCCTTATATAATTTACACGTAGTTAGCTGGCTTCCGGTCATATTGGCCCTAGTTTGTATGAGCACGATAGGAACACCAGATTAAGAGCGCTATTAGAGCGATAAGGACTGATGTCAATGTTATTATGTGTAAAAACAGTGCACAAAAATTGCCGCCATATAAAAAAAATATTTTAAAAAGCTAGCCAAATGAGGTAACCACAATATGACTTGTATGCCATATAGCATTAATATACAGGTGAAACTCAAAAAATTTGAATATGATGCAAAAGTTCATTTATTTCACTAATGCAACTCAAAAGGTGAAACTAATATATGAGATTGACTCATTACATGCAACGCAAGATAGTTCAAGCCGTGATTTGTCATAATTATGAGGATTATGGCTTACAGCTCATGAAAACCCCAAATCCGCAATCTCAGAAAATTAGAATATTGTGAAAAGGTGCAATATTCTAGGCTCAAAGTGTCCCACGCTAATCAGCTAATTAAGCCATAACACCTGCAAAGGGTTCCTGAGCCTTTAAATAGTCTCTCAGTCTGGTTCAGTAGGAATCACAATCATGGGAAAGACTGCTGACCTGACAGTTGTGCAGAAAACCATCATTGACACCCTCCATAAGGAGGGAAAGCCTCAAAAAAGGTAATTGCTTAATAAGTTGTATGTTCCCAAAGTGCTGTATTAAAGCACATTAATAGAAAGTTATGTGGAAGGGAAAAATGTGGAAGAAAAAAGGTGCACAAGCAGCAGGCATGACCGCAGCCTGGAGAGAATCGTCAGGAAAAGGCCATTCAAAAGTGTTGGGGACTTTCACAAGGAGTGGACTAAGGCTAGAGTCAGTGAATCAAGAGCCACCATACAGACGGCTTCAAATGTCGTATTCCTCTTCAAGCCACTCTTAAACAACAAACATCAGAAGCGTCTTACCTGGGCTAAAGAAAAACAGACCTGGTCTGTTGCTCAGTGCTCCAAAGTCCTCTTTTCTGAGGAGGACAAATTTTGCATCTCATTTGGAAACCAAGGAGCCAGAGTATGGAGGAAGAATGGAGAGGCACACACTGCAAGATGCTTGAAGTCCAGTGTGAAGTTTCAACAGTCTGTGTTAATTTGGGGAGCCATGTCATTTGCTGGTGTTGGTCCGCTGTGCTTTATTAAGTCCAGGGTCAACGCAGCCGTCTACCAGGAGATTTTGGAGCACTTCATGCTTCCTTCTGCAGACGAGCTCTATGGGGATGCTGACTTCATTTTCCGGCAGGACTTGGCACCTGCCCACACTGCCAAAAGCACTAAAACCTGGTTCAATGACCGTGTGATTACTGTGCTTGATTGGCCAGCAAACTCGCTTACCTAAACCCCATAGAGAACCACCTCAGCAGTGCCACAGGCTGATAGCTTCCATGCCACACTGCACTGAGGCAGTAATTGCTGCAAAGGGGCCCAAACCAAGTACTGAGTACATATGCATGCTTATACTTTTCAAAAGGTCCAATATTGTCCTATGTACAATCCTTGTTTTATTGATTGCATGCAATATTCAAATTTTCTGAGATTGTGGATTTGGGGTTTTCATGAGCTGTAAGCCATAATCATCACAATTATGATAAATCACAGCTTTAACTATCTTGCTTTGCATATAATGAGTCTACCTCATATATAAGTTTCACCTTTTAAGTTGCATTAGTGAAATAAATGAACTTTTGCACGATATTCTAATTTTTCGAGTTTCACCTGTACTATTACCAGGATGTTACAAAAAACATTTTACAGGAGTCATTGTCAGAGGCAAAAAGAGTTTATTTAATCTGAGCGCATTCACACCTTTCAGTTTTACTGCGTGAAAATCCATTGCATTTGCATCCAAGCACCAAGCTCAGCATATTTATTGAAAGTGGAGGTTCACCCTAACAACATTTATATCTGACCAACTTCCTTATACTTGTAACAAGTACAGTCCGTAATTTTAATTTTTTTTTTTTATGCTGTACGTACCATGTAATCTATCTTTTCAATCTACTTCTCCCCACGGGAGTAGGCACTTCTATGCCTAGGAGGATTGTCATCTGGAAGGTTGCCCAGATGATTGACGTCTGTTCCCCCCTGGCGGATAAGGCCCCCCCCGTATTGTGTAGGCGCGCACGAGTCATGGCGTTTCCGAAAGAAGCCGAACATGCAGAGATTTGAGTCGGCTCTATACGGTGCGCCTACGCAATACAGGGGGCGGGGCCTTATCCGCCGGGGGGGACAGACGTCAATCATCTGGGCGACCTCCCAGATGACAATCCTCCTAGGCATAGAAACGCCTACTCCCGCGGGGAGAAGTAGATTGAAAAGATAGATTACAAGGTACAAACAGCATAAAAAAGAAATAAAAATTGCGGACTGTACTTGTTACAAGTATAAGGAAGTTGGTCAGATATAAATGTTATTAGGGTGAACCTCCGCTTTAAAGAACTTGCAGTATTTTTGTGCATTAAAACATATTAAAAGGTAAACAACCTGTTGCAAAATACCTGTATATAGACCTCAATAACTCAAGCTACAATTTTCAACACAGAACTGAAAGACTCATCATAATGAATCCATTCTTGTAAGATTGCTCAAAAATGTAAACTGCACAAAAAACAAAAAAAACTTTCATGCAGGCGGTGTCTGATGTGAGGTTTCTTTATCTAACCCATAGTGCGGTTTAAAAAAAATCTACACTGGAATAGAATAGACAGCACCATTATAGTTTTGCTTTAAGCAGGCACAATAATAATAATAAAAAATGTTAAATACACAAAACATACGTATTACACATGGAAAATATTTATCTTAACTGAACAGTACAGGACACAGGCAAAGTACTCAGACTGTAAGCTATAGGCTTATACCTTCAGGAAACTGGACACTAGCAAAGCTTTCAAGGACATTTCACCAGGCAAACCCCCTAGAATTCTACCCGTCTCCATGAATCCTAAGGTTTTGTACTAGGGCCCTAAGTTGATGGACTTCTCATTCACAGAACAAAATCATTGTTAGCTTAACAATTTTTTTTTAATCATTTTATTTATTTTATTTTTAGCTTCTTCAATCAACTTATAACTGTGCTCTAATGCCACACATTGAAGCAGTACATCAGGATCTGAGCAACCTTAATAAACCTTGGGATCCATACTTGGACCACATGCTATGGGTCTGTAATGTTGCTTCAGGCACTGGATTCTGCATGGGCACTCACCTTGGCACTTCGTGCAACTCGTGTAGTCAGCCACAGGGCGCTACACATGTCCAGGGACATAGACCATCCCATCAAACTCAGACCCTGAAGAACCTTTTGGGGATATTCCCATGAGAAGGGCGAAGCCTGGACTATATCTACAGTCCAGAATCATGGAAAAGTAAGACAAGTCATCTTATATGCTTCTGACTGTTACTGTTAAAGACCAGTTCAATATTTGAATTATATTCATTACTGTGTAAACTTTTCAAATTTGGGGCTAAAACCAACCACTCAAAGCATAGTCTCAAATGGATGACCAAGTATTACATAACACTACTAGTCATACACTTTACCACCAGCAAGATCTACTATCATACCTAAAAATCATTTTTTTGACTGGTGCGAACACAGGCATTTCAGTCTCAGAGATTATTCTATTCCTCACATTCTGGCCTTCCTACAATCAGGTCTTGACTAGAACTTGGCCTTAAACACTCTGGGGGAAAAAAATGGCTTCTTCCTTGTTCATTATTTTCAAAGACCTCTGGCTTTGCACTCTTGTAAAGGTTTTTCTTCAATACATATTAACCACTTAAGACCCGGACCTTTAGGCAGCTAAAGGACCCGGCCAGGTTTTGAGATTCGGCACTGCGTCGCTTTAACAGACAATTGCGCGGTCGTGCGACGTGGCTCCCAAATAATTTTTTGCACTATAAACAAAAATAGAGCGAAAATTTTGAAAAAAATTCAATATTTTTTACTTTTTGCTATAATAAATATCCCCCAAAAATATATATACAAATATTTTTTTTTCCTCAGTTTAGGCCGATACGTATTCTTCTAACTATTTTTGGTAAAAAAAAATAAAAAAAATCGCAATAAGCGTTTATCGTTTGGTTTGTGCAAAATGTATAGCGTTTTCAAAATAGGGGATAGTTGTATTGCATTTTTATCAATTTTTTTTTTTTACTACTAATGTCGGCGATCAGCGATTTTTTTCGTGACTGCGAAATTATGGTGGACACTTCGGACAATTTTGACACATTTTTGGGACCATTTAAAATGCATTGTTTATTGTGAAAATGACATTTGCAGTTTGGGAGTTAACCACAAAGGGGCGCCAAAGGGGTTATGTGTGACCCAATGTGTGTTTACAACTGTAGGGGGGTGTGGCTGTAGCTGTAGGTGTGACGTCATCGATTGTGTATCCCTATAAAAGGGATCACACGATTGATGATGCTGCCACAGTGAAGAACGGGGAAGCCGTGTTTACACACGGCTCTCCCCCTTCTTCAGCTCCAGGGACCGATCGCGGGACTCCAGCGGCGATCGGGTCCACGAGTCCGGGTGCTTCGGACTGGGTCAAGGGAGCGCGCCGCGGACGCGCGCCCCACTGCTGGGCAGTAGCACAGGACGTTCCTGTACGTGCATGTGCCCCGCTGTGCCATTCTGCCGGCGTAAATGTGCAGGAGGCGGTCCTTAAGTCGTTAAACATTAAAACACTTATTGCAGCATCCTGAGCTTCCTTGAGATCTCAACTTGGTTCTCCCTGCCCTGCAAAAACCACGCTTACAATCCATCCCTTAGATGACGTGTCCTACAAAGTAAAATGTGTGTCTAAATTGAGAGCGTTTTTTAAAAGGAGCCATCCCTCAAACTTCAAAGACAAGGCCCTGCACTAAAGCTTCTAAAGGAGATTAATCTTTATTACCTGGACATAGTCAGAGAAATTGGAGTCTACCTCAGAACTACAATTTTGACCAGACAGATTTCCATTTTGTCTTGATCTCAAACATTTCTACTTTCATCCACCATGGTGAGATGGATAAGAAATTGCTCGCTAGCTCGTATACTCTCAAGGACATATCTCCTCCTGTGCTTTTATGCGTGCAATTCATCAGATTGGTAGGAGTTTCCTGAGCATTTCAGCCGCAGACCCCTGTAGCCCAACAATGTAAGGCTGCCACGTGGTCCTCTGTTCATACTTTTTCAAGGTTCTACTAGGTGGATGTCCAATCGTCTGAAAAATACTTTTAGCAGCAGCACTCTAAAGCTGGGCCTGCTGCCACAGTTCTCTTTGCCTAGTGCCCACCTCATTCCTTGCTTAGTAATGTCTTAGGTTCTAGGAATACTTAGCCTGTGCCGTAAAAATGAAGGTAAAAAAGGAATTTGATTTAAGTGTAAACATCATATCTTAGAGGACAGGACACAGGCTACCCTCCCTTCCATGCTTTAAATGCTCTAAATTATTTGCTGCAAATCTGAGGACTTGGGGAATTGGGTAAGGTTATAGGGGAGGCTTTGTCAGTGTCCAATCACCTTAAGGTACTAGCCTACAACCTAGGGTCTATGAATACTCATTGCCCACCTTATTCATTGTTTAGCAACGTCGTACAAGGCACAGGCTAAGTATTCCTAGACCCCAAGACAAGTTTAAGATAAGATGGTTTTTGGCTTAACTGTAAACTCCATATCAAGAAGTACAGTACAGGAAACAAGCCACCCTTCCATCCATTCCTTGGATACTTTGCATTACTTGTTACAAAACTGAAGATACATGGAGTTGGGTAGGATTATAGGGGAGGCACCCAGGAAGTGTGACCTCTAAAGCTTTGCCAGTGTCCAATCACGTAAAGGCTCAAAACTTTAACCCTGGGTTTGTTAATACTTTGCTGTACTGTACTCCAAGATAGGAATATTACAGGCAAGTCAAAATTCCTCTCTCACTTTTCTGATTGCATAATCAAGGTTCATAAAACATACTGTACATTTCATTTGCATAAAAAAAAAATGTAAGCCAGTATAACCCATACCTTTCACAATTTGATATCTGACTGGATGCTGTGGGTTCCTGTACTTTGCATTTATTTATTCCAGTCTTAAGCCACAGCTGTACAATGTGCATGCTATGGACATGTAATACAACAGAACACATTAATGCTCCTCTGATCTTCCTCACCTACTGAAAGCAGCCTCCACATTATGGCTGGGGTGGAGAAACAGGCGAACACGTCATCTGTGCAGGTGAAGTGGGTGAGATGCGGTGAGATGACAGCTTGTCCTCGGCACTGGCCCCACATGTATACCTGACCACTCTGAGATCTGGCAGCCGATGTGTGTGATGAGTGGCAGGCTGCTATTTCTACTATTCTATTCCCACATAAACAGAAGAACAGCACAGACAAGATTAATGAAGCAGCTGTGCAAGCTTACCACAAACATTCATTTTACCTTATCCCCAAATGATAACATAAGAAATATATCCAAGTTCTAATAAATTAAGAGATGTGCAGGGTGAGGTCTGGTAAAAGAGCAGCATTTACATATATTTCAAATATTAAAGGTGTTAAATAAACATACCAATGGTAAATCATTGCATATAGTTTCTTTTAATGGCTTACCACTCTACACAATTTATTACAGTGATTTTACATTGGCACCACGCAATACCATATTCTTGGATTATCCATAAATGATCCAATTTTTCAGTGGTTGGAGATGCTGGGTAGAGGAATTAGCCTTATGGGGTTTTCCCTAACGTTGCCTATACGCCTGAAATAGTGGTCTGAAGAAACATGCAATTTGCAGCTAAATATATTATTGTTTTGTAGTGCAGGACCTAAATCCTTGCTTACCAGATCAATGTTTTCTGGATAATCAAAAGATTATATACAATACGCGTGTTTACCGTCTGTACCTGAAAGCATCAATTCCTTGTTATCTTATAATCTGGCATTGTCACAGAAATACTGTTGAAATATGTTTTTTTTTTAAAAGTGTTCACATTTACAGAATAATCATTGCTACATAAGATTATTTAAAAGCCTGGAGAGCACGGTCTTATGCCTGTAGCAAGCCTTAGGCATAAAAGCTGTGAGGTTTAGATAACTGTCATGACTGTTACCAGGGGTTGGAGGCTCCCCAAAGTGTTTGCCTAATTATTTTCAATAATGTTCATTGGATTTCAAGAACAACAGCTACAGGTTATGAATCCTAGCCATCTGAATCATCATCTCATCTGACCAGCAAAATTGCGGTTGACGTAATAGTATACTACGCTACAGTAAATTTACAGCTAATAGACGCACACCTTATCTATAACCATGACATCTCTGTTCATCAATAACATTGTATGACAGTCCAAAAAAATAACGAGCACACCCTAAAGAGTATCTACATATTCCCAACATTGTGACCAAATGCAAGTACACTGAGCCCAAAAGTGATGCTCCTGGCTCATTGATCCAGTATCGTAAAGAAAATGAGGATGGAAGTCCATCATCATCCGACATTCGAACAAGGAATAAATTCAGTACAAAACCCCACTTCATTATTTATAAAAAAAATACATTAATTAAAAAAAATACTAATAAAGATGAGCCCGATGTTCACCGAATAGCAACAATTTGGGGTGTTCGCTGCAAATTCGAAAGCCGCGGAGCACCCTTTAAGAGTCTATTGGAGAAATCAAAAGTGCTAATTTTAAAGGTTAATATGCAAGTTATTGTCATAAAAGGTGTTTGGGGACCCGGGTCCTGCCCCAGGGGACATGTATCAATGCAAAAAAAAGTTTTAAAAACACGTTTCTTCGGGACCAGTGATTTTAATAATGCTTAAAGTGAAACAATACAATTTCGTACCTGGAGGGAGTCTATAGTATGCCTGTAAAGCGGAGCATTTTCCCGTGTTTAGAACAGTCCCTGCGCAAAATTACATTTCTAAAAGGAAAAAGGTCATTTAAAACTACTCGCGGCTATAATGAATTGTCGGGTCCCTGCAATACAGATAAAAGTCATTGAAAAAACCCAGGCATCGGTTCCCTCCCCCAGTCCATTACCAGGCCCTTCAGGTCTGGTATGGATATTAAGGGGAATCCTGCGCCAAATGAAAAAAAAAAGACCCTTCAGGTCACCCCACACCATTTTTTTTTAATTATGGGGCGGGGTTCCCCCAAAAATCCATACCAGACCCTTATCCGAGCATGCAACCTGGCAGGCCGCAGGAAAAGAGGGGGGACAAGGGAGCACACCCCTTCCTGAACTGTACCAGGCCACATGCCCTCAACATGGGGAGGATGCCATGTTGACGGGGACAAGAGCCTCAACACCACAACCCTTGCCCGGTGGTTGTGGGGTTCTGCGGGCGGGGGGCTTATCCGAATCTGGAGGCCCCCTTTAACAACTTCCAACTTGCTTTCATTTTTTTTTTTTACATATATATATATATATTTTTTACACATATATATATATATATATATATATATATATATATATATATCTCCTTATTGACCCTTCCCCCACATGTTCTGCACATAAGTTTTACATATTGTATTGCCATTTCATGCATTTGTTCATTGTTAGTTCTTATACAATTGTATATTAGTTTGCTTTGTAATTTGCCATATTGCTGTATTTGTAAATGGTGCAACCCCTTCTCACGCTAACAGTGAGGACTTTAGGACCCAGGAGCACTGGTGCTTATACTACAAAAGCCCAGAGCAAACATGGCCCCTGTCAGGCTTAAGAAAGGAGCGCATGCACATCACCCGGAGGTATTGCCTTCCATCTGATCTAGCGTCCATCCATCTGATCCAGCGTCCTTCTGGAATAGACGTCACAGCTCGGCTCCCAGTGTGTCAAAGACAGAGGAAGCGATGGCATCCACCGCCGCCAACCGCTCCACAACACAGCCGCATACAGTGACAGCCGGTGATGTTTCTTTGGCGATACATGCCTAATCTTACCAAAGTTTTTTTGAGTAAGCTTGCTGCTGTTTTTATCCAATGAATGTTACACTATATATTACACTTAAGAGTGGCGCCTTTGTGTTTTCCTCTTCCCCCGCCAGATCCCAGCCCCCCCATGTGAATTGGCAACGGGGTACATTGTACCCTACCATTTCACAAAAAAAAACAAAAACACAAGACACAGCTTGGGAAAAGTCTTTTATTAAAAAAGGAAAAAAAAATCCAGCGATGTAATCCATTCTCTACCCATGGAGGCGGAATCGGATTGTGTCAGCTTTCTTTTCTGTATCCCGGGTCAATAATATTTATTTTATTTTTTTTTAATAAAGGACTTGTCCCAAGCTGTGTCTTGTGTTTTTTACAATTTTTGACACTTTTATTGTGAAAGTAGGGGTACCCCGTTACCAACATAAGGGGGGTCAAGATCTGGGGGTCCCCTTTGTTAAAGGAGGCTTCCAGATTTTGAAAAGCCCCCTGCTCGCAGACCCCCACAACCACCGGGCAAGGGTTGCAGGGATGAGGCCCTTCTCCCCATCAACATGGGGACAATGTGCTTTGGGGGTCTTAGACCCCCAAAGCTACTCCCCAATGTTGAGGGCATGTGGCCTGGTACGGTTCAGGAGGTGGGGGCGCCCTCTCGTTCCCCCCTCTTTTCCTGCGGCCTGCCAATTCTTCTCACCTTCAAGTGTTTTATACTCTGTATTAAATCCTGTTATAAAGGGTACATCTCTCCTTTCTGTTTGTTTCCTAGTGCTTTCCTGGGCAGTGGAAACGGCAATCCCTAAAGGACAATTCATTAGAATCAACTGATTGAGGATTACATCTTAAAAAATGATACACTAAATCGAAAGGTTATGAGAGAACCAAATTAAAACAGATGAAGTAGTAATTATGAACCGGGAGACCATGCTACAGGAAAACACTACAAACCACTAGAAAACATACACACCATCAGACCAAAATCCCCGCGGACAGAGAACGTGGTGACGTAGAAGACACCGACGTGCTCAATCCAGGAAGTTCAATACTTCCACGCATCAATCAATTTGACGCATGCACAGGATTTCGGTCCGCAGACATGTCCGATCATGTGTACGGCCTAGCGGACAGGTTTCCAGCGGACAAGTTTCTAAGCTTTGTCGGACATGTCTGCGGACCAGTTTCGGCGGACATGTCTCCTTGTGTGTACGCGGCCTTAAGTGTAAAACCTGCCGATTAATGGGAGGAACATGAATAATTAACGAATTACAATCTAACAAAACCACGTTGAAATACAAAATAGACAAACTCATCACGTGCTTCAGTACGCCTGTCACTTACATTTTGGAGTATGGCTGCGGCCTGCAGTATGTGCGAAGAACAACTAGGAAACTCTCAGTCAGAATTAGAGAGCATATTAGAAATATAAAAAAGGGGGTTCAGACACCATAGTGCAGGCATGTCCAAAGTCCGGCCCGCAGGCCGAATGTGGCCCTTGTTCCAGTTTAATGTGGCCCCCTGGTAATTTGGATATAGCTTTTGCGGCCCCCGGGCTACTAAAGATATATACTGTATTTATCGGCGCTACCTCAGAGGCGACAGGGAGGGGGCATAACAACCGTTTACTCAGCGGCATCTGTACTAGGAAGTTCTGTCTCCTGGGATGCCATTGGACGACTGTTCTGTCTATCAAGGCAGGACTTGGTATTAAAGAGGCCGCCAAGAAAACAGGAGATTCTCCTAAATGTAATGTTAGTGCTCGTCCCACCCCCTCCCTGTCCCCTCCGAGGCTGCAAATGGGCATGGATCAGGCTGCATTCATGGCAATGGGGAGGCTGCATTCATGGCAATGGGGAGGCTGCATTCATGGGCACTGACCCTTATTTTGCTTCACAGTTCTCTATTTTAAAAAAAAGAAATTCCCCTGAAACTTCCCTTTTAAAGTATACACCGATAATTAAGGTATACATAAAATAACACTCCCGAGCTCATCCTTAGTCTTGAGTGGCGCTTGGGGATTCGTTGTGCGTTTTTTCCCGTCGTTAAAGCCTACACACGACCGTTTTTTCACGACAAGAAAAATGACGACGTGAAAAATGACGAGAAAAAATAGAGCAGGTTCTAAATCTTTAATGGCCATTTTTCTTGTCGAGAAAAATGCTCTAGAGCCTTCACACGATCGTTTTTAACAACCAATTAAAAAAATTGTGTGTACGCGGCATTAGACCAAATTTTAACGGTTCAAAAATGTCAGGCAAAAATGGTCGGCCCTTACGCATGTTTACTTCATCAGATCTGGCCCTCTTTGAAAAAAGTTTGGACACCCCTGCCATAGTGTCTCATTACATTTTAGAGAAGCACACAATAGAGACCCACGGCAATTGAAATTTTACGCTATAGATAAGGTAGATCAGAAGTGGAAGAATTTAAATTTAAGAAGGGAGATATCACGTAACGAGACATACTGGATTTTTAAATTAGTTACGCTTAAACCAAACAGGTTGAATGTGGAATTGGATATAAACTGCTTTTTGGAAGATTAAGAATATAGCTTTTTTGGAAGATTAAGAATATAGCTAACAAATAGCAGTTTTATTTTATTTTATTTCAGTTTTATTTTTATTTGTATGTTTATATTTATTTTCATTTTGTTTTCACTTTTACTTTCATTTTGATTTTTAAATTGTATTTTTATATATTTTTTTTTTATTCGTATTTTAAACTGTATTTTTGTTTATTTTTATTTGTAATTTTATTTGCAGTTTATTTTGATCCTAATGTAAAAATCTGTATTTAGAATTTTAAAATCTGTATTTTAAATATAAATCAATTTCTGTGAGGGTTGAAGTAGGTAATGAATATTGAATAAGAAGTAGACACATGTGGATTTTAGTGAGTATTAACATTTCTAGCATACTTGAACCATAATAATAAGTTTTTTTTAATCCATTTTTTATAATATTTTATGGGAAAATGTTTGATTAAATTTAATTCATGTTATCAAAAATTGTAAGGTCTATCCAGTGGTTCTTGGTAAGGACGGTTAGTATTACATAAAGGAATGAGGGATTAGTTGAAAAGCAAGACATATTTGAAAGACATGGGAAAGGTAAGGCGGTGTAATAATATATGAGGAATGATAGGATATCATCGCAATAACCAGGGGTATGGGTGGCCAACAGTTAAAATGGTGGTATAGACACTTCCGGTTTGCGGGAATACACGATTGGCTTAATGGATTGACCCCAAGGGTATAAATACCGAAACCAATATGGTGCCAGTAGCTTCCTGATGAAGCACGATATACTGCAAAACGCGTAGAGGCTTCTGGGAAAACGTCACACGTCACTTCCACACGAAACAGAGGCTTGGAGCGCACTCCAGCCACAGGGATACACACGCTGCAGAGGGTCCTTACACAGCACTGCTGGAAAGACTTGGTGCTGGTCTGGAGGCACTAGCAAATGTGAGTGAGCATTGTTACCATTGTTTATTTATACTTTTATAATAAAGAGCTCAATATATTGCACAATGACCGGTTCTTTGCTTTTCATGAGAGCTTGAGAAACATAAATAAGGAAAACCATAAGATGAATATTGGCATATTGGTTATACAAAACGGCAGACTGGTTCCTAGGTGTGGCGTGGTTAACCCTAAGATAAACCAAAGGCGTTTATACATCTTCGATCTGGTGAGTGCCCACTTCAGAAGTTGGTGGTGGTAGCACAAATTGGTGGAATAGCAGCTACTTTTTTACAGCACGGAGCTGTACACATAAGGATTTAATTGAATACCTTTGATGAGGTTCACTGGGACTTTGCTAAGAGCACGTTCTGATGATTCATATATGTTAGCACTTACCGTATTTATCGGCGTATAACACGCATCCTAACTTTAAGGAGGGAAGTCTCAGGAAAAAAACTTTCCACAGCCCCCTGCGTATAACACACAG
This sequence comes from Rana kukunoris, assembly GCA_029574335.1. Taxonomy (NCBI): domain Eukaryota; kingdom Metazoa; phylum Chordata; class Amphibia; order Anura; family Ranidae; genus Rana; species Rana kukunoris. Next base: position 155,649,311 of record CM056050.1, on the reverse strand, counting down.
GCACAGTTTACCCTCTATTTTCAGGGTAAAAAATGGAGTGTTATATGACAATATATGACAATAAATACAGTATTTTCAATATTTTTGTCATTTATAAAAAAAAATGCATTATTGTATTGTTTTTGGACGATTTATTTCCTTGGGCACATGCAAATGTGCACACAGATTGTCATTTGCTCTATAATTTGGTTCACTATAAATATTGTTTTAATAGGACTATAGTTTGCACAGCAGCACTATACTAACAATATGCTCCCTATTCACACCTGAGACCTTGTAACACTAACGAGTCACGACACCGGGGAGGGAACATGGCTAATTGGGCTCAATTTGGAAATTTTCACTTAGGGGTGTACTCACTTGTGTTGCCAGTGGTTTAGACATGAATGGCTGTGTGTTGAGTTATTTTGAGGGGACAGCAAATTTACACTGTTATACAAGCTGTACATTCACTACTATACATTGTAGCAAAGTGTAATTTCTTCAGTGTTGTCACATGAAAAGATATAATAAAGTACTTACAAAAATGTGAGAGGTGTACTCACTTTTGAGAGATACTGTAAGTCATGTTCTTCTACATCAGGAAATCTCTTGAAGTTCTGGTGGCAGGTTGCATTGGTGGGAAAGCAATTTAATGATAATTAAATTCTCCTAAAGTCTCGTACACAAGACCGGTTTCCCCCCCCAGGAAAAAACTGCCAGGAGAGCATTTGGCCGGGAATCCTGGCCGTGTGTATGCTCTCTAGCAGTTTTACCATCAGGAAAACAGCCGGGAATCCCGACGGGAAAATAGAGAACCCTACTCTCTATTTTCCCGTCGAGATTCCCAGCAGAGTGTTTCCTGCCAAAAAAAAAAGTGTAGAAAAACCGCGCATGCGTCAAAGTGTTATTGCAGCATGCGTGGTAGCATACGTTAGTCTGTGGTGTAGCAAGAGGGCGGCGACAGAATCGAATGTGACGAGACACCGGCTTGTCGTAGTCGATGACGTCACAGCTTTCTTGCCATTCAAGAGAACGGCGGGTTTTTGTGTGGCCATGTGTATACACGGCTTTTCAGGGCAAGCCTGCCAGGAGTCCCGTCAGGAAAACCGAAGTTCTCCCCCCCCCCCCCCCAACGGGATTCTCGGTCGTGTGTACAGGGCTTCAGAGTCGCCACAATGTGAGAAAAGTACCATTTCACTTTAAATTGGTATTGAGGTTCCTACATTATTGAGACACAGACTAGATAGATAATATACATTCAACAAACAATCCCCCGAACAGACTCTAGAAAAAGTCTGACTGCACTAATATAAATATCTTTATCCTAAACCAAAAGCATATGTGACAGGACTAGTTCTAGCTCTAGCTCTGCATACTAACAAGAGAATGAGGAAGCAGCTAAAAAAAAAAAAAAATTACACCCATGCAATCATGCATCCATCCAGAAATAAAAGTCAATTAAAATGATATGCAAATCTTGACTTTTCTTGTAAAAACTAGCCTTGTCCCATGCTTTACAGGATTTTTAGTAAGGGCAGGTACAGAATGATTCCTTCCTAATCACAGAAGACAGTGTCAGCCAGAATTAAACCTAACTATAGCTGTGTATGGCTTCCTGAAAAAGACCCTGTCACCAAATGAAAAATTAAAGCAAAAACACAGAAGAATCAAGCATATTACAGTAAAAACTTGGATTGCAGAGAGGTTGATATAATTATGGAGGCTGAGCAGTGGGTTCATACAGTCAAAGACCAAGAAGACAAGTTTAAAAACAGATGGGTAGGTTGGATGTACTATTCTTCAGAGATCACTACAGACTAAATGCTACTACCACTTTTCTCCACCACACTAAAGCTTGCATTGTCACATACTCTCCTCATGGATGCACCTGTTATTTGGTCTGAATTTTCCCCTTTTGGTTTCCCCACTTCTCTTTCCTGGGGTTACTCTTTCCCCTATTCTTCAATATCATCATCCATGATATGTAGATCAATGTGAGATCTGTTTGTACAGTGTTTATACTTCACATATCTCGGGCGGGTGTAGGTGTGCATCCTTTGCCGGTGCTGAGCCTTGGTTTGTCTGTGCCTGCATTGTCACGCCCCTTTTGTTGACGATGGTGCGGGGCCAGGTGGGACACTGAGGCACTTTTCCATTGGGCGTCTCTCGTCCACGTCACCCGCTTGGGATCTTTGCTTTGAATAAATTGTATTTGTTGATGACCTTAATACTAATTGAACATGTTTGCACATTTATGGAATGATCCTGCCTCAGCTCTAATCTCAATACTTATACCTTTTTTTTTGTATTTGTGTTTCCTCTAAAATGTTATTATATTAAAAAATAAAATAAAGTGGATTGTGGAATTTCCCCATAAGAAATAATGGAAACTCAGAAGATTCGTTCCACAATCATTTATAAATCCTTCAGCTTATAGTCCATATAAAAAGATTATAGTAATGTAAAATGTCCATCTACAAATGGAAGCCTCCACAAGGGGATTAGAAGCAAAATCAAGTAGGAGCTTTAGAGTATAAAAGAGAAGAGAGTTGCCTCCAAGTTTAGCAATATGGTTACATTTAATGAAGGTACAACATTTAGCAATTCACATGGGTTGATGATTAAAAGAGGCACATCTAAGTATGCAGGGATCTGGGGTAAAGCTGTTCACATAGACCATTCTACGCACCGTCAGTCTGAAATCGTGACCGGGAAGACTACCCTGAAGTTAAAGCTATCTGAAAGTGAGGCTTGATGCACTTGTAAAGCACAGCGTGGAACGGATGACATTGATGGCAGTGAGGAGGATGGTCTATGTGGATAGCTTTACTCCAGATGCCTGCATACTTAGATGTGCCGGTTTTACTCATCAACCATGCGAGTTGCTAGATGTTGCACCTTCATTACATGTAATCATATTGCTACACTTTGAGGCACCTCTCTTCTCTTTTATATTGAGTTGTGACATGACGCTACTTGTACATCAAGACATTGCTTGTATATCAAGTCAAAATGTAAAAAACATGTTTGCTTGTCTTGCAAAACACTCTCAACCCAAGTTACTCTCACAGTCCAAGGTTTTACTGTAAATACTTACTTGCAGCATTTTTCCTTTCCATACATTTTTTATGGACTTGCAACGTGCTGGCAAATTTGACTGCTTCAGCAGGTCAGCTCCCAGCGCAGTCTCGTCCCTCCTTGCATCTTATAGTCTTCCCCTTCTCTGGGATTTTTGTCTGTGCTGGTCAATATGTCCACCCCTCACCTCCCTACACAACATTTTGGCCCCAGACAAACTTGGGGTTTACCCAGCTCTTCTGAATGCTTTTTCACCAGGCAAGAGAAAATCAGCTTAAAAAAGTGCCTAAAATAACGTTTTACAAAGGCACTTAGGTGTTCATTCATTCTATTGGCCAGAATATAAATGTATCCTGGCCATTCAAATGAATGAATGCCTAAATGCTAAACACGCCTAGCATTTACACATGTTAACAGGCGTTTAGGCGCATCAAGCATTTTTTTCCTGAGCTCCAAACGTTCCTCTACTGAACGTGTAAGCAATGGCGGTTTTTTTCTTGTTCCAAATATGCCTCTAAATGCCTATGTGTGCATTGACACATAGGCTAACATGAAGAGGTGGTTAGAGGCTGAAAAAAATAAAATGTAAACCACCTGTACAAGCAACGTTTTTATGTCCAGTATGCATGAGGCCTGAATGTAGCTGCTGGGGAAGGATATAAATGTATAGAGTGTCACTGGAGGGATAGCTCTAAGTTTGCTGGGGGCGCTGACATCACATCCAAGATGATGTAGCCCAGAAGCTGTCTCAAGGATTTGGAGGTCTATACAAAATAGGTTTTTACAGGTAGATAAAATATGTTAAATGCATATATATTCTCATAGCAAGGTTATCGTTCAAATGAATGGTCTGGCAAGAAAGTCTCTTTAAGACCTTATTTTTTAAATTCTTACAGTTTGCATAATAAATCCAACAGTCACTACAGAAATTACTCTCTACATAATGGAACAAACAAATATGAGGCAAATTAGCAAATCTGATAAAAGGCAGTTTATGATGAAATATAAGGCACGTTCAGTGAAGAGTGTTTCCAGTAAATGAAAACTAAATTCTTATCGGCGACTACCACACCTTTAAAAAGTGATTCATACTTAGTTTCTATAAAATGCCTTCAAGTCTGTGTAACCCTGTTGTTGGTTAAATGCTGGCTTATCTTCATTGCTGTGCCTCTAGTACTAAACCTAAAAGGATAATAAAAACCCCAGGAAACAACCACTCCCCCTAGAAATTACAGCAGATGTCTAGTCCCTTACAGCCTCATTGTCAAAAGAATCCCATTTTCCCTGCTCCTCATTCAACCAAACATAGTTTTCCTCAGCATGTAGCCACAGGGTGTTTCCTTTTTGGTCAATAAGGCTGCCCATTACTGATACTTCTTACAATGTATATTGTATATGTAATTAACACTAACTTGAAGACATGCACAAATAGGAAGTAGTAATCCACACAAAGTGCTGGATGCACAAAACAGGTTGGAGTTACTATTGCCCATTTGTGGGTATTTCCAAACATGGTACAAGTGAAGAGATAAAATTCTCAAGGTACCCTGCTAATGTAGTCACACTGCACCGGTGTTATATGGCCCGTTAAGGAAAATAATAATAAAAGGATTAAATATCTAGAAAATGAAGGAGTCGCCAGAAAAAAAAAAATCATAAACTAATACCTTTAGATAAAACCTGGTTCTAAGGTTGCTTATTAACGGTTCAAATCTCAGTCGGTTCCTGCTGAACCGGCCGAGATTCAAAACGTTAATGAGCAGGCTGAATGTACCAAGTTGATTGATTAATCAATTTGGGTACAACCAGCATGCTGGATTTCCTTGCAATTCCCCTGCCGGGGGAAGAAAATTGCTCGGCAGGAGGGATTCTCCCTGACAGCACTGTCTGTGTAGAAGGGGAAACCGTGCATATTTCTTTCCTGCAACGCATGGTTGCAGGAAAGAAATATGCACCATGTATGGCCTGCCTCACTCTCCTCCACTGAATTATTTAAGTTCATTTAGTAAAGTAGAGTCAGAACCAGGTTTTAAGCTAAGGACATTAGTCCATTTCCAAGTATGCATTAACCACTTAAGGACCGCCGCATGTACATTTACGTCGGCAGAATGGCACCGACAGGCACATCAACGTATATATACGTTGGTGCCTTGGGGGGGATCGGGGGTCCGATCGGACCCCCCCCCCCGTACATGCGGCGGTCCGCGCGGCTGCAGGAGCGATCCGACAAGTGGGGGCGGCTATCCGTTTTCATCCGCCCCCTCCGGATCGCTCCCAGCCAATGCGCGCGCCCGCCCGCCCTGTCACTTCCTCCTCCTGTGTAAACACAGGAAGGAGGAAGCGACGTGATCTCTCCCTCGGCGTTTGTTTCAAGCGCCGCTGAGGAGAGATCACTACACACCAAGTAAGTCCTGCACCAAACAGCACACTTACACACACACAAACACATTTAACCCCCGCGATCGCCCCCCCCCCTCCCCCCTGTCACAGTGTCACTGAATGCAGTAATCATACATGTATGATTACTGTATTTAGTGTCAGTGTGACAGACAGTGTGACAGTCAGTCAGTGTTAGTGTCAGGGTAGCCCCCCCACCCCCCCAATAAAGTTTTAACCCCTTGATCACTGCCCTAGTTAACCCTTTCACTCCCTATTGCCAGCGTCACTAAGCGATCATTTTTCTGATCGCTGTATTAGTGTCGCTGTTCCCGCTAGGTAGCTAATTTTTTTTTTAGGCGATTTTTTTTTTTTACTAAAGACATGTGGCTAAATAAATTTTGGCCTAAATGTTTGACTAAAATTTAGTTTATTGGTTTTTTATTATAACAAAAAGTAAAAAAATATTGATTTTTTTTCAAAAATGTCGCTCTATTTTTGTATATAGCGCAAAAAATAAAAATCGCAGAGGCGATCAAATACCACCAAAAGAAAGCTCTATTTGTGGGAAAAAAAGGACGCGAATTTTGTTTGGGAGCCACGTCGCACGACCGCGCAATTGTCTGTTAAAGCGACGCAGTGCCGAATCGCAAAAACCCCTTGGGTCATTTGCCAGCGTATTGGTCCGGGTCTTAAGTGGTTAACAAAATACTATGTATTAAAAGAGGATCTTCACCCCCACTTTTTTGTTTAAACCCCTTCTCTCCTTGTCGCAGATTCTGCAAAGTTTAGATACTCGCCCACCTAGCAGATCCAGGGATGTTCTGCAAAATCTTCTCCCACTGATTGGGTCCCATGCCGCAATGTTTATGTGACATCATGAGGAGGTTGCCTGCTCTTCTGGTTTTCAGCCGACAGACTGCCTAATGATGTGCCACTAGGCCAGGTCCCTTCCTCTGTTGTGAATGGAAAACTATACCTCCTGGAATATGTGATGTGCATACCTCTAGAGACACAGCAAGCACATCATTTGCCCAAAAGTGACGTGCATCATGGGGGGGGGGGTGACCAAAAGTTATTCAGAAATAAAAAAGGTAAATAAACAAAGAAAATGCAATTTGTGTAGTGGGGAGGAGCAGGGAAGTCCAATTTGAAGGTGATGGTCCACTTTAATAAGTAATCACTGGTCGCAGATGCGCCCTTTCTTTGGCTGTAGACATGGGTCCTTAGATTGACTATTGTTGAAAGACACATTACATCTCCTTGTGTTTGCCTACTTAAAAGTACAATAAACTAGTGTGTCCTATTAGAATTACCTGTAGTCCAATGGGTTTAAGAAAATATAGCCTAAAATGATTTTCACTTACTGCACTTTGCAAGGCCTACCCACATAAACATGTAAAAGTAGTATTTAGTTTTTTTTCCAGTATCTAAAGTACCTTCTAATAAAGTGATGCTCTGTTTTTAAGCACTTTCAACAGCTGATTGAAACATTTACTGGAGCTTCTTATCTTTTAATCCTTGCCTATGTTCCTGGTAAAGCTGGTACCATGACCACTAACCCAGGTTTCCCATTTCATGGTGGCTCCTGTCTCCTGCTGCATCCTATGGAGCCACCCTTACATGCAAAGACTAGAATTTCATCTCTGTACACTGTGTCCACAGAAAAGTATAAACCAGTAGCCTAGGAAGGCAAGGCATTCCCCTGCACCTTCCTCCTCCTCCTCTCCCACCTCTTTTCCAAGCTACCAGACTGACACCAGGCTGCACTGTCCACTGTTAACTCTTTCCTGTAAAGACTGGACATTCAGGGAAGCAGTACTGAGAGAGAGCAGGAGTTACCAGCATTGGAAGTCGTAAACTGCAAGTGCTGAGGGAAGTATTTGAACAAAAATAGTTTACTGGGAAAGGTTCATTCTATTGTGCTCAATGTGTTAAATTTACAACAAACGTAGGGTTTAATACTACTTTAAATGTTTGCCTTGTGCTTACTTGTCTTTACCAGGAACTCTCCATTTACAATATGAGCACTAATATAACTGCATGCATGAACAGGCTCACTTAGTCAAAAAAATAATACCACTGAAAGCTTCCAGAAAGACTAATGCGCTGTATTGTATTAAAAATTGTGAAAACACTGCAATTTAAAAACAATGCAGTAAGAAGGTAGCTAAAATTTACCAGAAAATGTCCTCCTGCAACATTCCGCACATATCTTGCGCTCCTTTCTGTACTTAGCTGGTGTACATATATTATACTTTATGAATGTTGATAATATTGTAAAGTTACAATAAGAAATGCTTCTTACTCAGCAAATATATTTTGTATGCAAACTGTAAGAGGTCTTTATCTATGCACTCACCAATTTGAAGTCTTTGCTAAACAATATAAATGTAGCTAGCTTTAGAGAGAGGCACACAATAGAAATAACTTTGAACTTCCGTGATGTGGACTTCAGACTTCACGGTAATTCAGCAAAAGTAACCAAGCATCCCAGCCTCTATATGAGGCAGCATGTGTCAAACACAAACCTTTGCTTGCATACCAACAAGCCTTATGGTCGGCCTGTGCACACACAATCTGAAAATCGGACGAAAAATACTGCTTTCGACGCGATCTTACGATAATCGGATCGTGACAATTCATCCGATATTATTCGATCAGACAAGCATGAAAAATGTTCTGGGAGTTACAGGCAAAGCACAGGCGTCCCGCGATTTGCCGATATTTCGAATTATGGGCGGAATCAGGGCAATTCCAACAGCGTTTCAGAATGCGGAGATGTGAACAAAGCGCCTAAACGTGCTAAAAATATGCCTGTAATCATCCTAATGTGTATGGACACAAAGGATAACATTGAGCTGCTTCTACAGAAACTCCTGTAGAAGCAGCAATTGTTAAGCCAGTGTGCACGGAGCCTAAACAGCATATTTAGAAATCAATCTTATAAATCAATTTAACGTGACATTTAGGCCAGATAAATCATTCCCTGTAATTTAGAAAAACATGTGCATTGTACTAGAATAATCTCTAATTTAACCAAATGTACTAAATGTCTGGTTCATGCAACACTCACATGGTGTGCTCTGTATTTACAGAACCAAACGGAATTCTAATCAGCTCATGTAGTCCTTGTCTGTGATGATTAAGCAATGTTTTAACTTCCATGGGGTAGATAACAAGCACCTCCAGCTGTTGGCACATGCTTTTACACAATTATCATCCAGTGTCCTGGGATGTCTCCATGCACGAACAGCCCAGTCTTTTCTGCTACACAGTATATGTTCCAAGCATTCTTTCCTGGGCGCGTACTGCTACACATGTAAGTACCCCTAGTTGCTCTGTCCAGTCCCATCCAGCCACAGCAGCCTCTCAGAGTCTTAAAGGCTGCCAGCAGCGAGGCTGGGCAGCGCACCTGTGCCTCCGCCCACTCCCAAACACCGAAGCCTCATGCACTGGGGCTGAACGCTCCTTGTGCATGGGGCCTTGAAAGCTGAACACCAGGAATACAGCTATTTTGTGAATGTGCAGACATACTAGGAGTTAAATTTAAAGAAGTGCAAGATACCTTGTGGACTTATCGCAGTCGCATGCAACTGCAGTGCTCACTTTATCTGACACCTAAGCCCCTACCATTCCCTCCAACCTCCATCAACTGTATAATGACAGTTTAAAAAAAAAATATATATCTGTTTTCATTATATATCTAACCCCTGATCCCATATTTTAGACTCAATGATGTCAGTAACAGTTCAGCTGGGGAGGAAATGGCTAAACAAACAATGCTGGACATTGTCCAGCTAGGAAATGAGGAGGGCTTTTTCCAATTTTTTTCTAAAGAACACTGTGGGAAGTTCACAGTGTGCAGCAACATCCAAATCATTTCAGTACGAGAAAGGATCCTGTGCAACTGTGAAAGAAAGGCTGAAGCTCAGCTTTTAACTGCTTGCCGACCAGCTGCCGCAGTTATACGGCGGCAGGTCGGCTCTGCTGGGCGAGAGCACGAAGCTATACTTCACCTCGCTCAGCATCCAATAGGCGCGGACGCGCGCCCCCCGCTCGCCCCAGACTCCCGTGCACGTGCCCGCGATCGCCTCCGGGCACCCACGATCGCTTGTTACAAAGCGAGGACCGAGAGCTGTGTGTGTTAACACACAGCTCCCGGTCCTGTCAGGGGATAAATGCCTGACCGTCTGTTCATACAATGTATGAACAGCGATCAGTCATTTCCCCTAGTGAGTCCACCCCACCTTCAGTTAGAACACACCCAGGGAACATACTTAACCCCTTCCCCGCCCCCTAGTGTTAACCCCTTCACTGCCAGTGGCATTTTTATAGTAATCCAATGCATTTTTATAGCACTGATCGCTATAAAAATGCCAATGGTCCCAAAAATGTGTCAAAAGTGTCCGAAGTGTCCACCATAATGTCGTAGTACCAAAAAAAAAAACGCTGATCGCCGCCATTACTAGTAAAAAAATATTAATAAAAAAGCCATGGGGGCGTGTCTAAGATGGTGGAGTGACCAGACGCACATCCCGGAGCTCTGCTGGAGGATTCCCCTTCTTTTCTAATTACCTGAGGCACTGCACCTGAAATTGGCTCCAACGCTCGGCGGATGCCGTCCACATCATCTGGCCGTGGTAAGAGCGGCAAGAAACTACACTTTCCCCCTGACATTCCGGTCCTTCCCGGCCCGGAGCTCCGACCGCGGCCTACTCCTGTGACACGTGCCAGCATGGCGTCCCAGACGGACCCATCCGACTCAGCTGCGGACACTTCCCCGGGGATTCCGGAGGTTATGGCGGCAATCGCTGCATGTCACTCGGCCGTAGCCGCATGCCAGACCACCTTGACGGGCAAAATAGAGGCGGTGCAGCTGGACGTGGGGCTTGTTCGCCAGGATCTGGAAAAGGTCCGTTCCCGCCTAACGACTGCGGAGGGGAGGATTGGACATGTGGAGGACATGGTGGCAGAACATGATGGGGCCATCCGCACCTTGCAATCCAAGCTGAGGACCCTAGAGTACCGCGCGGAAGACGCCGAGAATAGGTGCCGCCGCAATAATATCCGTATCATAGGCCTGGCGGAGGGGACTGAAGGCAAAAATCCTACGGAGTTTACTGAGGGGCTGCTGCGCGCCATCCTGCCTGCGGCCCACCTGTCCCCGCATTTCACAGTGGAGAGGGCTCATCGTATGCCGCCGCGGCCTGGCCCCCCCGGAGCACCCCCCCGTACGTTTATTTTGCGGCTGCTGAACTTTCGTGACAGAGACGAACTGCTGCGGGCTGCTCGGCAGGCAGGTAATATCCAATATCACAACACCCGTCTCATGTTATTTCCTGACTATTCTGTGGAAACACAGAAGCTCCGCAGATCATTTGATGCTATCAAGCCTGCCCTCAGAGAGAGGAAGATCGGATATAGTGTGCTTTTCCCGGCCAAACTACGGGTGGTTGATGGAGAGACTGTGCGATTTTTTACAACCCCACGGGAGGCTGCTGCCTGGCTGGAGTCCCTCCCGCCGCCTGGCTAATGTATCCGTGGTGGCGGGGTAGATATGCCTTCGGCCTGTCAGTTATTGGATCCCCTACTGGGATGGTTATATCGGCTCTCCCGCTTCATCCTTGCGGGCTGCATCTTGTTCCCCCTTCTTTTCTCCTTAGAACTAACCTGCCGATCCGGGCTGTAATGTGCTGACTATTGGAGACTGATTGCCCGCTGCGGAGCCGAGTTAAGTACTGTGCCCCTGGTTTTACCAGGTGAACTTCACACCTCAGGTACTGTTTATCCTGGCTCTAGCATCTCCTCAAAGACCCTTCCTGCTGCAGCTACTGTTAATGACATTTCCCTTTTCTGCGGGCTTTGTTACAGGAGTTCCAGCAATGCTTTGACTGTCGCTCTACGTTCACCTCACGTCTCCCACGTGTGTTTTTTTTTTGTTGCCTCTGGGCTGGTTTTGGGTATTCAGCAGACCCTCAGTTGAGGACCTGCGGGGAGGGGGGATGGGACTGTCGGCAGTTGTCGACCATCTATGGTTGGTTAGAGTGGTTAAGTTTTATTTTTTTTGTTTGTGTTTTGTTTTTCTTTTGAACAGTGTTCTTTTCAGTGATGCAGTACCTTTTAGTATTATACCCTGTGGGGAGTGGCTCGGTGCATTGACTATGGTTGGGGGTGGTGTGCCTCCGGGTGGGACTGCCCCTGTGTCTCCTGCATTGGAGGGGGTGGGGGTGGTGGCCTGCCGCTGTATCCTAAAGTACGATCCATTTTTCTTATCACCATGTCCATGCACACTATAGTTTCCTGGAATGTTAGGGGCCTCAACTCCTCTGTGAAACGCTCCTTGGTATTTAATTACCTTAAAAAATATTCACCCCATATAGTTGTGCTTCAGGAGACTCATTTGGTGGGGTCTAGGATCCTGGGTCTTAGGAGGGCATGGGTGGGGGCACACTATCATGCTACTTATTCCAGTTATTCCAGGGGGGTCAGTGTGCTGGTCCATAGGGGGTTACCTTTCCGGCTCCTGGATCTACAGACTGACCCAGGGGGTAGATATGTCATCCTACATGCCCTTATTTCCAACGCTCCCCTGGTGCTTGTGGGCATCTATCTGCCTCCCCCGGCTGACGTGTTAGTGCTTGATGAAGTCATGAGGAAGGCCCTGGTATATGGTGTGGATGACATTTTGCTCCTGGGGGATTTTAATATGACCCCATCCCCTGATCTGGATAGGCTCCCCCCTACCTCTCGGTGGGCCCCTGGGCTGGCTCAGTGGATGGGCGCGTTCGACCTGATGGATGTTTGGCGCCACTTTCATCCTAATGATAGGGGATTTACCTGTCATTCGGCATCCTTCCGGACGTTCTCGCGCATTGACTTGGCATTGGCCTCCCGATCCATGATGCGCCGGATCTCCGAGACCAGTATGCTCCCACGGGGGGTCTCGGATCATGCTCCGCTGCGGGTCGGGTTGGCTGCCGGGCCGCTGGGGGAACGGGTTTGGCGCTTGTCAAGATTCTGGATTGAGAACCCTGATATTCAGGACAGTGTGCAGGAGGGAGTTTGTCACTATTGGCTTAACAATGGGGTATCTACTGCACCTGGGACTACTTGGGACGCCTTTAAGGCCTGGACTCGGGGTGCTTATATCTCCCGCATAGCGGCTGCACGTAAGGCCTTGGCGCAATCTCTGACTGAACTGGAGAGGGAGGTTGCTCAGAAGGAATCGGCCTATGTGGCCAATCCTAACCCTGCTGCATATGGGGCCTGGCAGGCTGCATTGCAGCAGTTGTCCCTTTTGCGCATCGATACGACCCACAAATCCCGTTTGCACCAGGCACAGAAAATCTTTGAATTTGGGAATAAAAATGGCAAGCTACTGGCATGGCTGGCTAAGGGGCAGTTTGCGGGGACAACTATTAGTGGTATTGGGGGTCAATCTGGTGTGGTGCTGCGTACTCCCTCTGAAATTAATGAATGCTTTCTCCTTTACTATAAACAGTTATATTCTACCAAGGTTTCTTATCCTGCTGTGGACCTGCAGACATATCTGGATAGGGTTGACTTTCCTAGACTCGAGGATGTGACCCGCTTGGACTTAGAGAGGGATATAGGTTTGGAGGAGGTTCAGAGGGCCATTGCCCAACTCCGACCGGGTAAAACGCCTGGGTTGGATGGACTGCCCGTGGAGTTCTACTCGCAACATGTGGAGCTCCTTGCCCCTAGGCTCACCTCTCTTTTCGGAGAATTTCAGAAGGTAGGGGCGCTGCCGGATTCTATGTATGAGGCGATGGTGGTGTTGGTGCCTAAGCCCGGCCGGAATCCTGAGGATTGTGCCTCCTATAGGCCGATCTCTCTACTTAATGTTGATGCCAAGATACTGGCCAAGGTACTGGCGAACCGACTTTCAACGGTGCTAGAGAGCATTATCCATGCTGACCAGACTGGATTCATCCCGGGCAAGGGCACTGACATTAACCTCCGCCGCCTCTTTCTGAACCTTTCAGTTGCCCACTCTAACAGCGGCACCAGAGTCATAGCCTCTCTCGACGCCGAGAAGGCTTTTGACTCGGTTGAGTGGGGGTTTTTGTGGGAGGTTCTTGGTAGATTTGGGTTTGGGCCCCGTTTCATCCGTTGGATCCAGTTGTTATATGCCTCCCCCAGGGCCAGGATCCGTACGAATGGACACTTGTCTGCCGCCTTTCCCTTGCAGCGGGGTACTAGGCAGGGTTGCCCGCTCTCCCCTTCCCTATTTGCTCTTGCCCTTGAGCCTTTGGCGATCCTCATCAGAGACTCGGCTCAGGTCAAGGGTCTTAGGATAGGCCAGTTGGAGGAGAAGATCTCCTTGTATGCGGACGACGCACTGCTCTATCTCCAGGATGCGGGCGGCTCGCTTGAGGCAGCCCTTCATCTCTTTAATGAATTTGGGGGCTACTCCGGGGTGCGCATAAATTGGGAGAAGTCTCTGCTGTTCCCCCTTGATCCGGCTGCGCGAACCTCTGCCCCGGGAAGTCAGCTGCTGTGGGTGGAGCAATTTAAATACTTGGGCATCCGGGTCGATGGGAATCTAGTGGGATACTCAAATCTCAATGTGTTACCCATCCTTGCTCAGCTAAAAGAAAGGTGCCAATCTTGGGCTTCGTTGCCTTTGAATTTGATGGGTAGGATTAGCCTTCTCAAGATGGTTTTCCTCCCCAAGTTTCTTTATGCTTTCCGCAACTGCCCGACCTGGCTGCCCAACTCTTTTTTTAAAGAGGTTGAACAGTGTATGAGTAGATTTATCTGGGGGGGTGCATTACCTAGGATAGCCAACTCTACTTTGGTTCTCCCGGTGCGGTGTGGGGGTTTGGCACTTCCGGACCTACGGGTCTACTTCTGGGCTGCGATCCTGGTAACTGTCCGCTGGTGGCTCATGCGCTCGAAGTCCAACGCTGCGGTGTGTCTCGAAGCTGCTATCATTGGGTCCCTACAGGAACTGGGGAATCTGATCTACCGAGGCCCCCGGGCGTATGATGCACTGCCCTTCTCCACTAGGACCACACTTCGAGTTTGGGGGGTGGCGAGGAAGCGGTTTTCCTGTCCTGATAGATGGTCACCTGTTACCCCGCTTTGGGGTAACCCGAACCTCCCACACCTCCGGACCGTCCCTGATCCTCAGGTGTGGGCTAGGTATGGGATTAAGACTTTGGGGGATGTCCTTACAGCTGGCAGATTCCTTTCCCTGATGGAACTTAGGGCCCACTTCCACCTGCCTGGATGGATGACGTTTCGGTACCTCCAGTTGCGCCACGCTGTGCGAGCTCAGTTCCCTTCTCCACCGACTTTGAAAATGGATCCAGTTGAGGGTGAGCTGGCGGTTGAGCAGCTGGCGCAACCCCTGTCTACCTTATATTTTGTCCTGCAATCCTGCCATTCCCCCCGGATGGAGCGCCTCTGGGTGAAATGGAGTGAGGATGTGCCGGGATTGGACAGGGAGGATTGGGATGACTGTCTTGGTGAGAGCGCACAGGTGCTGATCTCTTCCAGGGATAGGTTGATTCAGGTCAAGTATTTACATAGAATCTACTTTACACCGCAGAGGCTACATGCTATTTATCCTGATAGATCGCCACTTTGCACCAGGTGCGGTGGGGCGGTGGGCACATTCCTGCACATGTTCTGGAGCTGCCCTAGGGTGGCTCAGTTCTGGACTGAAGTGGTTGAGCTCATTAACTATCGGCTTCATCTAGACTTGCCATTCTCCCCTACTCTTCTGCTTCTCAGCATTCATGATGATGACCAGAGGCCCAGGTATACCAAAATACTTTTATGCTTCCTTTTCTTTTATGCTAGGAGGGAAATTATTCTGAAATGGAAGTCCCGGTCCCCCCCCTCTGTGGGTTCGTGGGAAAGGGCTATTAGCTCAGCTTTACCTATGTATAAAATGACTTATATAAATCGGAAATGCCCTGAGAAATATGATAGGGTCTGGCAGCCCTGGACTGCCTGAGAACATGTTTGTGTCCTTTTGGTTCTCCCCCTTTTTCTTTTGTTTTGTTTTCTCTCTCCCTTTTGATGCACTTCCATATTGCTATGTATGTCTTTGATGCTGTTGCCAGACTCCCTACATGTGACTGTTTCTCTTCCATGATTTAAACATTATTCTGTACTGCCTGTTTTTCTTTGTAACCTTTATATTTTTCTTCAATAAAAGAACATTCTGTTCACGTTAAAAAAAAAAATAAAAATAAAAAAGCCATAAAACTACCACCTATTTTGCAAACACTATAAATACGTATCGGCCTAAACTGAGGAAAAAAATATATTTTTTTTATATATTTTTGGGGGATATTTATTATAGCAAAAAGTTAAAAAATATTATTTTTTTTCAAAACTGTCGCTCTATTTTTGTTTATAGCGCAAAAACTAAAAAACGCAGAGGTGATCAAATACCACCAAAATAAATCTCTATTTGTGAGAAAAAAAAAAAAGGACGCCAATTTTGTTTGGGAGCCACGTCGCAAGACCGCGAAATTGTCAGTTGAAACGACGCAGTGCCGAATCGCAAAAAGTGCTCTGGTCTTTGACCAGCAATATGGTCCGGGGTTAAGTGGTTAAACACGGATATCAACATGCTGAAAGAGTGGCGTGAACAACATAGCACGCATATAATAGAAGGTGTATGAAAACTTGAATCCGCTATGATTAATGGGCATTTAGCACTATTCTTTATACACTTTTTATTCCACTATGCCATTCTGTGTGTATTTAAAGCTCTGACATACTGATCTAGAGATTAAATGCTCCTTGTGGAGAGATTATTTTATCACAGGGCCAATACAATACTTCCCTGTGGAACATAATTCCACTCAATCAGTAATAAAATAAATCTTGAAAAATTCTCAGGGTTAAAAATAGGGACATTGGAAAATAGAAATATTATATAATTAGATTTATTTATTAACAAATATTGGTTATTGAGTAGTTTATCTTTCTGAAAACTAAGGCTGACTATACAATTTCCTTTAGTCCTACAATCAACCATGTAGTGCAAAGGCTTGCCTGATTTGATATAAAATTTCTTAGGTTGTCTCCATACGAAAATATCAAATCAGAAAGTATGGTGTATGGTGTATGGCCAGCCTTGGCATGTTGAAAAGTAACCCAAAAATGGTGGGGTTCATCACACGCTCATTCAATGTTCTAAAGATACTAAATGAAAGATTACCTTTCTTTATCCACAGTCACTTGAACTGGGTAGGACTGATTACTCTTGTTTCCTGTACCCAACTGACCATAGGAGTTGGCCCCCCAAGCATACAATCCTCCTTCATCGGTTAGTGCTATGGTATGAGCATAGCCACACACAATCTGCAAAACACAACACCATTACCTTCAGAGTTCTAAATACATCAAGATAAAAATAAAATACAAAAAAAAAAGGAAAATAAAAAATTGTGTAAAGGATACATGATGAAAAAAAAAAAAAAAAACATTCCCCGCTATGGCGGCCTTTTTATCATCCACCAAACACTTGAGCCTTTTTTCATTTTAGACGGCAGGAAATCCTGCACCAACGCTCTCCAACACTCCTTTGTATGAGGAATAAAACATCAGCAGGAAAGGGGGTGACAGTTAAGACAGTAAGCATTTACTAGAACAGCAAGCACAATAATTCTGCAGATGTCAGAAAATGTTGGTTCGTGGTAAACAATACATTCAGAAGATGTAATGATCAATAATGTTTGCAAGCATACTCGCTGAACACTGTGTACTGGAGTCCAGGAATGTGCACAGGCTAATAGAGATCCATTGTGATGTGTGCAACACAAACTAGTCAAAATTAGACTGAGGTGCATAGATAAAGGCAAAACCCAGGCCCTAATCACATTGATCTCTACATAAAAAAAAAAAAAATGCTGTGGGACTTTTGGAGGGTTGCGCCAAAATAAAGTACCAAAATAGCAAAGAGAGATAAAAAACACTTTTACAACTTTATTGTTTTAACATATAGACCATCAAAAAAAACAAAAACAACATTACCATTAAAAAATAAAATAAAAATGACCAATATGCAATATAGTGCATTTAAGTTGAAACCACAACACAAAACAGTATGACAAATCCAATACTAGTACAACCACGCTCAACGCATTTCATGAAAGTTCACTTCTTCAGGAGAATGGGTAGGTTTCAAGCTACACATGGCACCCTTTTCCCAGTGAGAGATGACTACTCTAATAATATTTTTGATGTACCAAGTGAATTTTTTTTTTAAACTAGGGGTTAATGTGCAAGTATGAGATTTCATCGCCCCCCCCCCCATTTTTTGATTGCATGGTTTTTGTAAATATCCTTGATCAGCGTAAAAACTGCCCGTTCTCCTGAAGAAGTGAACTTCATTTCACGAAAACGTGTTGAGGGGTTGTACTAGTATTGGATTTATGTCATACTATTTTGTGTTAGAATATCAAATGCACTATATTGCATATTGGTACATTTTTTATATTTTCCATTGAATGATTTTTTTTAATAGTCTATATGTTAATTGAAACAATAAAGTTGTAAAAGTGAATTTTGGTACTTTATTTTGGCGCAACCCTCCAAAAGTCCCATGGGCATTTGTTTTTATGCAACAGAAACCACAGTACGACAACACACTGGCACAGTTAGATCCATTTCTGTGAATATATAGTAGTCTATATACAATAAAGGGAACAGACAGACCAAGGAAAGCTTGTCCTCAAATTAAAATAATTGATTTGAGGACAAATCAAATAATTGATCCAAGCAGACATCTGAAAAGAGCAACAATGAATTTTCAAATGTAAACAATTGAAAACATTTGGTTAAAAAAATGCAAAGAATAAATAAAATAAAAAATAGCTGATTCTATCATAAATCTTGTCAGCTGATAACTTCATGTGGTCTCTGCCTGTGTGGAAGGTTATCAGATACACTATTCCCAGCTATTCTGAAGACTACAGAACCTCTCCCCTGTCCTGTCTGAGGGGACAATGCTATTTCTCCATACATACAGTATTGTGAGTAAACTGCCTTCATCCTTTAACAAGAAGTGTGTTATAGTAACTTTCACCAAATTACAAAATAATAAAAAAAAACAATAAGTGCATCTACCGCATGTAAGGCTAGCAATACACACTTAAGCGGGGTACACACTCTAATGCCTTGTACACACAGTCTGACTTTTGCCGTGCGTCCCGTCGAAAGTCAGACGGAAAGAAAGAGAACAGGTTCTCTAAGGTCGGCCGGACTTTCCTAGAAAAAAGAAGCCCACCTGACTTTTTTCCCCCCATCGGAAAATCTGGCCGTGTGTACGAGGCATAAGAAAAATCAGAAGAAAAATTCCATATGAAGTTTGATTTTCGTATAGTGTGTATTCAACTTCGAAATCTGATTTAAACTTTCCAGATTAAAATTTCTGGGACAAAACTCCAAAATAATTTTTCGGACATGAAGTGAACTCACAATTTTCCTTTAAGGTATACTGTTTTCGTAGGAGAAAAATAAATAAAAAATTAGACACAAAAGACTGCACATGATCAAAAACAAACAAACAAAAAAAAAGCCTTTGTCGTTTGAGAATTTTCGTACAATTATTACCATCCTCAGTTTCAACCTGCTGTAAAAATGGTTCGTCAGATTTTCTTAGCGATTCATAAGCCTTCTGCCGCGTACACACGATCATTTTTCAGCAAAACGTTTTTCCAACTTCATCATTAAAAACGAGATTGCCCACACACCATCGTTTTAAAAAAATGATGAGCAAAGCGCGGTGACGTACAACACGTACGACGGCACTCTAAAGGGGATGTTCTATTCGCCTTTGGGCTGCTTTAGCTGATTCCGTGTTACACCAAGGAAATACGGGAATATCTCCACACACTGCAATTTCCACAGTTGAGTAGGGAACAAATGCAGATGCTTGAAGCCCCAATTACAGCCGAAGACATTGCCACGGCAATGTCACAACTGGCAAGGTCCAAGGCTCCGGGGCTTGATGGCTTACCATTAGAATTCTATACCACGTATTCAGAAACGCTAGTCCCCAAGCTGAAGGCTTTGTATCTTTCTATGTTCGAGCTGGGAACGCTTCCCGCCTCTATGCAGGAGGCACAGATAATTGTTCTTCCTAAGCCAGGTAAGAACCCACAATACCCAGAATCCTATAGACCCATATCTCTGCTACCAGTAGACATTAAAATCTTGGCAAAAGTCCTGTCGACCAGATTAAACTCAGCAATCCTTTCTTTGATCCATGATGACCAAACGGGATTCATGCCAGGGAAGAATACAGCAATGAATGTTAGGCGGTTATTCATGAATATACAGGCGCAACACGATAACGCGGGGACCAGGGTGTTGGTGGCTTTGGACACGGCCAAGGCCTTCGACTCGGTCGAATGGCAGTACTTATGGGAATGCCTGAGCTGTTACGGCTTTGGCCCAAATTTTATTAAATGGGTACAGCTTTTATACCAGACCCCTAAGGCCAGAGTTTTTGTTAACGGGTGGCTCTCGGAGCAGTTCTCCCTGGAGAGAGGCACGAGGCAGGGGTGCCCTCTGTCACCGCTGCTGTACGCCTTAGCAGCTGAGCCCCTGGCCATGGCCATCAGAATGAGCCCAGAGGTGGTGGGTCTTAGGAAGGGAGACAGATGGGAAAAGATCGGCCTATATGCGGACGATACAATCCTATATTTAGCAGACCAGGGACCCTCGTTGAGAACGGCATTAAACATTATAGAGGAAGTGGGAAAATACTCAGGCCTACGGATTAACTGGGACAAGTCCCAAATTCTACCCCTAGATCAATTCCCCCCCCTATGATGTCCCCTGAATTACCCTTGAAAAGAGTAGCGGAAGTCAAATATCTAGGAGTGCGGGTTACAAAGGATCTAAAGGATTATGTTCCTCTTAATATAGAACCTTTATTTGCAATAATTAAATCCAGAACCCAGGCATGGACAAAACTACCACTAGGGGTGATGGGTAGGATAAACCTGATCAAAATGATTATACTACCCAAAATTCTATACATGGTCTGGCATGCCCCTCTGTACATACCCCTTAAAATTTTCAAACAGCTTGAAGCAATATTAAACTCGTTCGTGTGGGGATCTGGCCGGCACAAGTTAGCCTGGCATATACTCAAAAATCCCAGTACAGAGGGGGGCTGCTCCCTCCCGGATCTACAGGACTACTATGTGGCCTCACAACTATCTCACTTATACTATTTCAATTCATCTGAGTCACAGAGATATGGGTCGCTGGTTTGTAATAAACCGGATAGCCCCCTCCACACGTCGGTACAGGCAATTTTTAGGGGTGGTCATGGCGGGTGCAGGTCTGCCCGGTTTGGAGCGGACATGCTTACGCACCACCAAAAGGTGTGGGAAGTGGCTCTAAAAAAACAAGGCAGATCCCATATACACACACACCCCATTGTGGGAAAATGGTTTTATGCCCGAGCTGGCCACGGTCCCTGATCCAGGGATATGGGCATCGTATGGAGTACGGTACCTATCACAGGTAGTGAATAGTACAGGAATCAAGCCGTTTGCGAGACTCAGGGAAGAATTTTCCCTCCCGCCGCAGTTTCGTTTTAGATATATGCAGCTCAGGCATGCCCTTAGAGCCCAACTGGGATCGGAGGTTGTAGATGTGAGCAGTCCACAGGTGTTGGACGTGATCTTTGGGAAGGATTCTGCCAGACTCACGTCCAATCTATATTATGTTATCCGGCGACATCGGATCAGCGGGATAGTGCAGGCGGCCAAGATAAAGTGGGAGGATGATGTGGGCCCCATAGAGGATACAGAGTGGGATGAGATACTGGAGGGCGTAAAGAGCACGTCCCCTAAATTATCAGACAGGTTGACTCAACTATATATCCTCCACTGAGCGTATATTACACCCCAGAGGCTGGTGAAATTTCAGCCCACTAGGAGCCCACTGTGTCCTATGTGTTCAGTAACAGAGGGCTCTTTTTACCATATGCTTTGGCATTGCCCCGATGTACAGGCATACTGGCTCCAGGTGACGCAATTTCTGCATGACTGCATGGGAACCCCGGTGGGCATGGATCCCAAGCTGTGCCTACTGGGACTACTCCCAGATGTGGATACAGAAAAGTACCAAGCCATTTTTATATATGAATCACTTTTCTTGGCCAGAAAGTTGGTGGCAAAGACCTGGATGCAACCAAGGGCCCCGACATTGGAGGACTGGAAGAGAGAGGTCAATGCCATTCTCCCGTACAGGAAAATTATATATGTACATAGAGGGAGACCGCAAAAATTTGCAAATGTATGGGACAGGTGGCTGGGGGACGGCGAAACATGCACGAGATGAACCACCTTACCCTACAGAATCACACTAGATGGGGCGGGGGGAGCGGAGTAGTGTCATTTAGCTATACAGAGTGGGCACACCTCCTAAAGCATATTTCTTTTGTATGAAGATGTCGGGATATCTAGTCGCTTATGTCTTAATATGTGCCAAGTGCATGGAATTTATAGGATATGTGTAATGGTATCTGCTGTAGCGTTCGATCTGGGGGCTATGTTGGCCCACTGACATTTATACATGTATGTATTCCTTTTTCTTTTCTTTTATGTTACATCTCAATAAACTTGAACTTTTATGGTTAAAAAAAAAAGATACTCTGTCAGCGGCTATCTGTATATCAGGCAGACTAAGGCCTGGTTCTCATCAGTGTGACTTCCGATGTGACTAGTACGACACAGAATTGCATGACAATGGAAATCACATTGTTTTCAATAGTGCCTATTCAAATCAATGCTGTGCAGCACAGCATGATTTTAGAAAAATGTCCTGTGCTACTTTGGTGCGATTCCAGCACGATTCTGGTCCCAAAAAATACACAAATATCAAAGTAGCATCACATAATCGCCTTGAAAGTCAGATCAAAATTCAATCTCAGCAGCGTGAACCTAGCCTACAGCAGCCTGTCAAAAAACAACCTGGGAGATAAAATTGGAGCCATACGAAAAGTACATTACTGTCATTAGTGCATTACTGTCAGTCAGTCTGGTAAGTTTCCATTGTGAGGAAGGAAATGTATAGCTTTGTTAAGGGAGGTGTTTAAATTGAGCACATGCCAGCTGGTTCTGATACCAACCAAGTGCATGCTGGATGACAATTCTGAAAGGCCTAGTCTATATTTGCAGTTGGTGGGTGGTAAACATAGGTGGTTGAGCTACAGATATATTTTTCAATTACATATGCAGTTTTGGCACAATGTTGTGGTCTTTTGGGGGTGGTTAAAAAAAGGCAGTAAGGAGGCCACATAATGTCTCCTCACTGTCAACACACAGAAGAGTGATCTGCAGTGGATGCAACTGGTAATTGCTATTGCAATTGTAAATGAGCTCAAACAGTGCACTGAGTACATTGGTTCTATATGCATGCTGGCAGTCAGTTTATTTCTTGAGGGATTGCAGGCCAAACTAAAGCCTCGTACACGATTGGATTTTCCGACGGGAATTGTGTGATGGCAGGATGTTGTCGGATAATCCGACCATTTGTATGCTCCATCGGACAATTTCCGACAACAAATGTGGTATAGCATGCGTTAAAATTTTCCGACAACAAATGTGTGATGTTGGATTATCTGATCGTGTGTGCACGAAAAAAAATCCACAGTACAAACACGCATGCTCACATTAGCAGAAGTTGCCCAAAGGGTGGTGCTAAAAAGCTGAAAAAACACGTAGTTTTCGTGTTTCTTGGCCAACAATTATTTGCAGTTTCTATGCAATATAAGTTCACGGCCAACGCCCTTTAGACAAAAGTCCTATGATTTGTCCATTGAAAATCCGATCGTGTTTACGAGGCTTAAAGCGAAGGTTCACCCTAAAATTAAACTTAATTTTAATAGCTTCCCTGTAATCTAAATTAAAAAAAAGATTTGGTCAAAAAAAAATTGTCTTGCCTGTAAATTGCTGTTACTAGGCAGATTTCTTAATCTGCCTAGTTCCTGGACCTCGGTGGGTCTTCTGCCCTTCCCAAGTAAAGTGGCCTCCTGGGAAATGAGTGTCACCATTTCCCAGGAGTCTGTGCGATTTACTCTGCCGAAAAATCTACAAACGTCGTTCTACTACGCATGCGCGAGATCGAGAGGTGCATGCTGGTTACAGAGCATGCACCTCTCACTGAAAAACTGGGCTTCACATGCCCACAGCTATGATGGAAACAACTTCAAGATCACCAAGAGGGTATCAGGTAAGTGTTTGCACTGATTTCTGTAACGATTGGGTATTTATTAATATGTTTTAGGGAATAGTCACTGTAATTAATTTTATATTGACAAAAAAAAAAATAAGAAAAATTATGCCTGGAACCCCGCTTTAATGGTGGAAAACTGCCAACAAACACAGAAGCTGTATGCTCTTCTGTATCCACTGAGTGCATACCTAGCCATACACGGCTTGAATATCATCTGATTCTTATGAAGTAGAAAGATAGAAATAGAAGTAGAAGTAGAAATTCAAGCTTAGGTTGGCCCTGTCAACACTTCGTGGTAGACGTGGTAGTGGGTGGTTCGTTCATCCATGCCGTTCAGCATGGATTGGGGAAAATGAAGTGATTTCTCTCGTTCAGCCTGTTGGGTTGAACAAAATAAGTCTATATTTATAGTCCGCTTAAAAGGGTTGTAAAGGTAAAAAAAAAAAAAATCCCTAAATAGCTTTCTTTACCTTAGTGCATCCTTCCATTTTGCTTTTAAAATGTCCTTATTTCTTCTGAGAAATCCTCACTTCCTGTTCTTCTGTCTGTAACTACACACAGTAATGCAAGGCTTTCTCCCTGGTGTGGAGAAAGCCTCTTGAGAGGGGAGGGGGCGAGCAGGCAAGTCAGGACACTCTCTACTTTGCAAATAGAGAAAGAAGCTGTGTGTTAGTGGGCATACTGACACTCCTGCTCACCCCCTCAAGAGGCTTTCTCCACACCAGGGGTGTAGCTACAGACAGAAGAACGGAAGTGAGGATTTCTCAGAAGAAATAAGGACATTTAAAAGCAAAATCGAAGGATGAGGTAAGTGAAGGAGGACTGCACTAAGGTAAAGGAAGCTATTTAGGCAAAAAAATGTTTTACCTTTACAACCCCTTTAAGGCACCAGCACGGTTTATAAAACTTTACTTAACAGACCCTGCATATGCAATGAAAAAATATATCTGCCCCATGCAGAAATGTGATAACAAAACATAGAAACATAGGTTTTTGAAGCAGTTCATCGACCCTTTGAACAGATTACTTTCATAATTACATCTAAAAACACTAAGAAAATGTTTCACTTTTTCGATCTATTACACAATTGTATGTGGATGAAAGCTACGAGCCTGGCTTTTATCACAGAGGCAGGAAAAATAAACCTGCCTTATTTCTCCATTTCCAGATAAGATTTGAAATGTCTGTCATACATTATATTTAGATTCCAGGAAATCATTAAACTAAACACACCTGTTCCACACGAATACCTTGAAGAGCTGCTATTCTGCACGGTGTTGGCTGGTTGCCACTGCTTCCCAACCCCAGCTGTCCATTTCCGTTGTAGCCCCATGCATAAACCTTCAACAGAGAACAACACATGAAAAGGTGAATGGAGGCTTTTAGGGGGCATCTGAGCAGTTATTATGCTAATGTATCATCTTCTACATAAAATGTAAAATACTCAACTTTCCTTAAACAAATATCCTTCTCATGATAATTTTACAGCCATTGCACAATGACTCATTTCCATATCCTCTGCCACATCACACTGAAAATCATAAAATTCATACAATATTTCTATTGCCTATTAATGTGTGTGTGTGAAAAGAAGGGCAATAGTTCAATGATAGGTTATCTTTCATAGGATGTGGAACCCTGTTTACTTCCCATCTATAAAGGAAGGGTTTGTCTAATTGTCTGAACTAAACCGAGTAATAAAAAAAAAAAAAAAAAGTGTAATTGTGAACTGTTCAGGGTCTAAATGAAAAAAAAAAACATATGGAAATAAAAGCATTCACCAGCACACCTTGGCATAGTGATAGCCTTGTCCTTTATTAAAATAAAAAAGCAACAGGCAGCATCACAAGCCAATGTTTTGGAATCGTACAGGATCCTTTTCTCAAGGTAAAGGTGACATTAAAGTGGATGTAAACCCGATTCATGAAATTTATGCTGGGCACATATATCTGCAGTATTTTGTTATCTCTCTTTAAAGAGCCAAGTCCCGTAGCTCTCTCTTGACCCGTTCCCTTTGTTATCAGCCTGATAACTCCTAAAAAATTCTGGGTCACATCAGATAAAAGCAGCCTGACATTTCTGTCAGGGGAGGTTGCTAAAATAAAATTAGCAGGGAGCTGGCCCTGTTACAAAACACCTCCGAGAGTCTCTGCCTATGATGAGAGGGGGTTTGTGCCTTTCCTCCAATCAACAATTTTAGCTATCTTGGTTGTATGCCCAAACATCACACTATGTGTTAACCAGGAAGACAAAATCTCCTAACAAGATGTGAACTTTCTAAACAGTATATACTGTATTTATTGGCGTATAACACTCACTTTTTTACCCTGAAAATAAAGTGGAAACTGTGCCTGCTTGTTATACGCAGGGGGCTGTGGAATCATTTTTTCCTGAAACTTCCCTATTAAAGTTAGGGTGCGTGTTATATGCTTGTGCGTGTTATATGCCGATAAATACGGTAAATGTGAAGACAGAAGATATACATGTTAAACTTATGTAAGGAGATTTGGTTCATCTCTGTGTATAATCTGAGGCTGTTCACTTCACTGGGTGTATGGAGGGTTTGCATCCACATTAAGGGCAAGACTATCGCTAAACCAGGGTGTGCTGGTGACAATTCTTATTTTCTCAGGGTTGGTCTTGATTCTGCTTGCTTCCATACAAAGTCTTCAAGGAATTCAAAACCTGCTTGAAGCAGTTCAAATGCAGGTCAGAAGGAGGTCAACTGCAGGTAAAATTTAATGATCTCAGAAGCATCTCAAACTGGGGTCCAACCTAGTACCATAGCCGTGGAGCTATAGCTACTCATCTAGTAAAGCCCACACAGAAAATAAGGATAGGATAATAAAATTAATGGCAAGAACAGCTCATGAATTATGCATATTCCTAATAAAGGTTTTCACATCACCAGGTACTCTTCAACTGCTTTGTTACCATTCACGGTTATTTTTCTATCAGAATATATATCTATAGCAATCTTTTTTTTTTTTTTTTTTTTTTTTAAGTAATTTTGTATTAAACATTTATTTTAAATACAACAACAAATATAAATCATTGGAGGGGCAACCCAAATAGAAGCTCCCTATAGCATACATTGACTGACATAAATTAAATTAAACTACACAAAATCTATAAAAAACAAACAGACATAGCACCTCTTGGACTCAATAAGTAACGTAGAGTCATAAATTGCATACAGGATTACGCTGTCTCCAAAGATCCATTAGTCCAATTTCCATTATATACCTAGCAAAAGCTGTGGAGTCTGATGGTACTTGCCTTTCCATTGAATGATATTCATCCATTAAGGGGTCCATATAGTTGTTAAAATCCAACTATTAGCCATGGAATGTCAGGTTTATCAGCTACAAATCATAAATTCTTAAAACACTTCTCCATTGGCTATGAGAACAGAGACTCCTCTAGAGTATGATGTATATGTAGAATGATATTGAATATTAAAAACGGATTTCTTTTTATATAATGCAACATATCAGAGTGTAAGTGGGTTTTATTCCATTAAATTAACACATCATTTAAGGGAGCCATACAAAACTAATAGTATATACATTAACAATAATACATTTTTCCACCTCAAAAGACAGTAAATACAAAGATAATAGTAACCCACCCTTGAACAGGGCTGGACTGGGACAAAAATTTGGCCCTGGACTTTATACAGACCGGCCCAATTTAATTCAATAAAATGCCCACCAAAAGGCCCCTACATCCATTATTGTATATCATGAGAGGTTAAGAGAGAGGGGAATGAGAGCGAGAGAGAGAGAGAGGGAGGGTTGAGGGAAAGGGGGTGGTGAGTGTAAGAAAAGGAGAGTGAGTGTAAAAGAGAGGGGGTGAGTGTAGGACCCCTTTTTACACCAAGGCATTTTTTAGGAGACAGAGGAGGGGGCTAATAGAGGGGGACTGAGAGACAGAAGGGGGGGGGGGGTCTGAGAGGCAGAGGGAGACTGAGAGACAGGGGGGGTCTGAGAGAGTCTCCTTTTAAAAAAACGCCCACTGAGCCATCGACCCACCGGGAAACTCCCTGTAGTCCCTATGGCCAGTCCATCCCTGCCCTTGAATAACCAAGTATAATATGTGTCTTTATCCATTGGCCTTATCAGTGCAATCCATATCTCCATAACTTTTATTTTCCTTTTAAATACAATCCTAAAACTGACGATAATAACATATGGTTTAGCAAAAATATATAACAAGAAAAAAAAACCTGGGTCCGCTCATCTCATAAGCCCAGGAAGTGCTCACAAATAGACAAACAAGGACATCAATAACACAACAAAGCACACAGAAAAAAAAAAAAAACACAACGTTTCATTGCTTGAAACCAAACGCTGGTCAAGGAATGGTTAGAGAACTTGCCCCACTAGGGAGCTAATACTAAAGGTGCTATATGATCAAAAGGGCCACAGAAGGGGCACTCCATCAACCTTTTTTTTTTCTCAGGGCCACAAAAATGCACAGCGTCTGAGTATAGGTGATAACTTATAACATTACTTTTCCATTGGTATTTTAAAAGTTAAAACTACACTTATGAAAAGTGGGGTCAGATGTACCATCCCCATAACACAAAGGTTCAAGTTGTTTTGGGGGATTGATTTGGCCGCCTACAAATCGAGGGGGTAAAAAATATTTTATATATATATATATATATATATATATATATATATATATATATATATATATATATATATATATATATATATATATTAGTGCCGTGTAGGTAAGCTCCATCTGGCGCAGCCGCCGCTTTACTTCCAGGAATCTCGCCTTTTGGCATTGCACCACTGAAAAAAAAAATCATATTTGAGTCATCCATATCTGGGATTTGTCTAGCTCTCTGCAGGATAATATCTGGCCGGGTCTCTGTGTACATACTGTACATCATAACAGACATTACACATTGGGAGAAACACTATGCAAGTTCACCAAACAAAACATATTCAATCTGAATATGCTAACATCGGGGAAAAACTATATAAACAAAAAAAAGCAAATAAAGCACTATAGATCGGGAAACAAAATTAAACAGTGTATTTCCAATTCTCGCTGAAAAACTGAAAAACCCTTATGAGGAGGTAAAACCTTGGACAGAGGGGTGGCATACCTGCATCTTTCTAAAGCATTTGACAGAATTCAGAGAGTAGTGCTTAATGATTCTCACTCTGAATGGTCTAAGGTTATCAGTGTTGGGACAGAATAATCAGTGCATTTTTATAGCAAAAAAGTGTCCGATTTGTCCGCCGCAATGTTGCAGTCCTGATGAAAATCGATGTTACTAGTAAAAAACAAAAATAAAATAAATCTCTTCCCTACTTTGTAGACGCTATAACTTTTGTGCAAACCAATCAATATGATTTTTTTTTTACCAAAAATATGTAGAATACATATTGGTCTAAACTGATGAAATTTGTTTTGAAAAAATATTTTTGATATCTATTATAGCAAAAAATATTGGGCCAGATTCAGAAAGGTTTACGCCGGCGTATCTCGAGATACGCCAACGTAAGTACAAATGTGTGACGTCGCATCTTTGTGCCGATTCACAAAGCAAGATACGCCGAAAAACATGGCTTCAGTCGTTCGACGCAACTTGCCCGATTGCCTCTCTGGGATCAGAAAGGAATTTTTTCCCCTGCTGTAGCAAATTAGATCATGCACTGCTGGGGTTTTTCACCTTCCTCTGGATCAACTGTGTGTGAAGAATTGTGTGTATATGGGATTGTATTTTTTTATTTTTTTATGGACAAACGTAGATTTTTTACATTTTTTGGCAGAAAGAAGCAGGATCCTGTCCTGTCTGCTCTTTATTACTATCCATGACTCCTTGGAGGAAGATCTCTCCACTTCCAGTCCTGTTATAACAACTAGAGCTTGGTTGTGGGCTAAATTATGGTCGCTTATGATGTAGTGTGTTCTCTATGTACTCCTGTGCAAAAACTACTGGGTGACCAATGACACTGGATTTTAGAGCAGGATATGAGTAGGTGGAGGTCTCCTTGCTTAGGTTATTGATAGCAGTAAATGACTAGGGGGAGGATGAATCAATCCTGACTCAGAAACTAAAGACATTTTTATTTTATACAATTTACTTTACATCTGACCCAGTTCCAATATGGGTAATATCTAAAAAGAAAAACATGAAATCTATCACTTTTGATAACACGCTGTTAAAACCACAACTACATTAGATGCAGGACAGAAATCACACTTCCTTCTACACACAAAACACTAAAGCCCAAAAATCATCCCACATGCAGACCTAAAGCAATTATATTCTGGCAAATATACTAACATGGGAAAACATCAATGATGACTCTCCTTCCATATACAGCACTGTGATTTGTGTACTATACCTAACCTAGTACGTTCACCTTTAACCTTTCTCACATTAGTCAATCATTTAAAGTAGTATTGAACCCAGAAACAAACATTTACTATATTGCAGTTTGACAAATCTTAGATGTGATGTCTGTATGCATTAGTTTTTTTTTTTAGGGCTTATTGTTTTTTAGCCAGTAAGTCTGTTTTAACAGAACAAGTTGTTCTGAAAATGTAATAGTTGGAGGGTTGAGGCAAACCATTTACCACTGACATGGGTGCTCAAAGGTCAGCTCTGATTTATGTAAAACTTTTAACCCAAGAGGAAGAGAAGAAAAAAAAAAAAACAGGAAGGATTGGCTTTAGTGTATGTGTTTACCCTATCGAAATCTGCTGATACATCTAAAGGCCCATACACACGATAGGACTTTTTGACAACAATTGTCCGATGGATGCGTTTGATCAGACAATCCGACCGTGTGTATGCTCCATCGGACAAATGTTTTCAATTTTTCAACAGACAAATGTTCGCTGTGAATACTCTCAAACTTTCCGGCAACAAATGTTATATGGAGGATAATCCTATCGTGTGTACACAAGTACATCGGACTAAAGTACAAAACAGGCATGCTTGGAATCAATGCTAAAGATCAGACAACAATAGCAGAAGTTGCCCAAAGGGTGGTGGTAAAGAGCTAAAAAAACACGCGATTTGGTGAAAGTTGGCTGAAAAAGTCCTGCCGTGTGTATGCAGAACAAGTTCACGGCCAACGGCCATTCAGACCAAAATCCACGGAAAAGTCTGATGGAAGTCCGATCGTGTGTATGAGGCTTAACACTTCCCAACCCCAAGACTGACAATGCTGCTGTCCAAAGGTGTCTCTGTTGCTCCCCCATCCAGAGTGGGGGCACTCCAATACAGGAGGTGTGTTACTGGATAGATCACCAGATGAGAACAGAGGGGGGAAAAAAAGCCAAAAAAAACAAAGAAACAAAAGCTGATGTACCCACCACATCGAAAGATTGGTAAGCTGCAATATATAATTTTTTTTGTTTTGAGATTAATACCTTTTACCTCTGAAAATTAAATATAGAAGCTTATTGGCTGCCATGTACAGCTGTTCCAGATTGTGGCTGCGTTGGGTATGAGTAAATTCATCTCAATGGAGTCACAGCATTGTAGAATGAGTTCTGCTCAGTGTACCCTATTTAAGTATGTGATTATAAACCAGTAACAAAATGTTTCACTGCAGAATACACATTGTCTAAAAATATCTTGAGACAAATTGAATATTTACAGAGGGTTCTGTATTTTACAGTTGATGGTTTCGTCCACAAGGGGTCACTCCTTCACAATTAAAGCTTCAGAAAGTAACGGAGGACCAAATCGTCCTACTGATCCAAGGAGCAAGGACTTTATTAGTTTTATATTGTTTCCTTGTAACTTAAAGATGACATGTACAAGAGACTTAAACTCAAACTCTGATATGCAACAAATAATAGTCCTAAATAGAAGATTTGAGAATGGGGCCTATTCAGTTAAGTATACCTACTATATTATGGGGACTCTTCATCGGTGGCTGAGATGCTTTCCCCTTGCTACCTGCTCCAGTCACTCAAAGGGAATTGAAAGGAAATCTAACTGGTGAACTGATCGCACCCTTTGAAACCATTAACCGGGCATTGTTGCAATTGGGAAAGATCCTAAAGATCCCACTACTAACAGTCACTTGGAGTGAAAACTGCGTATTCTGAGAACACAGCAACACAAACTCTAAACAGATGTACAACCCTTCTCCACCAAAATCAGAAACATATGAGATTAGCAATATGGTGTTGTCAGTGGGGACTGACTATGGGACAAATCCTTAGGAGGCATTTGCCTTGTCACTTTGGAGGAACAGACTAGTTGCTACAAATGTTGCTCATGAAAGCACTACACACCTATTTATTTTGGGTACTTATATAGCGCCGTCAATTTTCGCAGTGACACACACACACACACATATACATATATAATTATATATATTACATTCACATCAGTCCCTGCCCTCAAGGAGCTTACAATTGAAGGTCCCTAAGTCCAGCAATGCACGGTTCAAATCTCAGCTCAGTAGGAACCAGGCGAGATTCAAACCATTAATGGGCCGGCTGAATGTACCAAGTTGATCGATCAACTTAGGTACAACCAGCCTGCTGGATTCGATTGCAATTATTGCAGGCGGCTGCTATAGCCCTATTATATGTAGGTATGAATTTGAGTAAGGTCAGCCATATACAGAGTGAATTTTTTTCCTGCACGGGTTGCAGGAACAAGATCAGCTTGAATCTCCCATCAACACAGTGTTGATGTGTGAATCCCTCCTGCAGAGACGTTGTCTTCTCCTGACAGGGAAGGGCGGGGGGGAAGCTGGGAAAAGGCAATGGCCCGGCAGGAAGGATTCCTGCATCAATACTGTCTGTGTTGATGGGGTAATCAAGCACATTTTTTTCCTACAACCTGTGGTTGCAGAAAAAAAAACCTTAGTTAGACTTACCGGTAACGGTATTTCTACGAGTCTTTCAGGACAGCACTTGGAGAGAGAGCGCAGCTCCACCCACTTTCCCAGGAAACACTGCAGTCACTTTAAATTCCGCCCACTTCCACCATGACCTCAGTTGTTAACGAGTACCTCCGGACATGCTGGAATTAGATAAGCAAAACATAGCAACTATACACGTTAGTATTTATACATCGTCCTTTAAAAAACAAAGGGAGGGTTATCGGTGCTGTCCTGAAAGACTCGTAGAAATACCGTTACCGGTAAGTCTAACTAAGGTTTTCTCACCTCGTCTTTCAGGACAGCACTTGGAGATGATAACCGAGTACTTACTCTAGGGTGGGACCACCGCTTGCAGGACCTTCCTGCCAAACGATTGCTCCGCTGCTGAGAGCAAATCCATTCTGTAGTGGCGAGTGAATGTGGAAAAACTCGTCCACGTGGCTGCCTTGCAGATATGTTCTGGTGAAGCCCCAGCTCGTTCCGCCCAGGATGTTGCCACTGCCCTTGTTGAATGAGCCACCACTCCAGTGGGAGGTTCCATATCCATAGCCTTGTAAGCTTCATGAATAGCCATACGAAGCCACCTGGCCAAGGTGCTCTTAGAGGCTCTATAGCCCTTCCGAGACCCCGAGAACAGCACAAAAAGAGAATTGTCCTTTCTAAATTCGCTAGAGATCTCCAGATAATGTACTAAACATCTTCTAACATCTAGGGTATGAAAATCCTTTTCTTTCGGACCCGATGGAACTGGACAGAATGTAGGTAGAACTATCTCCTGTGTTCTATGAAATGCTGATGCTACTTTTGGTAAAAAGCCCGGATCTGTCCTTAATACAACCCTATCTGGAAAGATACTCAAAAACGGTTCAGTAATAGATAGTGCTTGGAGTTCACTGACTCTCCTAGCAGAAGTGATTGCTACTAGCAACACCAGCTTCAACGTCCAAAACTTAAGTGAGGCTTCTACTGGAGGTTCGAAGGGTCTTTTTGTCAGACCTCTCAGAACAACCGATAAATCCCATTTGGGAAAAAACTTAAAAGGTACTGGCCTAGCCCTGGCTAAAGCCCTAAAAAACCTAATTATATAAGGATCCAGAGATAACCTCTTCTCTAGAAAAACAGAAAGTGCAGCAACCTGAGATTTTAGGGTGCTGGCTGCCAGACCCTTGTCCATCCCATCCTGCAAAAATTCCAGGACTGAAAAATTATTTAAAGGAAGACTACCCTTGGACTCACACCAAGAATTAAAAACTTTCCAAGTTTTAAAGTAAATGGCCCTGGTAACTTGTTTTCTACTACTAAGTAAAGTGTTAACTAAACGCTTGGATAACCCTTTACCTCTTAGGATTTGTTCCTCAGTAGCCAACCCGCAAGCTTCAGGTGATGTGCGTCTGGATGAATAAGGGGACCCTGGAACAGTAAGTCCCTCCTGACTGGTAGTAGCCAGTGAGCCTCTATCGCTAGGTCCAACAGGCCCGAAAACCAGGGCCTCTTGGGCCAAAATGGGGCTACTAAGATTAGCGTTGTTCTTTCCTCCCGCAGTTTCTTGAGAACCAATGGTATCATCTGAACCGGGGGAAAGGCGTAACACAAACGGAAGGACCAACGCTGAGCTAGCGCATCTAGTCCTTCCGCTTGGTCCAACCTGTTGAGGGAGAAAAACCGCGGGACCTTTGCATTGGCTTGAGACGCAAATAAGTCTATCTGGGGAGTTCCCCACCTGTCTACTATCTCCTGAAAGACTTCTTGGTTTAAACTCCATTCGGACTCCAGAACCCTCTTCCTGCTTAAAAAGTCCGCAAGATGGTTCAGGTTGCCCTTCAGGTGCACCGCAGTCAGGGACGCCACATTTTCCTCTGCCCAGTACAGGATTTGTAAAGCCAGGCCTAAAAGACACTTGCTTCTCGTGCTCCCCTGCTTTGAAATATATGCCACTGCTGTGGCATTGTCCGATAGGATTTGGACGTGTTGTCCTCGGACAAACTGGCTGAAGGCCCCTAGCCCCAGAAAAATGGCTCTTAGCTCCCTCCAGTTGGAGGACCTCCGGGAATCCTCCCTGGACCATGATCCCTGGGTCATCTGACCCTCGAGATGGGCGCCCCACCCCCAGGAACTTGCGTCCGTCGTAAGGATCCTTGTTGTGGGGAAGGACCACAACAGACCCAGACTCAGGTTTGTTCGAGTCCTCCACCACCACAACCTCCTTTTTACCTGAGATGGAATCCTGAACTGCTTTTCCAGCGACTCCCCGAAAGTCCAGTTTCGTAGGATTGCCTGCTGAAGATCTCTTGCGTGGAGGCGGGCCCACTGGACTGCTGGTATAGAAGCGGTGAGCAGACCTAGGGTGGACATTGCTGTCCTGACGGTCACTGGCAGGTTTGTCTGTACTGCCTTTACCGCCCCTTGTATCTTGATCATCTTTTCCTCTGGCAGGAAAATCTTTCCCTGGACCGAGTCTATGGAATAACCCAAAAAAACTATCACCTGAGATGGAACCAAGTTTGATTTTTTCAGGTTTAGGACCCAGCCCAGATCCTCCAGATGGGTCTGAGTCCTCCTCAGGTCTCTGAACAACCGATCCTCTGATTTGGCAAACAGAAGGAGATCGTCCAGATATGGGACAAGAGACACCCCCTCCAGTCTGAGAGGTGCTATTGCCTCCGCCACGACCTTCGTGAAAACCCTGGGGGAGGAGGAGAGGCCGAAGGGGAGGGCTCTGAACTGGAAGTGCTTCACCCCCTTCTCTGTTCTTAAAGCTAGTCGTAGATAGCGTTGTGATGAGGCTCTTATTGGGATATGCAGATATGCATCCCTCAGATCTATTGAGGCCAGAAAGCATCCTGCTGGAAGCAGCTTTCTTACCGAATAGATGGAGTCCATCCGGAATTTTTTGTATCGAATGGACTTGTTTAGAATTTTTAAGTTCAGGATTAATCTGAACCTTCCTGACGACTTCCTCACTAAAAACACGTGGGAGTAACACCCTAGACCTTCCTCTTGCTGTGGTACGGGAGTGATCACCTTTTGTTGAAGGAACTCCTCTATCAAGGACATCATTGCCAGAGCTTTTTCCCTGTCCCGGGACAACTCGGTTATGTAGAAACGAGACGGTGGATTCTCCGAAAATTCCAGTGCGTATCCCTCCGAGATAACTTTCAGAACAAACGCACTGGAAGTTGCCTCTTTCCACTGAGGAAGAAACAACTGAAGACGTCCTCCCACCGCCGGGAGGATGTCATTGTGATTTTGCGGGTTGGCTGGGGGAACGAAATAGTACCCCAGGCTTCCCTCGTCCCCTTTGGGGCTGCCAGGACTTTCCCCCTCTTTGCGTCTGTTTCGAACTTTGGGGCTGTCCAAAAGAACGAAAATTCTTTTTGTTTTGTGGAACTACTTTCTTCACTGGCAAAGCTTTTTTCCTGTCCGCTGTCCTCTCTAGAACTGCCTCTAGACCAGAACCAAAAACCAGGTCACCCTCAAAAGGCAGGCCACACAGCTTAATCTTTGAAGCTGCATCCCCTGACCAAGTTTTAACCCATAAGGCTCTCCTGGCCGAATTAATTAAGGCCGAGGAACGAGCCGACATCCTTACCGACTCTGCTGATGCATCTGCAATGTAACTCACAGCATTCCCCAGAACCGGAAGAGAGTCAAGTAGTTCTCTGCGAGAAGTCCCTGCCTCAATATGGGCTTTTAGCTTGTCCAGCCAATGCTCCAGGTTCCTGGCTACTACCGTAGACGCCATAGCAGGTTTGAGGTTGGCTAGTGTTGAATCCCAAGCTTTTTTCAAAAGCGTCTCAGCCCTTTTGTCCATGGTATCCTTTAAGGTACCCATGTCCTCAAAGGCCAAGTCTGTGTTCCGTGAGACTTTAGAAAAAGCTGCATCAAGCTTGGGTTTTTTATTCCAGACTTGTGCTTCGTCTTCCTCAAAAGGAAATCTCCTTTTTAAAGATTTAGAAAAGAAGGGGGCCCTCTCAGGGTCCCTCCATTCCCTTTTGATAGCATCAGACAACACTTTGTGTACTGGAAAGGTTCTGTGCTTAATCTCATCTAAGCCCTGGTACATCTTGTCGTGTAACGACAACTGGGTCTTATCCTCTTTAATATTAAGGGTAGCATGTATCTGTTTCAGGAGATCATCTACCTCCTCTAATGACAGTTTGTAGCGAGATGAGGATGCATCTTTCTCCTCATCCTCCTCTGCCTCAGACCCTGAAACCACACTCCTAGGCTCCTCGTTCTCAGACTCACTAACTACCCCCCCTTGGGTACTAGTGGAAGCTCTAGGGGCTGATTGAAAGATCGGACGTTTGTCTAGGTAGGAACGGAAAGATTGAAACGTTTCCTGTAGTTCCTTCCTGAAGGAGGAAATTATCTCCTTGGGCTGCTCAGAGGGTGTACTAGCAGAGGCTTCCTCTGTAATTACTGCAGCAATGCAGGCTTTGCATAAGGGTTTAACCCATGAACCCCTGAGGGACGTTTTGCAAATAGCACACTTCTTCTTAGGTGGGGGCAATGCAACATTAAGTTTTTCTTTGCACTTCTGAAAAACACAAAAAACAAACAACCCAATGCTTAACTTTGTGTATCAGACAACAACCCCATTGACACCAACAGCAGTGAACAAAACAGACAAAATCCCATCACCGCTGTGTAAAACATAAAAGCATTACTCCCAAAGACATAACTAGGGAAAGAAATGCTGCAGGCTCCCCTCCCCCTAGAGGGGCAACAGGAGGGACACATATAGATCCCAGGCAACATGGAAACCGCCGTCTCCTACCTGGGCCGGGCTGGTGCTTGTGGCTCCTGCTCCCGCCACCACTGCTGATTCCTCTTCTGGCTCCATTCTCCCTCAGAGTGCAGCAGCCGTCCGATCGTTTTTAAAGTTCCCGGCAAACTCGTCGCCACGAGGCCCGGAAATGCACCGCCAAGGCCGCCTCCCCTCCTGCGCTCCAGCAGCTGGAACCGGAAGCTGCCGCGCGCCGCCGAAAGCTCTTCCCCCCCGGAAATGACGTCGCCCGCCACCCGGAACGGAACTTCGTGAACCCGGAAGAGGCACCTGACCTCTTCCATCAGCCCACGCTGTCCGCCTATGGGAGAAGAAAAAACCTCCAGCGGCCTCTGCCCTCGCCGGACTCGAGGAGGGGAAAGCACCGAAGCACCCCCCACCCGTCAGGGGGGGTGCTGGGTCTGCCTGTGAGTACCAATAACCGCCGCCGGTATGCCCCAGCCACCTCCACCTGGAGAGAGTACAGCACACCCCTGGTTCCCTGCAGCGCTTCCACCATGACCGGAGGAAACACAACAACTGAGGTCATGGTGGAAGTGGGCGGAATTTAAAGTGACTGCAGTGTTTCCTGGGAAAGTGGGTGGAGCTGCGCTCTCTCTCCAAGTGCTGTCCTGAAAGACGAGGTGAGAAAAATTGTTCTGTGTATGGCCGGCCTTACTCAAATTCATATCTACATATAATAGGGCCAATTAACCTACCTGAATGAATGAATGAATGAAAACTTATATAGCGCGGCACATGCAAACTAAATCGCCTCTGGTATGAACCTGCATGCATACCTGCATGTCTTTGGAGTGTGAGAGGTAACCGAAGTACCTGGGAAAAACCCACGCAGGCACAGATAGAACATGCAAACTCCAGGCAGGTAGTGCCATGGTTGGGATTTGAACCAACCACCCTTGTGCTAGTAGGCGAAAGTGCTATCTAGAGATGAGACCATATCCTGAACCTCAATCAATCATAACTGTAGAAAATGAGTAACCCCCTAATATCACTGAAAAGCTGGCGACTTTCAATAACAACATAGTATTATAGTCTCAGACAAGTTAGCCTAAAGCCATGATAGGAGTACATTTGTTCATTTATAATAATTGCACACATCTCACCTCTCCATTTTCTACAATAGCCATAGAACTCATCTGTCCACAAGCAATACCAGTAACAAACTTATTCTGTAGGCAGCTGGTAACTCTTCTTGGAATAGGCTGATTAGCAGTAGAGCCAGAACCAACTTGTCCAGAATTATTGTATCCCCAAGCGTACACCTGTGAAAAAAATAAAATTATAATGTAATTTATTTTATACCATGCATTCAGTTATCAACTACCAAAGTTCCTGCATACATTAAAAATAAACCAGGTCTACATGTGACATCACATGCAAATCCCACCTAAAGCTATAATTATATTTTTGACAGAAACATGTATGCTAATGTCATTTCAAAATTTCCTTTCATTATTTTTTTTAAAATAATTAAAATTATTTTTAAAAGCTTTTATTAAAATACCAGGTACATGCCATGAAGGCCCACATTCACGCATTCCCTAATATAGTGACAACTGTCCCTCTATGTTCTCCTGAGTTGCCATTTTGTCACATGAGCTTCCACAAGTGGTGATTTAAACACACTTTACGCAGGCAATGTACACTGTTGTCACCATCATGAAATCTAAAACTGGCCATAAACGAGCAGATTTTTATATGAATGTTCATACGAATATCCACACAAACCTTTAAAAACTTCTCATCAGGACAATTAACGACGACATTACATATATCATTAGGAAGGGCCTCAATATAAGCTTGCTTTTAACATTCCATTTTGAAGTGAGTGTTTTTTCCCAAATGAAAACCACAGTCACTGTTAGAAATTAGCTTGGAATTTTTTTTCCATCCCATGCCTTTTCAACCACAGTTACAAGAACATTTGAACAAAATTTTGACACCAATAACAATAAAAAATAAATAAAAAATAAAACTAATGATCTTAAAACAAAAAATGTTTGAATTAAATTCTACTAGTGTACGGTCAGCTTAGGAAATACCATTTAATTGGAGTGTGTGGAGACAGTAAGTGGCTGCAAAGAACCTGCAGGAAATTTGAGATGCAACAGATGTCAAAAAAGGGTGAAAACAAGTAATTTATATATTTAAAAAAAAAAATGGCAATAATTTATAATACCCAGTACTTTAATAAAATATTCACTTTTATGATATCGTGACTGCTGCATGTTACCTTTCATAAATAATAGTTTATAGAATACAAATAAACAGGGGAAGGAGCCATATTCAGAAATGGGTGATTACAGGTGAGACTTTATTTTTGGTTAGGGCTAGACATGCTATAAAAGAATCTTCACAGCAGGGGCGGACTGACAACTCATGAGGCTCCCGGGCAATAGAAGATTATGGGGCACCCGGGCTTACAGATGGCCACCACGCCAGGAGGCAGTGCAGAGGCGGGGCAGCTAAAATCTCGGGACTTTCACATCAAAAGCATGTCGGTTTCGGACATATCAGGGACAGATGTAAAAAAAACAAAAAAAAACAAAAAAACACTGATTTTGACATGCTGTCCCTGGTTTTATTGAGCCTGGCAACCCTGATGGGGCCCCCTAGTGGCATGGGGCCCTTGGGCAGTGCCCGAGTGACTCAATGGTCAGTCCGCCCCTGCTTCACAGGCTTTCACAATACACATAAGATCTTCCATTTCTCAGATGACCAGCTGGAAAGGATGCATAATCTTATAACAAAAGTCCAGCCTGAATACCAGTGCACACCCGGTGGTAAATATGTTAAAAAAAATACAAATAAAAAAAAAGAATGAATAAATAAAAGCCAAAAAGTCATATCTGGTGGAGTCGCATTGTGCTGCAATATTTGCATTAACCTGACACTGCCAACTAGCGCCGTTGCACAAAGCGACTACTTTGTTAGAATCCAGTTTGTTTTGGGTAAGTATAAAACCATACATTTTAATCTCATCCTGTTTGGACTGAAAAGGACAAAGTGGTAAGTTCAATCCATTTTTTATAAAATGAAAACACTAAAAGATTCATTCACACCATCTCCGTTGAAATGGGTTGATCTCCAGGCACACAAGTCTGGCCAGATTATACAATTTACTTTCTTCAACCACGGGTGTAGAGAAAGAATACTGCTAGGATTTCCCCATCAATAAAGTCAGTGTTGATGAGGGAATCCCTTCCTCTGCACTATTGTATTCTGACAGCAGGAGGTTTCCCCGACATCAGAATACATTGATCACTGGTAACAGCTATAGCCACTGGCAATGAGTGCATGAAAAAAAAAAAAAAAACACACAACAGGCTGGTTGTACTGAAGTCAATTGATAGATTGACTTCAGTACAATTTCAATCCTGGCCTGTTTTAAAGGAGAATTATAGTCAAATCTATTTTGGCTATGCTTCTCCAATGGACCAGAGGAGTGCAATTCGTTCTGCACTCCTGTGACCCGTTTTCAGCCGACAGCGGGCTAAATCACTCAGTCAGTCCAGGCTCGGGAAAGATCCCGACTTTACAGTTGAGATCCCCCCAGATGTCTTAATCGGGAGCTAGCTCAGCATCTCAGCAAACCACTGAGACATTGAGCCAGCCCATCCCGCCCTGCCCATCCACAGCCCAGTTCTCCAATGAGCACTGGAGGGGCAAAGCAGAGAACCTGTGACTGACAGTCACCAGCTCTCTGCAGCCTGATGACCAAAAACTGGGCAATCAATGGTCTTTGATCGCTCAGTTCCCAATCTAAAGCCGCGTACACACGATCAGTTCAAACCGATGAAAACGGACTGAGGTTCGTTTTCATCAGTCCAAACCGATCATGTGTAGACCCCATCGGTCTGTTATCCTTTGGTCCAAAAACAGATGGCTTCCTTTAAAATCAAACCGATGGACGGCTAACCGATAGGTCAAAACCGATCGTTAGTACGCACGAGCATCGGTTACAAATCTACGCATGCTCAGAATCAAGTCGACGCATGCTTGGAAGCATTCAACTTCGTTTTTTTCCATCACGTCGTGTTTTACGTCACTGCATAGTGTGTAGGAACATCAGTCCATCAGTCAGCTTCATCGGTAAACCGATGAAAACGATCCGTCGGACCTTTCTCATCGGATGGACCGACCATGTGTACAGGGCTTTAGAGGCGGTGGGAGGCAGCTGCTGCTGGGATCGGTGCTGCAGCCTTCTAGGGGAGTATGAAGATTTACACATGTTTAATTATTACTAATAGTAATGAGTATATGTAATAGTAATGAGAATATGCAGCACACCTTACACTTAAAGAGGAGTTCCACCCAAAAGTGGAAGCTCTGTTGATCTGCTTCCTCCCCTTCTCTGGTGCCATATTTGGCACCTTTCGGGGAAGGGGAGAATTGGCGACCCGTCAGATTAGGTAACGGAAGTGACTTTCTGTCAGCTGCGCATGTGTCCCAAGGCTACCAGGTTTTCTCATCTGACAGAACACCTAGAGTCAGAAGAAGGCAGATTTCAGAGTAATTTTCACAATAAATAGGGTGGATATAAATATAGTATGTGGACATCTGTGATGCTATTTTTTTGTTATATTTTGAAAGAAGTGGGAAGGTGGCAAAGGCCATGTTGGTACATCCCCATTGCTCAAAGCTAAACCTTTAGGCTTTCAAAATTAAACATCCAAACAGCATCATAGATGTCAAAATACATTTATGTATGTCCGCTCACTTTATTGCTATAATTACTCTTAAATTCAAGATTCAGCTGGGTGTAGTAAGTTGTCCGCTGCCTTCTTCTGACTCCTGGTAGCTGTGGAACATCACTTCCATTACCTAATCTGATGGGTCACTGATTCTGACCAAACACCGTTCCTGGGAAGTTCAGCCCCCTCCACTTTCCTCCACTGTCGGGCCAGTAAGAAAGCGAAGCTCGCTTCGCGAATGCGCAGTAGGGAACCAGCTGTGAAGCCAAAAGGCTTCACTGCCGGTTTTCCTTACCACGAATGGCGGCCACAGTACCCAGGAGCCAATTCAAAAATCGGCTGGGGTGCCAACATCCCGGGCTCCCTGGACAGGTAAGTGTCAGCAGCAGCTACAAATACTGTAGCTGCTGACTTCTAATAAATATATTAGAAGTCAGCAGCTACAGTATTTGTAGCTGCTGCTGAATATTCCCCCCCCCCCCCCAGACAGAATAAATTGCTTATTACTCTTACTGAAGTTTGCAAATGTGATACTAAGCACATGATGCAAAACCTAAGATTGACATCACTGATGTTTG
This sequence comes from Rana kukunoris, assembly GCA_029574335.1. Lineage (NCBI taxonomy): Eukaryota > Metazoa > Chordata > Amphibia > Anura > Ranidae > Rana > Rana kukunoris. Next base: position 155,606,680 of record CM056050.1, on the reverse strand, counting down.
CTTACCTCACCATCAGACGTAGTTACCATTGAATGGTGTGAGCCACAAACCACATTTACAACTTTCTTGTTAACCAAGTTAGTTGACACTTGGCATGGGGTCAACGCTTGATTTGTGGATCCATTGCCCAACTGGCTGTAGGCATTATGACCCCAACTATATACTTCTCCATCTGCAAAAAAACAAAAATAAGGGCAACAGCACATTAGCTATTTTTACGATGTGTAAGCTTATTACAAAGATTAGCACTATTATTGCACTATTATTGCACTAGGCATGTAAAACTTCAGCTCAAAAAATTTCTAATACAGGGAAAATAATGGTTCCCCATTTGAAACCAAACCATACAACAAGGAGCGATCATGTACCACTTCTCTAGGAAATCACCTTTCACTGTACAAGGGGATATACGGATGCAGTCCTCAAGGGCCAAATACAAGACAGAAGTTTGGGACAGGCACAAGTTGAACAAATCCCAATTTGTATACCCATGCTCTAATGCCTCATACACACAACCGGAAATTCAGACGGAAATTTTGGCTCAGACTTGTGTTGCATACATGCGATCACACATAATTCCGACTGTGAAGAACGCGGTGACGTACAACAAGCCGAAAAAAATTAAGTTTGATGATTTCGAGCATGCGTGTTTTTTTTGCACGTTGGAATTGCATACAGACGATTGGAATTTCGGATAAAAACGTTTCCCTTCGGAAAAATGGAGAACCAGCTCTCAAATTTTTGCTGTCAGAAATTCCGACGGAAAAAGTCAGATGGAGTCAGATGGAGCCTACACACGGAATTTCTGACCAAAAGCTCACATCTAATAATAAAAAGACTTGGTACTCCAAGTATAGGCGAACATGGGACTTGCGCGCTTTCCTAACAGGAGTGCTGGTAGATGACTGAACACTCAGGCACCCAGTGCTGTCACATTGGGGCAAGAGCAGCAACTCTACTGTACAACTTTGAACTTATAGTCTTTCTTTTCTACACATCATGTCATGTGGTCAAACAAATTGGTGGACGAGTGGAAAAAAAAAGTAAGTACATGCAGCAAACAAGAGCGTCAGTTAAGTGAACCAGTTGCCTTGCCCTACGTGAGAAAAGTAGAGATTTGGAGGGGGATCGGGGGTTCCTCTATATGCTGCCCCCCATCCAGGTGTACAGGGGGCAGCAAGGCCCCCCCCAGGAGCATAGGGCTGGATCACAAGTGTGACAAAAGTGTGAGTCTCTGCTGCCAAATGTACCGATTTTGGTTGGACTTTCCCAAGATTTGAACAAAATCCTTGTGTCCCATGAATTCAAACTGAGTTCTGGAGTCCAGTGCCAGAACAAGTTGAATTAAGGGTGCACAGAGGAAGGTCAGAAAATAATTTGTGACCTCATAGCAAAGCTTGGTCATAGGACACATACTTTTAACCACTACAGGCCCACGCTATAGTCAAATGACGGCTAAAGCGCGGGCCTGAAAATCTGGGAGGACATCAATAGACGTCCTCCCCTTTGCACGCACAATGCCCGCCCCCTGCAGAGAGCAGGGTGTGATCACCAAGTCACTGAGATTCGGTGGATCACAGATCTGTGTAAGGGGCCAGTCCCGGCCCCTTACCACGTGATCAGCTGTCAGCCAATGACAGCTGATCACGTAATGTAAACAAAGGATCGGTAATCGTTTTTTTTTCTCCTCACGCTGAGAGCGCGAGAAGAAAAAAAAAGCCGTTCACCAGCTTGTTTACAATGGACATTGGTCCCGAAGGAGGAAGGAGGCACATCAGCCTCATCAGTGCCCAAAAAAAGTCTGCCAGTGCCACCAATCAATGCCCACCTAGTAATGCTGCCTGTCAGTGCCATCCATCAATGCCACCTCTCCGTGCCGCTCATCAGTGTCCACCAGTGCAGCTCATCAGTGTACATCAGGGGTCTCAAACTCAAATTACCTGAGGGCCGCAAGACAAGTTTTTATATCCCATGGGGGGCTGCATTCAAACTTTCAAAACTTCAAAAACAGTACTGGTGTCAGCGGACGCATTATTAACCCCCAGCACTGGTGTCAGCGGACGCATTATTAACCCCCAGCACTGGTGTCAGCGGACACATTATTAACCTCCAGCACTGGTGTCAGCGGACACATTATTAACCCCTAGTATTGGTGTCAGCAAACGCATTATTAACCCTGACCACTGCACTGCACACGGACCACTACACTGCCGACGGACCACTACACTGCACACTGCCGACAGACCACTACACTGCCGACAGACCACTAAACTACACACTGACCACTCACCATCATGGCACAGCACATCAAGGCTCAGAGCCCAGCAAATCAGAACACAGCACATCAGGGCACAGCACATTAGGGCACAGGGCACAGCACATTAGGGCACAGGGCACAGCACATTAGGGTACAGGGCACAGCACAATAGGGCACAGGGCACAGCACATTAGGGCACAGGGCACAGCACATTAGGGCACAGGGCACAGCACATTAGGGCACAGGGCACAGCACATTAGGGCACAGGGCACAGCACATTAGGGCACAGGGCACAGCACATTAGGGCACAGGGCACAGCACATTAGGGCACAGGGCACAGCACATTAGGGTACAGGGCACAGCACATTAGGGTACAGGGCACAGCACATTAGGGTACAGGGCACAGCACATTAGGGTACAGGGCACAGCACATTAGGGTACAGGGCACAGCACATTAGGGTACAGGGCACAGCACATTAGGGTACAGGGCACAGCACATTAGGGTACAGGGCACAGCACATTAGGGCACAGCACATTAGGGCACAGCACATTAGGGCACAGCACATTAGGGCACAGCACATTAGGGCACAGGGCACAGCACATTAGGGCACAGCACATTAGGGCACAGCACATTAGGGCACAGCACATTAGGGCACAGGGCACAGCACATTAGGGCACAGGGCACAGCACATTAGGGCACAGGGCGCAGCACATTAGGGTACAGGGCGCAGCACATTAGGGCACAGCACATTAGGGTACAGAGCCCAGCACATCAGGGTACAGAGCACAGCACATAGGGGTACAGCACAATAGGCCACATCAGGGTACAGAGCACAGCACAACAGGCCACATCAGGGTACAGGGCACGGCTCATCAGGACAGGACATATCAAGACAAGGCACATGGCACATCAGGGTACAGGGCACATGACCCAGCAAATCAGGGTACATGGGCCACAATCAGGGCACATGGGCCACAATCAGGGCACATGGGCCACAATCAGGGCACATGGGCCACAATCAGGGCACATGGGCCACAATCAGGGCACATGGGCCACAATCAGGGCACATGGGGCATATCAGGGCACATGGGAGCACACCAGGCACAGCACATCAGTACAGGGCACATGGCACATCAGGGTACATGAGGCACATCAGGGTACAATCAGAGCACATCAGGGCACAATCAGAGCACATCAGGGCAAAGGTCAGCGTTTACTTGTTTTCTTCAGATGCAGAGCAGTGCAGGAAGCGTCTGTCAGAGGTTCACTTGTCTCTCATGTCACCTGCTACTTCCCGGCGGCCCCTGCTCTCTTCTCGTCCATCCCAGATGATGTCACAAGCAAATGGGAATGGACGAGAAGAGAGGAGGGGCCGCCGGGGAGTAGCAGCGTGACATGAGAGAGAAGTGAACCTCTGACAGATGCTTCATGCACCTCGATCTACACTTCCGCGGCACCCGCCCTGTCTGCGGGCCATTTATTACCGGTCCGCGGGCCGGTACTTTGAGACCCCTGGTGTACATCAATGAAGGAGAAAAATTACCTGTTTGCAAAATTAACAAAATATAAACAAATATCGTCTTAAAAAATAAATAAAAAAAACAAGAATAAACCACAGAGGTGATCGAATACCTTTAAAAGAAAGCTCTATTCGTGGGGAAAAAAAAAAAAATGTATAAAAATGTCATTTGGGTACAGTGTTCCATTACCGCGCAATTGTCATTCAAAGGGCGACAGCACTGAAAGCTGAAAATTGGTCTGGGCAGGAGGGGGGTTTATGTGCCTAGTAAGCGTAAGTAAGTGGTGAAAAGCCTACAATAGGTTACATTCAAATCATCAGGCCAGTCTCCTCCTTATGGGAAGGGAGGAGCATTGTTGGCTGAACAGCAGCTGCATCCAGTCAGATGCAGTCACTCCTCTGAAATTCAGTCACCTTGTCTGAAATTCTGACAGCCGCAGGTTCCAGCTGACAGAATTCAATAGCTGGGAGAAAAAAGATCTCTTTATCCGCGCGGTTTAGCATAGATGAAGGAATCCATTTGATTTCTCTCGTTCAGTCCACAAGCTCATAGAGAGTGATCTATACATATATGATAGCGCTATAGAGGAAACCAGCTAGATGGCAGGATTTGTAGCTGATGCAATACAATACTTTACAAATTAAAATGTGTTCTACATACCAAAAGTAACAATGACTACGTGTGGCCCACTTCCACAGCTGAGGCTGACTATCTTCTTTCCAGAGAGAATGGGAAGACACCTTGGTTCAATCGTACTCTGAGCATCTCCAGTCCCTAGACAGCCACTGCTGTTTGTCCCCATCACGAATACCTGCAAAACGCACAACTGCAAATGAAATTCACACCAACAAACAAAAATGTGCATGTTACGCTATTCATCTGCTATAGATATAGGCGTACTGTACAAATATATTTATAAAACACTCATTTTGTTAATCCCTTCATTTCTCTTCAGCAGGAGACATATAGGCTGCCATTACTAAACGTTTCCTTCCAAAAAGGCTAGTTGCTTTTCATCACAGAAAATAAATAAGGAATTCAGAATGGCATTTTTTTCACAAGAGATACATTTTTTTTATAAAATTAGAAAACTGCATTACAAGATTCTTGTTTTTAACTGGTCATAGATAAGGACATACAGTAGCTTCCAAAACTTGACCGGGTCACCAAAGAAAGACAATAGGCTTAAATACATCAATTTACCTCATTGTTTCTTGTGATGTACAAGACCTCATTTCCAGAACCAAACACACAAGCCTGTTGGATGGATTTCAGGTCCTCTTGAGGGCAAAGTGCAAAAATTGGCCATTTTCCCACATCTACCATTGTCAGTACGGATGAAATCTAGAACTTGTCTGAAAACACAAAAATGCAGGTTACAAATGTAGCTGAATCTATAGGTTTTTGGTCTACTGTCAGTCTATCGAACCTAATGGGCAAGAGATATAAGCTCATCGCTTCCCCATATGCATTTAAAATGTACATAAACTTTTATAAAATTGCCAGAAAGAAGATAGTGTGTCCCCCACTATGACATGAGATGAGATGTATACAGAGTTTTATAAATTATGGGCTAGATTCAGGATGGAGAGCATATCCGATTTACGCTACGCCTCCGCAACTTTTACAGGCAAGTGCTGTATTCACAAAGCACTTGCTCCCTAAGTTGCGTCGGCGTAGCGTAAAAGGGCCGGCGTATCCGCGCGCAATTCAAATTAGCAGGTAGGGGGCGTGTTGTATTCAAATTAACGTTGACCCCACGTAAATTACGTTTTTTTTTTTTTTTAACTGCACATGTGCCGGCCGTGAACGTATCCCAGTGCGCATGCTCCAAATGACGTTGCAAATAGTCATTGAAAACGACGTAAACGTAATTTACGTCCAGCGCCATTCAAACACCATGCAAACGATATAAAATTTAAAAAATTTGACACGGTCCCGACGTCCATACTTAACATTGGCTGCTCCATCTTTATGGTGGTTTATCTTTACGCCTGAAAACGTCTTACGTAAGCGGCGTATCTTTACTGCCACGGCCGGGCGTACGTTCGTGAATCGGCGTATCTAGCTAATTTACATAGTCGATGCGTAAATCGACGGAAGCGCCACCAAGCGGCCAGCGTAAATATGCAACTAAGATACGACGGCGTAATATAAATTATATTTCAGACAGGAGGCTCATATCTTAGGCATTAATCTTTCTTTAATTAATGCTCATAGCAGAAAAGAACATCTAACATTTCAACTTTTAAAAGAAAAAATGAACAAACTGAACGGCACTATGTGGACTACGAGTCCCAGCATGCCTAGCGTCCGTGTCCACTCCCCTTTGTGCCTCTATATAAGTGTCAGCTCCTCCCCAACCCTTCCTCTTTCTTTCTGCTCATGGCAGCAAACAGATAAGTACAATTGTTATATATATTTTATCTTTACAGCAATGCGCGGTGTTCAACCGCTTACTCTACCTCAGCGATAGTCCCCTGCGGCTATTCGCTCCCTTCCCTCTCATCCGCGAGTTGCGGGGACTTCACTCCCCCTCCCTTCTCTCACTCCACAGGCCGCCCTGACGAGACTTAGTCAGGCGCGGCCCTATTACAACAATCGTCTCATCGACGAAATCTCGGCGGCGAAATCTCGCGGGATCTCGCCGCAGAGCGCGCCCTCAGGCTCCCCTCCCACCGCATATCACAGCAAAGCGACGGAGAGGTAGGAGCCTGGTTCAGGTGGACGGCTGGCATCTTCCTTACCCTTATAATATCTAGTGGGGAGAGCGGAATTTATTCCCCCCCCCCCCCCTCGTTCTAGTCAGGATAATTTGCGCTATGGCAGAGGAGGATACACCCCCCAAGGGGTTAGGTGAGGTGATTGTAGAACCTCAGGCCCTAAACGCAGCTCAAATTCAGGAGCTGATTAACAAATCAATTTTAGCAGCCCTTACTGCTAACAAGATCCCCATGGGGACGCAACAAGGCCCCTCTGCCCCTACCCAGGTACCCAGTGCAGAACCACGAGCCAAAAAGGGTAAAGCCTCTCAAAAGAGGAAGCACATCGTGGTCACTCAGGACTCCCCGACAGGGGAAGTGCATAATATGTTTGACGCATTGCCACTACCGGAATGCAACCCCATGCATCCATCGGACTCATTGCAACCCCTGGGCCTCAGGGAGTCACAAAAAAGGCCAACGACAAATAGACGGGCAAAACCCGACTCTTTTGTCCTCGATTGTAGATACATCCTCCGAATCATCTGAGACTGAAGTCTCCGAATATGAGTACGATGACGATACGGATGCTGGGGCAACAGCGTTCCATCAGGACGCTACCCCTGACATACAGGGCGATACTATAACAGACACCCGGGGCGAACCTCTGTTCCACCCCGATTCGATTACTCACCCCCGGTCTGGGGACTGGTCCCCCCTGCCACACGTGGCACAATATGTGGAGTTTTGGACACGCAGACCACTCACCAAAAGTAACCGCAACAAACTTAGAGCGGAATGCCCTCGACCACAAATTCCCAGGGGGGTTACCATTACTCCAGAAATTGACCCCATTCTGGCAAAGTACCTTGCCAAATCAGGGAAATCTCTCAAAAGAGGTATCGACCGGTCATTTAAATCCATCCAGGACCGTGTCCTAGACTTACTCGGCCCGCTCACCAAAATACTCAACATAACTGAACAGGCCGTATCGGCACAACAGGTAGTGGACGTCACCATACTACGGGGTTGGGCCCAAAGAGCCGTATGCTTACTGGGCACCGCAAACACGGCATGCTCAACTGAACGCAGACGCTCCATTCTGATGAAACTAGACCCCCAACTGGCCCACCTGGCGGAGACTGAGCCGGGCCCAGCAGCGGAAGGTCTCTTGTTTGGTGATTCCTTAATGAAGGACATTAACAAGTTTGTAGGCCTATTTAATAGCCTAGATAAAGCGCAGTCGTCGCTAAAAAGAACTGGCACTCACAGAGTTTTTGCCAGGGCCGGTAGAGGCAGGGGCCGCTCTGCCGGCCGCAATACCAACTTCAGGTATGCCAATAGGGCCGCCACCCAGACACAATTCCACCAGGCTCCACCCTCATACAACATGGTGGCACAACCCGCACCATTCTTCCCGCCTCGCGGAAGACCCTGGAGAGGACGAGGAAACAGAGGAGACCCTCGATCCCGGCCATACACCGGTAAGAGTACCTCCTATACCACACACTACACCTGTGGGGGGGAGACTGCAGTTTTTTACCCACGCTTGGTCTGCGATTACGGCAGACGCGTGGATCTTGAACACCATTCTAGGGTTCAGAGTGGAACTTATATCCCCCCCTCAATTGAACACCGTACCTCCCCCCATACGCTTTACACAAGCAAACGAGACACTAATAGACAGGGAGTTAGCAGATCTGATCTCCAAACAGGCAGTGATCGAGGCCGACCCGTCCTGCCCGGGTTTCATCAGCAATCTGTTCCTGGTCAAAAAGAAGGAAGGAGGCTACCGCCCCGTCATAAACCTTCGGGACCTGAACCAACATGTCGCCTACCGACATTTCAAAATGGAAGGCATTCATTGCCTCCGAGACCTACTCCAGCCCGGGGATTGGCTCGCGAAGGTGGACCTGAAGGACGCCTATCTCACCGTCCCCATTCACCCAGAATCTCAACCCCTTCTTCGCTTCAGATGGTGGGGTCGCACGTGGCAATTCACATGCCTGCCATTCGGACTGTCGTCGGCCCCCTGGTGTTTCACCAAACTCCTAAAACCGGTAACAGCATACCTAAGGAGCAGGGGGGTAAGGCTCATCATTTACATCGACGACATCCTCATCATGGCCTACTCCGAATCGGAAGCTCATCGCCACTTACACTGGACAATCGATCTGCTTCAGAACCTAGGCTTCCTCATAAATCAGGAGAAATCAGTGTTCATACCTTCCCGAGAGCTGACATTCCTGGGATTCCTGGTGGACACCAACCAGGCAGTCCTCAGACTACCCAAAGCAAAACTGACCCTGATCCGCAAAGAGATCAGAGCAGTACTACGCAAAGCTGTCTTGTCCCTACGAATTCTGGCCAGATTGGTGGGTCTCCTAGCAGCCTCTATACAAGCCATTTTCCCTGCTCCTCTGCACTACAGAGCCCTTCAACGACTCAAAATCTCACACTTGCGTCGAGGCCTGCGATACGCAGACGAGATCCCTCTTTCCTCCGAAGCCAGGGTGGAACTACAATGGTGGCTTCGCCACGCCATAGATTGGAATGGCAAGACGATTTTCAACTCCCGCCCGGACGTGATAATAGAATCGGATGCGAGTCTGAAAGGCTGGGGCGCACGCCTCGGCGAGACTTCGACGGGGGGAATCTGGTCCCATCTAGAATCCCTCCTCCACATCAACGCCCTAGAACTCCTGGCCGCCCTCTTCGCCCTGCGAAGTTTCCTCTCGGAACGCTCCAACTGCTGCGTATTGTTGCGCATGGACAATATTGCAGCAGTGCAATATATCAATCGTCTAGGGGGCACCAGATCCAAAACCCTGGCGGATATCGCCAAGACCATATGGCAATTTTGTCTGTCTCGCAACATCATTCCGAAGGCAGAATATATTCCAGGCACATCCAATATCGTAGCCGATTGGAATTCCAGACACCTCTCCGACTCCAGCGACTGGCAACTGGACCGCTCGATTTTTGCGCGGGTGGATTGTCTCTGGGGCCCTCTGGGCATAGACCTGTTCGCCACACGCCTCAACCATCAGTTACCTCGGTTTTTCAGTTGGAGACCGGACCCGGCTTCAATGTCAGTGGACGCATTCCGGCAGTCCTGGCAAGGGGAAATCCATTACGCATTCCCTCCCTTCTCGGTGATCCCCAGGGTGCTACTTCAAATAGCACAACAGAACGCGACGGTGGTCCTGATTTTCCCATGGTGGCCGACACAACCATGGTTTCCACTTCTGCTAGGGATGCTAATAGACTACCCCAGACTACTCCCCCGGATCCCTCACATCTTGTCACACCCCTCCAAGGGTGTTCACCCTCTGGTTCTGGAGGACTCCCTTACCCTGATAGCAGGCCTGATCTCAGGATGCCAGACACAGACGGCGGTCTTTCAACAGCAGCTAGAGATCTCATTGCCCTGGCCTGGGCCCCCGGGACTCGATCAGCGTATCGATCAGCCTGGGGGCTCTGGGTACGTTGGTGTGATCAACAACAGGTTGATCCCACTCTGGCTCCTGTAACCACGGTTGCTAACTATCTGACAGAACTCTTCGATGCAGGTAGGGCCTACAGCTCCCTTAATGTGTATAGGTCAGCCATTTCGGCCTATCATCTCCCGGTTGACTCCCTACCTATCGGCAAACATCCGTTGATCTGTAAACTTATGCGGGGCATGAGGTTCCAAAGGCCCCCTCGCCCTAAATATCAATCGACATGGGACGTCTCCAAAGTGCTCAATATGTTCTCCGCTTGGGAAGATAACGAGACACTGTCCCTCAAGTTCCTGACGTTCAAGTTAACGGTTCTCCTTTGTCTGATCTCGATTAAACGGGTCTCGGACGTGAGGGCTCTAGACATCTCTAGACGCCAATTCCTACCCCAAGGGGTTCGGTTCTCCGTGGTCCGTAGGACCAAGACGAACCTAAAGACGGTTTTTTACCCGTATTTTCCCTCACAACCACGGCTCTGTGTCGCTAAATGCCTGCGCACCTACGAAACCCAGACCGCGTCCCTTAGACCGTCTGGAGTCTCGCAATTACTACTCTCATACGTCAAACCCCATCATCCGGTCACTTCTGCCACTCTGGCCCGATGGGTGCGAGCAACCATGGAGTTGGCCGGCATAGACGTAACCCTCTTTGGTGCACACTCATCTAGGGGTGCCATGGCTACCAAGATTATCTCGAAGGGAGGTTCCCTATCTGACCTCCTCCAGGCTGCAGACTGGTCTTCGGAATCCACTTTTCGCTCTTTTTACTTTAGACCAGAAACCCATGTCTCCATGTCCGTTCTGTGACCCAGCGCGGACCTACCCAGACAGGAGATGTAATGATAGAGATTGTCATGATGTAATTTTATTCAGCTTTGAAATTGCCTAAGATATGAGCCTCCTGTCTGAAATATAATTCGAGATTTTCCTAGCTTGTGACGGAAAATATTGATTATAAGAAGACAGGAGGCGAGTATCTTCCCTCCCTACCCTCCCTATCATCTACCTATGCCTCTCTTTCAGGTTTCTAGAGAAGATCACATCGAGGATCTTAGTCGACCAGAAGCCGCATGAAAATGGGTTGCTCCGGAGTTCGGAAGTCGGTTATTCCGGGTGGTTCAAGGTTCATCCCCTGTTGGGACTTAGTCACAGTTCGTACAAGGATTCCTGAAAGGAGAAGTCGGGCCGGCTGGCTGAAGGTACACGAATCCGAAGCACCAAGTTCCAGCATCAAGAAAGAGGAAGGGTTGGGGAGGAGCTGACACTTATATAGAGGCACAAAGGGGAGTGGACACGGACGCTAGGCATGCTGGGACTCGTAGTCCACATAGTGCCGTTCAGTTTGTTCATTTTTTCTTTTAAAAGTTGAAATGTTAGATGTTCTTTTCTGCTATGAGCATTAATTAAAGAAAGATTAATGCCTAAGATACTCGCCTCCTGTCTTCTTATAATCAATATTTTCCGTCACAAGCTAGGAAAATCTCGAATTACGCCGCTCGTATCTTAGCTCAATCCTGGCATATATCTTGTTTTCTGAATACAGAAAAAAGATACGCCGGAGCATCTTAGAAGTTACGCGGTGTATCTCGAGATACGCCGACATAACTTCTTCTTGAATCTAGCCCTATATGTATATAGAGTTTTATAAAACTGCAGGAGAGTAGATAGAATATCCGTTGTGTCCTCCACTATGACGCCTTGTGTGGTCCCCATTTTATTGTTTAAAAATAGGCATGTATTCTGGCCTTGACAAAAAAAAAAAACACGACAATAAACAGCCATTTTATCTAACAATAAGTTAAAGGGGTTGTAAAGCTAAATAGCTACCTTTACCTTAGTGGCAGTCCTCCTTCACTTACCTCATCCTTCCATTTTGCTTTAAAATGTCCTTATTTCTTCTGAGAAATCCTCACTTCCTGTTCTTCTGTCTGTAACTCCACACAGTAATGCAAGGCTTTCTCCCTGGTGTAGAGAAAGCCTCTTGAGGGGGCGAGCAGGCAAGTCAGGACACTCTACTTTGCAGATAGAGAAAGGAGCTGTGTGTTAGTGGGCATCCTGACACTCCTGCTCGCCCCTCAAGAGGCTTTCTCCACACCAGGGAGAAAGCCTTGCATAACGGACTGTAGTTACAGACAAAAGAACAGGAAGTGAGGATTTCTCAGAAGAAATAAGGACAATTAAAAGCAAAATGGAAGGATAAGGTAAGTGAGGGAGGACTGCACTAAGGTAAAGGAAGCTATTTAGGGGGGGGGGGAGAATTACCTTTACAACCCCTTTAATAAATAGCATTTGTTGATTTTTATTTTACAGGTTTGTTTAGTAAACAATATTTACATATGTCAAGCTCAGTAATAATCAGCTGCAGTTACTGCTTCTTCCATTGGCTCCTTACCACGATCCTTGTTGCTGCGGGTCCTGTGGACCCGGCGAGCGCCGGTGATCACGTGTGCGCGCCCGCTCGGGTGCGCGGGTCTGACTCTACGGGAGGACGTCTATGGACGTCCGGTTAGAGTTAGGGAACCGCCTTATGGACGTATTTCGTCTATAGGGCGGATACGAAGTGGTTAATATTTAACCCCTATAAACGCCAACCAATACCGATTAATTGCAGATAAAAATCTCAAAGTTTTTAATTTAGCCCTCCATTTATTTGGTCTAAAATGTATATCCAATCATTACCAAAATGGAGATTTCACCCTTAAGAGAAGTAAAAATAAATAAAAAATAAATGCATTTCTCCTTGGTTGTTGGTTACCACATTAGGCAAACTTCAACTTGTTCGTTACCTTATTGAGTAAGCCCAGTTTAATAATGCATCCAACAAAGAAAACTGTTATTTTATCTGTAAAGCTGGAGATTCAATGCTGTCTAATTCATAAAGGTTAAAGAGGACCTCAACTGTGGAAGCTGGACCCAAAAAGTTAAAGGGGTGTTCCAGCCAAAAATGGTGTTTATTAAAAGTCAGCAGCTACAAAAAGTGTAGCTGCTGGCTTTTAATAAACACTCACTTACCTGCTCCTGCGTTCCAGCGATGCGCCGACCGGGGCTCTGCTCCTCTCCCCCCCTCCCTGGCCGGCGTCTCCATCCCGACTATGGGCACCCAGCCGTGACAGTCTTCGGCTTCACGGCCGGGCACCCACTGCACATGCGCGAGCCGCACTGCGCATGCGGCTCGTCGCTGATTGGACAGGGAGGGGCTGGTGTAGGCGATTAAGGCTTAATCGCCTAACCAGCCCCTCGGCAGAAGCAGGAAGTGGGACAGGAAGTCCCACTCCTCCTGAAGCCCCCACTCCCCCCACAAAAAAATTACATGCCAAATGTGGCATGTATGGGGGTGAGGAGTGGATTAAGGGAAACGTAATTTTTAGGGTGGAACTCCTCTTTAAAGCAGAGTTCCAGTCATTTGTTTGTTTATAAAAGTCAGCAGCTACAATAAGTGTAGCTGCAGACTTTTATTAACCAGCCCAGGAAGAATTTACCCCTTCCAGAGCAGAGCACTTTTTGCGATCCGGCACTGTGTCGCTTTAACTGACAATTGTGCAGTCGTGCGACGTGGTACCTAAACAAAATTGACGTCCCTTTTCCCCTCACAAATAGAGCTTTCTTTTGGTGGTATTTGATTACCTCTGCAGTTTTTATTTTTTGCACTATAAACAAAAAAAAGAGCGAGAATAAAAAAAAAAAAAAAAAAAATTCTCAGTTTAGGCCGATAAAATCACAATAAGCGTTAAAGGCCGAGATTCACAGACATTGGCGCACATTTATGCCGCCGTAGCGTATCTTTTACGCTACGCCGACGCAGTGCAGAGAGGCAAGCATGGAATTCACAAAGCAAATGCTCCCAACGTTGCACCAGCGTGGCGTATATTTCGTAGGCGTAAGTGGAAGTAGGTGGAAGTGGGCGTGATTCATGCTAATGAAGTGTGACCCCATGCAAATGATGGGCTGGGCGCCAGACAAGTACTTAAAACAAACTACGCATGCGTCGAGACGTGGACGTATCCCCGTGCGCACGCGCACAAACCACGTCGGTACAACTGCCTAAGATACGCTGGATCACTGTGTACGCCGTTAACGTAACCTACACCCAGCCAGACCCAGGTCGGCCCATAATCACAGACGTCCAACGTACAACACGTAGGCGTGTGTTCCCTGATCCATACCTTTGCATGGGTTGCGCCTCATCTATGGGGAATTACTTGAGCTATGACTAAGCATCGGTTGTCGATGTGAAACGCGTCAGCTTTTGTTACCCCACCGTTTGCTGTTTTTGCTGTTTTCGTTTTTTGACTGGAATAAACGGGCACTATTTTTAAGTCTTTTCATCCATTGGAGTGCGGCTGTCCATTTTTCTTTCCATATATTGCACCAGGCATTGCCTGCACCCATTTGGGTTTTTGAACTTTACTCACCACTGAAGAGTGTCGTCTGGAGCGGCGGTTTTCCCTTTATGGGGAATTACTTGTGCCGGGCGCAAGTACGTTCGTGAATCAGCGTATCTCCCTCATTTGCATATTTGAATAGAAAATTCATGGGAGCGCCACATGCGTCCAGTGTAAATATGCGCCCACTCTACGCCGGCGTGAGCAAGTTACATCGGTGGGATGGAGTCTGTTTTTAGGCGTATCTTAGTTTGTGGGTCCAGCGCACAGATACGACGGCGCATATTTGTACTTACGCGGCGTATCTGGAGATACGTCGGCGCAACTGCGAATCCGGGCCATAGTGTCTACAAAGTAGGGGATAGTTTTATGGCATTTTTATTATGATCAATTTTATTAGTAATGGCGGCAATCAGCGATTTTTATCGTCACTGCAACATTATGGTGGACCATTGTAATTTATACAGCAATCAGTGGTAGAAAAATGCACTGATTACTGTGTAAATGACACTGGCAGGGAAGGGGTTAACCACTAGGGGGCGAGAAAAGGGTTAAGTGTGTCTTAGGGAATGATTCTAACTTTGGGGGGGCTGGGCTAACTGTGACACGACACTGATCACTGCTTCCAATGACAGGGAGCAGTAGATCACTGTCCTGTCACTAGGCAGAACAGAGACATGCCCTGTTCACAATGGCATCTCCCAGTGACATGATCGCGGGACACCAGCGGACATGGAGTCCACGGATACCGCAGGCGCGGTCACAGAGCATGCGGCAGTGGCGCGCGCATCCCCACATGGCAGCAAATTCACAGCAACATACAGGTACGTACGTTGCTTTGCGCAGCCGTGCCATTCTGCTGACATATTTACAGGACACGGTTCGGAAAGCAGTTAAACAGCCACTAACGTGTCTCATAGTGCAGTGGTGTACTCGCCGCAACCGTGTTCTCCCCCTGTCCTCTCTTGGCGATGCCGGCATCTCTACTAAGGGCAGCCGGCTGTGACAGCTTGCGGCTTCAAGGACTAGTCAAATGTCCCAGAAGAATTCGGGAGGGAGAGCCTCTGATTTTGGTCGCCTAGCTGACAAGAACAGAAGTGGAAGCAGGTGCCTGTCAATTTTCCAACAAGCCAGCCTAAGGAAAAGTCAATCATTGGACTGACATCTGTGGAAGGGGAACGGCCATAGATGGATCAAAATTCTGCTGGTCCATGCTGAACCGGGCTAATTTCGATTCATTTATGGCCAGTTTTAACGTGCATTGTTCTACAATGTCATCTTGGTACAGGAACAGGACTTTGTCTCCTGACGTAACAGCTGTCCCACTGATGACCTGAAAACTGATAGGGGAATATTAAACAAGCATCAGAAGAGGTGGAGGAAGCAAAGAGCCACAGAATGAAATGAAGAGTAAGCAGGTAGATGCTTTAAATTAATATGACATTATTGTTGGCCATTATAGGCACCTTAAGTGCAAGAAAGGTCAAGAAACATGCAGTCTGCAGTCTCTAACCATCCCTTGTATCATGTTCTCAGTCTCAAACCATCTCTTGTATCATGTATTCAGTCTCTTACCATCACTTGTTTCATGTCTGCAGTCTGTTAAACATAAAAACATAGTATTAGCGAAATTTACATTTAGTGCACCTCTAGCAGACATGATACAAGAGATCAATGCAGCCACACCAGTGCCCGTCACATGCAGCCTTACCAGTGCCCATCATATGCAGCCTCACCAGTGCCCATCAGCCTCACCAGTGCCCGTCATCTGCAGCCTGCTTGGAGTTATTCACTTTAAGGTCATTATAGAGGACAAGGGGGCACTCTTCATGAGGAAAAAAATATTTATTCTTCAAATGCGAAAGGGTTTCTTCACAGTAAGAGCTGTGAAAATGTGGAATAGACTCCCTCCAGAGGTGGTTCTGGCCAGCTCAGAAGATTGCTTTAAAAAAGGCCAGATTTCTTTCCTAAATGTACATAATAATAATATAACTGGGTACTAACATTTATAGGTAAAGTTGATCCAAGGAATATGTGATTGCCTTTCGGGGGATCAGGAAGGAGAATTTTCCCTTGGTGTAGCAAATTGGAGCATCATTCTTTGCTGGGGTTATTTTCACCTTCCTCTGGATCAACTGTGGGTATAGGATTGTGTATATGGGATTTTATAATTAGATATTTTTTTGATTGAACTAGATGGACTGTCTTTTTTCAACCTATGTAATGCTAACCTTTAACCTTAACCCTAGCCCTTAACCCTAACATGCGACTTTGGACACATGAAAGGTTCCTGCAATACATTGATGTGACTTGTGTGCCAGAAAGTGTAAAGTCACATCATAGTACATGCACTCCATGAACAGACCTGTTATGCTGGGTTTACACCGTAGCACAACAGGGGGTCCGGTGAATCCCTGTTCACCATTTTAAGTCCTATTTCGGGCCTGAAATAGACCAGAAGACACATAGGACTTCTGTGCAATTCGCACCGGAGCCGCTCTGGAGATGTGTGAACCGGCTCCATAGAGTGCAGGTCACAATCTCCTGACATACGAATTGGATGCAGGGAAAACCCACATCCATTTCACAATAGTGTTAACCCAGCCTCATACTTTCCTATTGGGCAAAAAAAAAGAAAAGAAAAGCAAAACACATAAAAAAAAAAGTGTGTTAAAAAAAACACAAACCGTAACGCAAAACGCATCAGCAAGGGCATCAATTACAACACGTATAGATGTGAACCTTAGAGCAAGTATATATAGAGCAATATATTGTTGATAATCTTAATAAAAATTATATATATATTTTTTTTTTCTAAATTGGATATCTCATCACTGCCCCCAAGTGAATAAATCAAATTATTATGGGTTCGAATAAACAAAATAATTCTGTTGCCATACTATATTAAAATAGTGTGATCTGATATGATACTAAAATATTAATGACAATCTTTTACCAATCTATACTAGCATTTAATTATCCTAGAGTGCAGGCAGATAGCTCTGAGGAAAATGGTATAACCCCAAAATGCATTAACATCTGGTTCTGCAATGTGCTGTCGCCGATACCTACCCAGAGTCGTGGTTGGGGCTCGTTGTTGGTGTGTGCTTTGCCTTTATGTTGGGCAGGTACTCATCTTGGTTTAGAAGTACGGTATATTTTTTTGTTTTTAAAATTTAATAAAGGGTGTCTTAGGTCGTGTTTTTGAGGCTGGTGTGCCCTTCTTTTTTTATTTTTATTTTCTTGTCCAGTTTTTCAGGATCCCCCGTATCCAAATAAGGCAGCAAGGCCCAACGTTTACCCAGAGGCGATTAAGCGCCCAGAGGCGATTCAGTTCGCATGTGCTGCGCTATACAAGTTTTCATTCATTCATTCATTCAAGTAAATCTTTATTCAGTTTAGATCCACTTTACGTTGATCTATTCCTTTTAGTAGCAATTCACAACACTCTAAACCATGGGTCTTCAAACTATGGTCCTCCAGTTGTTCAGGAATTACAATTCCCATCATGCCTAGTCATGTCTGTGAATATCAATGTGTTACAATGCCTCATGGGATGTGTAGTTCTACAACAGCTGGAGGGCCGTAGTTTGAGGGTCCCTGCTCTAAACCCACAGTTCCTAATGTAAGCACATTCACACCCTTTTTTGGAACAATTAAGCTATTTAAGGGCCCTTTACTGCAGCATTCACATCTATGTGGCTGCGTTTAATGCGATTTTTAGTGCATTTTGCATTTTTAAACCAGCGTGTTTTTTTTTTTTGCAGCTTTATTTCTTTAAAACGCACTATAAAACACGCTCTAAACAGCTGGTTGCTAAGGAGGGGGCCGGCGGGAAAAAAAATGCATCACAAAAGTAATGGCGTGGGGTTCCCCCCAGGTCCATCAGGTCTAGTATGGATTCGGAGGGGACACCCAACACCAAAATCCATACCAGATCCTTATCCGAAAATGCTGCCTGACAGGTTAGGAAAGGAAGGGGACAAGTGAGCGCCCCCCCCATACCAGGCCGCATGCCCTCGAGGAGAAGACAGCGGGAAGGAGAAGACAGCGGGAAGAAACAGCTTGAGGAGAAGGCGACAGGAAGAGACAACAGGAAGGAGAAGACAGCGGGAAGAGATGGCTAGAGAAGACAGAGCTATTAATAAAGGAATTGTCAAAAACCGTCTCCTGTGTTTTTATTACATTTCACTGCTTTTTTGGTGAATGGGTAGGGGTACGATGTACCAGATACCCATTCACATAGGGGTGGGGGCGGGATCTGGGGACCCCTTCTTAAAGGGCCCCCCCTTCCCCAAATCAGCCCCCCCCATGTTGAGGGCATACAACTTGGTATGTTTCAGGGGGGGGGGGGCCTTTCCTGACCTACTGGGCAGCATGTTCGGATAACGGTATGGATTTTGAGGTGGAACCCCATGCCGTTTTTTTTTTTTTCACAATTTTTTTTTTTTTCAGAAATTAATTTATTTATTTTTACATTCAGCGGGGAACCCCGCTGACAGCGAATGCCTCATCAATTGCTAAGGACATTGCGCCCGGCCTCCTGCTTAGCAACCAGCTGCAAAACAGCAAAAATTGCATAAAAAAAATGCACCACTTGCGTTTCTGGTGCAGTTCCATTGAAATCTTTTAGCCACAAATTGCAGGAAAAAAGGCCCCGACCCTTTCCAAAAACGCACCAGTCACAAAACGCATGTCTGTAGCGCATTTCTGCAAACTGCAAAACGCACTAAATAACGCATAGGTGTGAACGTTGGGTAAGTGCCCTTTCACACTGATGTGCTTTTGATGTTTTCCCATTGACTCACAACGGAAGATGCCTTTTTGATGTGCTATTGAAAAACTGCACCAAAAGATGCAACATGCAAAACTTTTTTAAGTGCAGCACACCTGCAGTGTATCTTTATACTTGGTCACCTCTGGGTTTATTTTTGACGTTAGATTTGTTCAGCCCTGCTGTACTTTCACTTTCTCACACCCTTGAAAAAAAAGCTCAACATAGAGGAACTGTGGAGTTTTACAAAAGCTCCCCCATACGCTGCAAAGGCAGCAGACAGATGCTACAGCACTTTGCATCACTGCATGGCAAAGAATTATGCCTCCATCACGTTTGATGGGCAATACCACCCACTGAACATGATCTATTTAATTGGATAATGGTGCAGGTTCGTCTTTTATTCTCTAAATAGGTTACTTTAACCACTTGCTTACTGGACACATATACCCCCCTCCTGCCCAGGTGAAATTTCAGCTTCCGGCACTGCGTCGCTTTAACTGACAATTGCGCGGTCGTGCGATGTGGCTCCCAAACAAAATTTACGTCCTTCTTTCCCCACAAATAGAGCTTTCTTTTGGTGGTATTTGATCACCTCTGCGGTTTTTATTTTTTGCGCTATAAACAAAAAAGAGCGTCAATTTTGAAAAAATACAATACGTTTTACTTGTTGCTATAATAAATAGCCCAATTTAAAAAAAAAAAATACGATTTTCTCAGTCTAGGCCGATACGTATTCTACATTTTTGGTAAAAAAAAAAAAAAAAAACGCAATAAGAGACTGGTTTCCGCAAAAGTTATAGTGCCTACAAAATAGGGGACAGAATTATTATTATTTTATTATTTTTTTACTAGTAATGGCGGCGATCTGCGATTTTTATTGGGACTGCAACATAATGGCGGAAACATCGAACACTTTTGACACATTTTTGGCACCATTCACATTTATACTGCGATCAGTGCTATAAATATGCACTAATTACTGTATAAATGTGACTCTCATTGGCCATCATCCGAGCGGTGGAAAGTCATTTAGAACAGCTTACTGAGGAGGAACAGGAAGTGAGAAATTCAGATAAAGAAAAAAAAAACATTTAGAAGGGAAATGGAAGGAAAAGGTAAGTGAACCAACAATACACTAGCTTAACGTAACATATTTAGAAAATAAAAAACAAACCTTTACAACCCCTTTAAGCCCAGGTTCATACCGGGCTGCGGGAATGAAGCCTTGGGAGTTCATTTGAAGACACACGATTTCACTCCTGCTCGTCAGTCCCGATTTTGGCCGTGATTACAGAGACATCTGTGCAGTGTTCTGTGCTGCATCTTACTGCTTCTCGCCCTCATCTCCATGTGTTAGGGCCGCTTCTCACCAGTGCTCAAAACGCACTGCCTTTGCAATCTGCTGCGGAAGCCAATGTATTTTTAAATGGCATCCGAAACACAGATCGCAGGTGCTGTGCACTTGCAGTCACCAAATCACGTGGTGCTGCAGACCCAATGCGATTTGGTGCAGCATTTTTTTTAAGAAAGCAGTGCATGCACTACCTTTTCTGCGTTTCAGTGCAATTTGCACCACACGGGAACCGCACAGGAGCATGCGTTGTGTTCTTGTGCAATACAGGTGTGAACCGGCCCTTGCTGTGTGCTGGCCGCTTTCTGTTACTCCCCCTTCTCATGTGTGGGTTGATTTACTATAACTGGAGTGCGCAAAACCTGGTGCAGCTCTGCATAGAAACCAATCTGCTTATAGTTAATTTTTTTTGTAATGCACACATGTCATAACGGCGCCATTCAAATCGATGCGACGCTGACTTTGCGGCGCTGCACCGATTCGCAAAAGCAGTTCCTGCACTTCGAGGGTGATTTGAATAGATACCTGTGTACAGATGTCTCTTAAATCGCTCCAGAAGTCAGCTGAACTGGCACGATTTTAAACCCGCTTGTCAGTCCCAATTTCAGAGACATCTGTGCAGGTTTCTGCACAGAGGTCAATATAAATCGCAGCCCGAAATCGCAAAAAGTAGTACAGAAATTACTTTTTGAAGATTACTTTGAGATTAAGACGGTGGCATTGCTGGCAAATGCCGCCAATTTGACATGTCAAAACGCACCAGTTTGAACCCAAGCTGAGCCCTGGTTCACACTGGGCTGCGGGAGTGAAATCGCACAATTTCACTCCCGCAGCCCAGTGTGAACCAGGGTCAGCTTGGGTTCACACTGGTGCGTTTTGACATGTCAAATTGGCGGCATTTGCCAGCAATGCCACCGTCTTAATCTCTGGCAGTCCCGATTTCGGAGACATCTGTGCAGGGTTCTGCAAAGATGTCAATGTAAATCGCGTCCTGAAATCGCAAAAAGTAGTACAGGAATTACTTTTTGAAATCGGTGCAGCGCCGCAGATGCGGAGTCGCACCGATTAGGACGGTGTCATTGCCGACAATTGCTGCCGATTTGAGATGCGATTTCACATGTGAAATCGCAAATCGAACTAAATCGTACCCAGTGTGAAGCTGGGCTAAAGCTTATTTGAACACGCTGAAGTTAGAAGCTGATTGGCTACTATGCACAGCTGCTCCAGATTTTGCACTCTCCCGGTCTCTGCAGCCAGCATTGTTACTTTTCTGCACTGGTCTCGTTGTCGCTCCCCGTCGCTTCCTGTGTGACACTAGCAGATCAAGGCTGCCCGCTGCTATTGACATATCCACACAACTTTCCCTGGATGAGAGAAAGCTGAGGTCAATTAGTGGTGACAATTGTAAACACTGCATGCGGTCAGGGTTAGTAACTACCAGCTTTACGGTCTAATGAGATTGGCAACAAGTGCAATATTTACCGGCTTTACCCTCCTTGGTATGCTTCTTACGTCTGTAACTTCCTGTTCCCTTGGCTATAAAGGATGTTATTGATCTTTTCCTTATAAAACAACATAGGAAGTGCATTCTCCATTAGGGTGACACACAATTATCATATCTTTACTACATTACTGTACAGAACTGTCTATATTTAGATGCATGCAGCCATTTGTAATCATGTTATACTGGGAGCTATGACTACATTTCCATAAAGTGCCCACAAACAACCATGGAAACTGATAGTGCTCTGTGAGAGGCAGTGCCAAGCTTACCAGCGTCCTAAGCAGTCCCTATCCACGATATTCCCTTTGTTTACATTCTTACAGCAGCCGGCTTGTCGGTAGTCCTTGTTTAGCAGTGCAGACAACCTCTCATGCTTGCTGTTACATCAATAACATGAGTGCTCTCCCTCCTCTCTGCCTGGCAGCACTGCTCTGACATCACAGGTAGGAGGAGCCTGGGCTGTGTTAGAAGACATTGTCAGCAACTGTCTATTTTTTCCCATTTCTTTTAGAATGCAGGAAATGCAAACTTCTTGTAGGACTACAATTCACCTCCATGTTAGGAGGGGTAGTTACATGAAGCAGTATTAAACTCAAAAGCAAACATTATATTGCAGCTTACCAATTATTACATGTGTGATGGCTGCATTAGTTTCATTTTTTAGCCTCTCTTTCTTCTATTTTCATCTGATCAAGCCTGATTTTCAAGAGAACAAGCACTCCAGCAGAATGATCAGTATACATGCATGAGACAAACCACTTAACACTGGCAGGGGTGCTTCCAGTGATCAGCTTTTATTTATTAACCACTTGCGGACCACCTGCCGCATAATTACGTTGGTAATTTAAAGAGGAATTCTGTTGTTATTGTAGAAGCTAGCTACCATAAATCCAATATCCTCTTCTTCACCGGGCGGTCCTCTTTGAGATAAAAGTGGTCTCTGCGGTGGATATGTCGCAAGATCACTTTTATCGGCGGCGGAAGAGCGGCCCCCCCTCCAATGCCCTCCGCCGCTTACCGGAGCTGTCGGCAGAGGCGATCGCGCCTGTTGCACCGGTATGGAGACGAGTGAGGGGAAGATGGTCCCCACCCGTCTCCATATCATTGCAGGGTGAAAGCGACGTCAAAATGTCACTTCCACCCAATGATCTTAAAAGGGACATTTTTTTTTAATGACATCAATTTATTTATATATTTTTCACTGCAATTTAGTCTAAATTAGAGATCTGAGGTCTTTTCGACACCAGATCTCAAATTTAAGAGGATCTGTCATGCTTTTTTGTATTTGTTTAAATTTCTTGTAATAGGAATAAAAGTGTTAAAAAAAAAGGTTTAAAGTAAAATAAATAAGATTTTTTTATTTTTTTTAAAGTGCCCCGTCCCGACATGAGTAGCGCCTGCAGATGAAAACGGTGCTTAAACCACATATGTGCGGTATTGCCATGATCAGTAGAGCGAGAGCAATAATTCTAGCCCTAGAGCTCCTCTGCAACACAAAACATACTACCTGTAGCATTTTTTAACCACTTAAGACCCAGACCTTTAGACAGCTAAAGGACCCGGCCAGGTTTTGCGATTCGGCACTGCGCCGCTTTAACTGACAATTGCGCCGTGCGATGTGGCTCCCAAACAAAATTGGAGTAATTTTTTTCCCACAAATAGAGCTTTCTTTTGGTGGTATTTGATCACCTCTGCGATTTTAATTTTTTGCGCTATAAACAAAAATAGAGCAACAATTTTGAAAAAAATTCAATATTTTTTACTTTTTGCTTTAATAAATATCCCCCCAAAATATATAAAAAAAAATTTTTACCTCAGTTTAGGCCGATACGTTTTCTTCTTCCTATTTTTGGTAAAAAAATCGCAATAAGCGTTTATCGGTTGGTTTGCGCAAAATTTATAGCGTTTACAAAATAGGGGATAGTTTTATTGCATTTTTTTTCTTTACTACTAATAGGGGCGATCAGCAGTTGTTTTCGTGACTGCGACATTATGGCGGACACTTTGGACAATTTTGACACATTTTTGGGACCATTGTCATTTTCACAGCAAAAAATGCATTTAAAATGCATTGTTTATTGTGAAAATGACAATTGCAGTTTGGGAGTTAACCACAAGGGGGCAATGAAGGGGTTATGTGTGACCTAATGTGTGTTTACAAATGCAGGGGGGTGTGGTTGTTGGTGTGACATCATTGATTGTGTATCCCTATAAAAGGGATCACACGAACGATAACGCCGCCACAGTGAAGAACGGGGAAGCTGTGTTTACACACGGCTCTCCCCGTTTTTCAGCTTCGGACCGGGTCGCAGGCTACCCACGGCTGGGCACTAGCACAGGACGTACCTATACGTTCATGTGCCCAGCCGTGCCATTCTGCCGGCGTATATGTGCAGGAGTGGTTAAACGTTGCCTATGGAGATTTTTAAGGGTTTAAGGGTTGTTGCCATTTCACAATATAAAATAAATTGGGCTAACTTTACTGTCTTATTTTTTAATGCAAAAAACTTGGGGCTTTTTTATCAAAAAAAAGTGCGCTTGTAAAGAGCGCTGCGCAAATACAGTGTGACAAAAAGTATTGCAACGACCACCATTTTATTCTCTAGGGTGTTAAAAAAAATGGCACCTTTCAGGGGAGGAGGAGGGAACAGATAGCTGTGTAATCCAGGTATTTGCACCCACTTCCGGGCATAGGTCACCACGGCGACCTACGCCATGTCTGGCGCCTACTCCGTCCTCCCTGCTGTCTTCTGGGAGACACACAGGTCCCAGAAGACAGCAGGGACCTGTGGGATTGTGCATGCGCAGTAGGGAACCAGGAAGGGAAGTTGCAAGGTTTCCCTTTCTGATTCCCTTACAGAAGAGGGCGGCGGCAGCACCCAAGAGCCAAGGGACAGATCGGCTTTGAGTGCCAACATCACGGGCGCCCAGGACGGGTAAGTGTCCATATATTAAGAGTCAGCAGCTGCAGTATTTGTAGCTGCTGACTTTCAATTTTAATTTTTTTTCCGCTTTAAGTGGTTAAAGAGGAACTGCAGTCTGCTCACATAATTTGTAATTAAAATATCTTTGCCATTCTTAAGCTTCACTCCAACCCCTTTGCATATTATTTTATATATACTGTGATTCTGTACTTGCCAAATGAGCAGCAGAAATCTCCCTCCACTGAGTCTAGCTGTATCCATTTCAACTGTGGGCAGCTGAAGCTGCTGCCTGTTCACTTCCTGGATTTACACAGACACACACCTCCAGCTCTGCAGCTCTCATTTGTCCTCTTATGACTCATCCCCCCTGCCTTCCTGGCAAATTCTCATGAGAGTGAGAGCTGTGCACAATGTCGTAAGCCTAGGCTAATGACCCGATAAGGAGGAAAGGGGCTGTATAAGGTATTTAATGGCAGAAAAATGTATCCAAAGTTAACCACTTCCCGACCGCCGCATGTACATATACGTCCACAGAAGGGCACGTACAATCAGATGGGCGTATATTTACGTCCCTGCCTTTGCGCGGGTCGGGGGTCCGATCGGGAACCCCCGCTACATGCGGCGGACGGAAACCCGTGGGGAGCGATCCGGGACGAGGGCGCTGCTATTTGTTTCTAGCCGCCCGCTCGCGATCGCCCCCCAGGAGCTGAAGAACGGTGAGAGCCGTATGTAAACACGGCTTCCCCGTGCTTCACTGTGGCGGCTGCATACAGGGAGACTCGATTGATGACGTCAGACCTACAGCCACACCCCCCTACAGCCCCCTGTGGTTAACTCCCAAACTGCAACTGTCATTTTCACAATAAACAATGCAATTTAAATGCATTTTTTGCTGTGAAAATTACAATTGTCCCAAAAATGTGTCAAAATTTTCCGAAGTGTCCGCCATAATGTCGAGTCACGAAAAAAATCGCTGATCGGCGCCATTAGTATTAAAAAAAAAATGCAAAACTATCCCCTATTTTTTAAACGCTATAAATTTTGCGCAAACCAATCGATAAACGCTTATTGCAATTTTTTTTACCAAAAATAGGTAGAAGAATACGTATCGGCCTAAACTGAGGGAAACATTTTTTTTATGTATGTTTTTGGGGGATATTTATTATAGCAAAAAGTAAAAAATATTGAATTTTTTTCAAAATTGTCGCTCTATTTTTGTTTATAGCGCAAAAAATAAAAACCGCAGAGGTGATCAAATACCACCAAAAGAAAGCTCTATTTGTGGGGAAAAAAGGACGCCAATTTTGTTTGGGAGCCACGTTGCACGACCGCGCAATTGTCTGTTAAAGCGACGCAGTGCCAATTTGTAAAAACGCCTTTGGGCATTTAGCAGCATATTGGTCCGGGGCTTAAGTGGTTAAAACAACAAATGCAAAGATTTTGTAGATTGAAAGGCAAAAAAGTGACTGAAGTTCCGCTTTAATGAAAGTCTTTATCTCAAAAGAAAAAAAAAAAAAACAGTAAACAGTGTGAGCTGGAGTTTGGCTTCAATTTGATAGCGAGTCTAAATCTGCTAATACATTCAAATTGAAGCTTCACCCAAAAGGGAAGTTTCGCTTTAAGTCCACCCCCCTCTTGTGCCATAAGTTCCCCTCTCCCCCTTTTCTCCCTCCCTGCAGTCTTCTGGGACACATCACAGGTCCCAGAAAACTGCAGTAGCATTCACAAAGCACAGCGTGGCACGCACACGTGCAGTGGGCAGTCATTGGCTCCCGCTGTTGTCAATCACAGCCATTGATGAGAAAGCAGAGCCGAGCTGCGCTCTGTGTATCCATGGCTCGGGAGCAAGCCCACACGAGTGCCCCTATAGTAAAAAGGCTTGCTATGTGTACGGGCATAAGCCTTTCATAGAAGCTGGCTTTAGCCAAGTCTGTAGATTGCTGCATAAAAGAGCTGGATTCATTTTCAAATCCACAAAATATACATGTCTAATAGTATTTTTAAGAAATAACATTGTAGGAAGTATCTAATTACCTTTTAATTGGACTTTTTTGAATTGGACTTTTATTAGAAAAGGTTTTTTGCCTTTTCTACTGCAGGTTTTGTAGGCATGGTCCAGTGGTTTGACTTAAACATTGGCTGTTCATTTGTTAGTTGAAGAACCCAACATATGGGGCGTTTGCGGCAAATTTGAGCGCGAGGAGCGCCCCATAATGCACTGCCAGAACGCAATTACACCGCGATCCACTGTGAGAGCAGGGTGCCTTTGGCCAATCATGGCTCAGGGGGCTCAGGGGACTCAGGGGACTAAGTCCGCACCCCACACTGTATAAGAGTCAATCCGATTACGTCAGAAGGTGGCCCCACCCGTGCCTATATAAGAGCTGTCAAAGCGAAGAGACAGCAGTCATCAGGAGGCCTCTCATGGAGGAAATGTTTTTTTTTTCTTTTCTCTTTTTTTCGGGTCCATCGGGCGGCGTGAGTGAAGATGGATGGACATCGAGGGACACCTTTTTGTTTTTCTTTTTTAATACAGGAATTGTCAAAAAACTGTCTGTTGTGACACTTTTTTTGGTAAATGGATACCCATTTACATGTTACATGTGTGTTCCTTCGCCTTCATGTTGATGTTTGTTCACTAAGGTTCTCTAACAAACCTCTGAGGGCTTCACAGAACAGCTGCATATTTATTGAGATTCAATTACACACAGGAAGACTCTATTTACTAATAAGGTGACTTCTGGAGGATTTTAGTTAGGGTTATCAGAGTAAATGGGGCTGAATACAAGTGCACACCACACTTTTCAGATATTTATTTGTGTAGCGCCTGGTTACTTCCAATTACCGGTGCTATTGAAATTTAGAGGGTGATCAGAGTACTAATGACTCTGATCCGAATTACAATATTCAAGTAGGGTCTCTGTTTCAGCTTGGCTGTGCTGTGGGCTCATTCTGTTGTTGCTGGGGTGCTATCCCACCCCAGAGCGACAGGTGGCAGCAGCAAGACTTCGGTGTTCTTTTCCAGCAGCCAATCAGGAGGGAGTGTCCTTGCTGGGCATGCTGGGAGAGGGTACTTATGGAACAGACGCCATTGAGTCTGGGCCTTCTTTCAGTGTGGCATCCACCTTTAGGGCGACCACATCACGGCGCCCGGCGTTATGGCCTACCTGGCCTTGGTGTTCCTGGTTCTGGGACCACGTTGGTCCGAGACATTTGAGCAACAGCGGGGGCCCAGTGATCCACTTTTGAAGATCCCAAGCGGTAGAGCTGTTCGGTGGGGAGTCCGTCTGAGGAACGCCAATGAGAGGCTGGCGGTCCAAAAGGATTTTGACAAACCACTGGGGATCAAGGTAGCCGGACACTGAAGGATAAATCACCTGTCAGTCAGGACCTGGGTGACGTTAAAGGGGTTGTAAAGACAAAAATATTTTCCTCTTAAATTAAAGTCTGACAGTAGCTGATAAAGTAAAAAGTAATGTTTTGCATTATAACTAGTTTGATACCTGTTGAAATCGAGCTCTTTTATTCACCTCCATCACTCCTGAATCGTTATTCTCACTGACTTCCTGGTTTGCGTTGCGCATTCATTCTTGCTACATCAAGGCCCAATGGGAACTACAGTTCCCATTAGGCTTAGCCTCCATGCCTGTGAGGGATAAGAGAGCATCTTCACGCAGGGCTGTAGTCATAGGGAGGGGGTGAGCACATTCTGCTTTCCACCATGCAAAACGGCTCAGATGCTGGTGGAAAGCAAGAAGAGGAGAGACAGGAAATGGCATTTTCAAACCAGGATTGCTGTATTTTGGAGGTCAAAAGGAAAAACGAGGTAAGCGATATTTAAATGCTCCAGCTTACAGCAATCAATTGATCTAATAAAAAATGAATCTTTAGTGTTCCTTTAAGAAGGGGATCCAGGCGTAATTCTTCAGCGGAGGATTGCCTCCGCATTTGCAACCAGAAAGGGCCTTTGGCAGGGACCTTTCCTCAAAAGGTTTGAGTGATACACCGGTTGACAGGTCAGTAAGAGAGGCCTGTCGGTGTACGCTATTCCCACTCAGTCAGTAATGGTACTGAAAGTGTTACGTATGGGAGCAGGACCAAATACTACGCCTGAATCTGCTGTTCTCCTTCTTCTAAACTATATCCTTTATAGCCAGTTCATTGTTTTTACCCGGCTGGGTAATAAAGAGCACAGCAAAAGACACCTGTTGTGGACATTCCTCTACTACTGCTATATGCACCATACACCCCTAGGAATTCGGAGAGCAACAAGGTGTGCCACCCAAAACAAACCAGCAGCTCCTCCTGGGGTAGTGCTCCATTTGTAAAAAAAAAATTGAAAACCATTTATTATTTTCCTTCCACTTCACAATGATGTGGCACTTTGTGTTGGTCTATCACATAAAATACATTTAGGTTTTTAGTTGTAACATGACAAAATGTGTAAATTTCAAGCATATTGAATACTTTTCAAGGCAGTGTTTGTATGTATGTATGTATATATATATATATATATATTTTTTTTTACATCCTTCGCTTATAAAATTATCTTTGAATTACCTCAATATTTGTATAAACAATATTTAAGTGTATGTCCTGTGACACAGGATATCCTAAAGACGGCAAGAGAACACCATTCATCCTTAAGCTGGAGTACCTATAAATATTTGTCTTCCTTCCTGAAATGACAATTCCAGCACACACAGGAAGGGGTCCCAGGGCAGCAGACATGGGGTTCATTTGAAAAGACCATTTCCATATAAAAATGGAACCTTCAGTGCAACAAAAATGTCAACACAACAACAACATTTTGTATGGTTTATACTTTACCTAAAATAAGAGAAGAGAAACTAAACTCTGAAAGCAGTACCCCCCCCCCCCCCCCCCCCCCACAAAAAAAAAAAAAAACATAGGCAGACCAAGAACAAATGATAGCTCACTGGTATTGATTTCGCATAACCAACCAGATTATTTGCATGTGATCACTGCCGTACGTGGAAGTAAAGAAGATTGTAAAACTGGCTTGCCTTCCTCTTACTGACTTACTATGCTTGTTCTGCAAAGTGTGGGTGCGGCCATTTTGGTAGAAGCAGGGCTTTGCTTCTTCACATGAAAGCCTCCAGCAAGGGGAACAACAGTAAAAGCACATCAGTAAAATCACCAAATCTTACATCTGCTAAGACTAGCAAAGGGAGCAGTGCTTTCGTTCTCACACTGCAGATATGCGGCCATAAGGTTGTAAGCAAAGAAGTACCCATGTACACTCACATACTAGTGTAGCGGGGTCCCCCTGTCATAGTCTAATGACAGGCAATCCTTGTCGGAACTTTATACACATTTTTACATATGTTAGACACTGTTGGGAAGTTATGCATTGCGGGACTACAAGTAGCAGGAGATATGGACTCCATGGACTCGTAGGAGAAATGGACTACATTTCCCGCAATGCTTTGCCTGAAGGAACATGTGACACCTCCGCACAGACTTGTGGGGGGGTTACTTAAGGGGAGGGGTGGCGCTTTTTCACTCTCTCGGGATCGGCATTGTCTCCTCTGCGGAGCTGTGGACAGGGACAGCCAGAAGCCTGGGCCTATCCGGACAGCGACAGCCGTGCTGCTAGGCCAGAAGCCTGGGCCTACCCACCGAGAGACCAGCCATCCAAAGGGAAGCCAGACCCCAGTGTCCAGCCTGTGTTCCGGGAGGTGGAAGAGGCAGCCCAGCTGACACCCGAAACAGCGGAGAACCCTTGTCCGGTGGCCGGTGGACCGTGGAGCCGCACCTCACCAGCGCGCCTTCTTGTTCTGAGGAGAGATCAGGCGGGTCAGCCTGTGGGGTGAGAGAGCATCTGCCCAGCTTCTGACTTTTGAGTTACCACAGACATCCAGTCTCATTTCTTAGGCCCACAGCTGGAGTTTAGAGACCAGTAGGTTATTCCAACACCTCCCAGAGGTGATTGACACTGATGAGTGATTAATGCTCCAACGTTCTGTTACCATAGGCCCTCTGTGGTGTGATTCCTTCCTTTAACTGTTATCTGTGGATTACAATTTTGATGTGCACCAACCGGCCGCTACGCGAACATTCGGGTGAAGTCATTTTTACTCTGCTTAATTTTTATTACTTTGTGTACGTATAATATATGGGGGATGCCTGATGGAAGGGATGAGTATTAAACTGAATTACGCTATGTTGGCATTCTTTGTTTTTTTATTACATCTGAGGCTGATCCTCTAAAAGTGATTCCCCTATCAGACGGATATGTCAGCAGCCCTCATAGATATATCTTGGATTATTGTGAAAGGCTTGATCTGATTGATCTCTGGTGAGTTTGAACCCCTGCTGGGATTGTTTGTATAACACGTGGTGGATTGCGAGTGCGGTGGATGGTGCACAATCTATCTCCTCTATCACCATTATTGGACATTACATCTACGTCAATACTGACCTCAAAACACCTGAGACTGTCTTTCTGTTGATTTATATTATATGGTGTTGTTAGTCACCTTATATCTAACACCAGCGCTGTTTGGTATTTTGCACTGAGGTGGACATTTGCTCTAACTGTATGTTAACCACTTAAGGACCGCCTACTGCACATTTACGTCGGCAGAATGGCACGGCTGGGCACATCAACGTATATATACGTTGATTTTAGTACCCAGCCGTGGGTCGCGGGATTCGCGGACCCGATCGCCGCTGCAGTGCGGCGATCCGTCCCTGGAGCGGAAGAACGGGGAGAGCCGTGTGTACACACGGCTTCCCCGTGTTTCTCTGTGGCCGTAGCATCGATCGCGTCATCCCTGTAATAGGGGGACGCGATCGATGACGTCACACCTACAGCCACACCCCCCTACAGTTGTAAACACAACACATAGGCACACATCCCCTACAGCGCCACCTGTGGTTAACTCCCAAACTGCAACTGTCATTTCCACAGTAAACAATGCAAATTTAAATGCATTTTTTGCTGTGAAAATGACAATTGTCCCAAAAATGTGTCAAAATTGTCCGAAGTGTCCGCCATATTGCCGCAGTCACGAAAAAAATCGCTGATCGCCGCTATTAGTAGTAAAAAAAAAAGTAATTAATAAAAATGCAATAAAAACTATCCCTCATTTTGTAAACGCTATAAATTTTGCGAAAACCAACCGATAAACGCTTATTGCGATTTTTTTTACCAAAAATAGGTAGAAGAATATGTATCGGCCTAAACTGAGAAAAAAAATGTTTTTTTATATATTTTTGGGGGATATTTATTATAGCAAAAAGTAAAAAATATTGAATTTTTTTTAAAATTGTCGCTCTATTTTTGTTTATAGCACAAAAAATAAAAACCGCAGAGATGATCAAATACCACCAAAAGAAAGCTCTATTTGTGGGGAAAAAAGGACGCCAATTTTGTTTGGGAGCCACGTCGCACGACCGCGCAATTGTCAGTTAAAGCGACGCAGTGCCGAATCGCAAAAAGGGGCAAGGTCCTTTACCTGCATTTTGGTCCGGGTCTTAAGTGGTTAAGAATACTTTTTTACATTTTGACTTCTAGTTTAACCGAATGGTACCATTCTTAGGTTCAGAACATCCCATTAATCCATCTTAATTGCTGATTCTTGCAAGGGCCCTTATTACTGATTGGTTGTATTTGCATTTAGACTCCATGCCTGTTGTTTCCAAATTTCTATGCAGTAAACTTACCCTTCTTTATTATTCAATTATATTCACTGTGTGGAGTATATTTTCTTGCCTGGAGGGACCATTCCGTTACTACAGGTACTTTATTGTCATTACATTATATGTGCCTGCTATTGTGACTCCAGCCCAGCAGGGGTCAAAATATCCTATCACCGGTTTCTGATGTGTCAGGGGCGGGTTCGAGTTATTTAAATAAGGGGTGATTTGAGCCAACGAGAGTAGATCCCAAATAAACCAGCAGCTCCTTCGGGGGTAGTGCTACACATGGGTGCTCGTCCGAAATTCTCTACTTCTCAAGTCACCTATTATTCTCTGAGACTGAACTTTGCCCTTACAAACATCAGCTATGGATACAGCCACTGCAGCCAAGTGGTGCAAGAGCAAAAACGTCCCGTTAGAGCAAGGCTTAGTGGTTGAAGTACGGGGAGAAGTTTGAGAAAGGAGCAGAGGTGGTCATAGAAGCTATATCTCAGGCTCAGAAGTTCTGGGTGATCCAATTGGAAGTAGACACGACTGACCCACACACCTATGCCTTGTGTCAATGGCGAGTTAAATCCCAAGACTTCCTGAAAGTGCCTAGGGTAAAGACCACCAACGACCGACAACGGCCAAGAACTTTTCCTGATACAACCTGAGCAAGAATCGAATGATCCCACCTCTTCCAGCGGGCCCCCAGGAACACCTGCACCAGGGACACCCAAGACCCCCTTTAAAGATCTCAATCCGGATCTATGTGCTGTCTTAGGAGAGATTGTGGCCCAATGCAAAAAAGATTCTACAGATTGTCTGACTACAGGATATAGAAAACTTAGGGCCTTCTCGGAAAAACGCCCTGTGCCATCTTCAGAAGATGGTTTTGAAGAATGGATGGATCAGGCCACCCAAGCTCTGGAGGAATGGGGAATTCCAGAAAAGAACAAGAAACAGAGGATCATGGAGAGCTTTAGAGGGCCAGCACTGGAGGCCATACGTAACCTTAAACTCAGCAAAGCTAACTGCACTGCTCAATATTACTTGGATGTTTTACAGAATGTGTTTGGGAGGATCGAAGATATCAGTGAGCTTCGCTGCCAACTGGAGCACTGTTTTCAAAAGAAGGGGGAAAAACTATCTGAATTTGTCAGCCGCCTGGATAAGATCCTACACCTGATGTTGTTAAAAAAAGGGATACAGCCACCAGATGTGGATGAAACGCGCTAAGAGGGGCCCAGCCCATGGATCCAATTGCTTTCCAGTTAAGGACCCAACAGGGAAGCAGAGTTTTAAAGTACCCTGATTTGATCCGGGTCATTCGGCAGGAAGAGGATCTTTTAGACCAAAAGAGCAAATGTCAGGCCACCGAAGTCTCTGCACGGGTACGTGTAGTAGCCACTGCATATAGTGACCATTGGGTCGAGCTTCAATCTCAATTGACGGAGATAATAACTGTCTTGTCCGGACAGGCAGGGTTTTCCCCGTATCAGCAAAGAAAGGATAAGGCAGAGAAGCCCGCCTATAGGCCTTATGATCCGCAAAACAAACCAAATAGGTCTAACGCCTGTTTCAACTGTGGAGGAATAGGACACATCAAAGAAGTTTGCCCCAGTCCGGCCAATGCTTACCAACCAGCCTTCCAACCGGCCGAAAACTTCAGAGGGCCCCGGGGGAAGGAGCCAACCGGGCACCCACCTATCGCAGCTGGCTCAGATGTGAGACTCAAGGCGGACACGCCAAAGAAAAAAAACCCTTCCAGGACACTCCCCAATTCCCATCCCCGTGACCGGGTAGGGCCTGAAAAAAGCACTCACAAGAGAAAGGTGAGAGTCCGAGTTACAAAGGAAAAAGAGAAAACCACGTCTGGAAAGTTCCCTGAGAATTTGGTGGGGCTTTCCCCTTTAGTGCCTATTCAAGTAGAAGGAATCTATACCAGGGCCCTTCTGGTTACCGGAGCACAAGTAACTCTTCTATACAGAGACTTCTACGACAGGTATCTTTCTCACCTGCCTCTGCAGACATTAGAAGAACTGGAAATATGGGGCATTGGAACACAGAGTTTCCCTTACGATGGGTATCTATCGATTTGCTTGACCTTTGACTCCTCACTTACTGGCACAGCTGAGACTTTCGATACCCTGGCCATAGTCTGCCCTCGGCCCCCAGGGGCCCACAAGAGCTCCCTCATCATAGGACAAACACGGCTTTGGTCCGAAGACTCCTGGCTCCTCTGACCGGACGGAAGAGGCTTCAATTCAAAGGGTCCACCCAAAGCTAAGGAGGGTGTTCCACCAGCTGGTGATAGAGGGAAACGCCCCCAAAGAAGGAGTGGGAAGGATCTGGCGGATAGGGAAATCTATAAGAACCCTACAGCCCGGAGAAGTGACCTATCTCCGGGCCTCAATAAAGCTCACTTGGCCCCAGCCAGGCCCGTTCCTTGTCCTTGAGCCTGACCCCGTCAGATTCTCGGAGGGATTGGAGGTGATAACTGAGTTAGTCCCGCTGAAAGTGCTGGAGAAAAACCATGGGTGGGTGTCCATCAACATCCGGAACCCCACCCCCGACCCTGTGAAGGTGCCAGTCAGGGTGCTGCTGGGCCGGTGCATCAAGCCACCCCTGTTGGCCCTTTGGATCTGGGGGACGGCACGAAGACAGAAGATTCAAGGAAGAGCCCTCAGCCTGATGGCGCTGAACTTCCACCAGAATGGAGGAAGAGGATGGAAGCTCAACTTGGTAGGTGGCAGAAGATTTTCTCCAAGACTGAATTTGATGTTGGATGTGCCAAGACCGCCACCCACCGGATTCGACTAAGAGAGGATCCGAAGAGTTCCCCTAACAGATTTGGAGGACCTCAGGGAACAACTTGCAGAGTTAAAAAGGACCGGGACTATTTGAGAATCCGGAAACCCATAGTAGTAGTGAGGAAGAAGAATGGTTCCTTAAGGCTGTGTATCGATTACAGGACCCTGAATCAACGGACTGTTCCTGACCAGTACACTACCTCTCGGATTAAGGATGCACTACAGAGCCTTTCTGGGGCTAAATGGTTCAGGCATAAGATCTGTCGCTAAGGGTCTGGTTCTCCATTTTCTCCAGCATGCAAAAACAACCAGTTCAGGGCATAATAGCACAGAACTTCAGGAGAAGACCCAGTCACTGCAGAGGGCACTACTTCAACAGTTCCTAGGATGCTCAGCTCCTTAAGGAGTGGTCTTGAGCCTACAGCAATCATATGTCCAATCCAGAGACTCTTCATGTCACTTTACTGTGGGGCAGGTCCAGGGAGCCCTTTAGCCAACTACCTGGAATCAAACACAGTCTACCTCCTTGTGAGAGAGGTGTTGCCCCTACCCAAGTAGCCTTTTGTACTTTATGGGCCAGATTCAGGTAGATAGGCGCATATTTGTGCCGGCGTAGCGCAGCACATATACGTTCCGCCGACGCAAACTAGTGAGGCAAGTACAGTATTCACCAAGCACTTGCTCACAACGTCACGCCGGCGTAACGTAAATGTGAAGGCGCAAGCCGGTGTAAGTGAAAGTGGGTGTGGCATTATGCAAATGATGGCCTGAGCCTGGAGAAGAGACTTACGCCCAGCGTATAATCCACGGAGCATGCGCAGTGTCGTCGACGTATGATCGCTTCCCTGTGCGCATGCTCACAACAACGCCGAGCCAACTTCCTAGGATAACCTGGTGCACCGTCTTACGCCGAGCGCATAAATACGCCCAGACATGCGCCCGTCCGACGCAAAAGTACTTCCTGCTCTGGCAGAACGGTTCGACCATACCTAGTTGTACACAGTTTGCCACAGTTTTTTTCTACTAGCACCCCCAGCAGTTATTAATCCATTCACTGTTGTAATCACACACTAATCCTGTTTTTTACTTGTACTGATAAAATACACAGTAAATTGATCTAAACACTAGGGGGGTTGAAAACTTGTAACTTTTCAGTTCCTGTCTTGTTAGCAATGTCAATTTATCCTGCATTTATTCAGTAAATCTCAAGATGCACAGTGCTGTCCTTATGATCATTTGACTGTTACCTCTACATTACAGCTTTACATCACATTACATTGGGCAACGTTTCCCCATTTTAATTTCAGAAAAACATTTGTTTCGAAAACAAAAACTTATTTAGGACCCTTGTGTATTGGCTTACTTATGGATGCATCATCCAATAAAAGTTTGGTTTAGCGAATGCATTGAAGGGCTGGCATTAAAAGGTTTTATTTTTATTTTATTTTTTATTTTTTTACTAGTCGCATTCTTTCTTCCTTCAGTCAGAAAACAGATGATGGCCATCTGGACACACTGAAATGACATGGGTGTTGGAGATCTTCTGGGTTCCCCGCAGTTCTCGCTGGTTCCTTCTGCTGACCTCTACATTCCTGATGCACACAGTAAAGCCGACCATACACTACTAAATTTTCAAGCAAACATTTGTATAAACATTTATCCAAAAATTCCCATTAGTGCATTCTATGACATGACGAATGTTGTTTGAAAGCACTTCAAGAATGTTTGCTTTTAACATTCGATTTTTGAGTAAATGGACTCTCCTAAATGGAAACCACATTCACTGTGTTCTGAAAAATACTTTGCTTAGCAGTCTCTGGCTTCAATAACTTCTGAGACAACAACAGGGAATAAGCACAGTTGGAACTCATAATCACAATTCTTGCTCTGGGTCAGAGACTCAAAGCAGTGAAGATATTACATCAGCCAGAAAATATGCATTGACTGTGGCCAGTGGGAGAGAAAAGTGTCATCAGTGGGAGTAAACAATGCCTCAGGCTTGGTGGTCAGTGGAAGTAAAAAAAAAAAATATTAGTAGGAATAGGAATTAGTAGTAGTAGGAGGGGAAGGAGGAATAGTGCCCAGTCGCTGGTGTCAGTGGCAGGAATAGTGCCCTGTCATTGGTATTAGTGGCAGGAATAATGCCTCATGGTTAGTATCAGTGGCAGAAATGGTGCCCCATGATTGGTATCAGTGGCAGGAATAGCGCCACAAGGGCTGAATAAAGGCTAACAAAGGGCCATATTCGACTCATGGGACACAGTTTTAAGACCACTGCTCTTAAGCTTTAGTGCATGTTAAATGAGCTTGGAGCATGTGACAGGATCACACTAGAGTAATAAAAAATAAATGCAAGACTCGTTCTCACTAAGATTAGATAACAGATCCAAGTTCAGCTTCACAAAGGAGATGATTTACCACTCAGAATTTTGAGGTTGATCTATAGCATTTTTTTAGTTTTGGATTTAAACATCTGTCAGGTCTTCTACTGCTGTCTGTGTTCCCGCAAGGGAGATTCACACTCTCTATTTGTCATGTTTACCATTCTCATTGAAACAAAAGTCATTCATAAAAAATTAAAAATAAATGCGTGGGGGTCTCTTCAAATTCAATTACCAGGCCCTTTAGGTCTGGTATGAATATTAAGGAGAACTCCACCCCAAATTTTAACTCCACCCCAAAAAAAAATGGTGTGGAGTTCCCCCCAAAAATCCACACCAGACCCTTTATCCGAGCATGCAACCTGGCAGGCCACAGGAAAAGAGGGGGGGACCAGAGAGCACCCCCCTCCTGAACCGTACCAGGCCACATGCCCTCAACATTGGGAGGATGCTTTGGGGGTCTGTGACCCCTCAAAGCACCATGTCCCCATGTTGATGGGAACAAGGGCCTCATTCCCACAACCGTTGCCCTGTGGTTGTGGTGGTCTGCGGGCGGGGGGCTTATTGGAAATCTGGAAGACCCCTTTAACAAAGGGGACCCCCAGATCCCCCCCTATGTGAATTGCTAATGGGGTACATTGAACCTCTACCATTTCACAAAGAAAGTGTAAATAATTGTAAAAAAAAAAAAAAACACATACACCGTTGGGAAAGTCCTTTACTAAAAAAAAAATTCCAGTGGTGGTAATCCACTCTCGGTCTCCGCTCCAACGCTGTTGGTATCTTGCGACAGGTGATCTTCTTTCCGGGGTCCAGTGATGAGAAGATCTCCTTTTCATCCAGGTCCAGGATCCAGCGATGAGATGTCCATCCAGCGCACGCATCACCTGTCTCCACCAGAGGCAGCCCGGTGTGTGACGCGGCTTCAGCAGTGACAGCGCTTATGTAGGTGAGGGCGGGGCCACCCATCACGTGACCCCATCCCCTCTGACACAAGAGAAAGCCCAGGCTTTCCCAGTGACGTGAGGGTGACCCCGCCCCCCTCTTATGTAACGCAGGTTTGCCTGAAGGGTCTGGAATGGATATTTCTTTTGGTGGTATTTAAAGCGGAGCTCCAGCCGCAATTTTTTTTTTTTTTAAAGTCGGCAGCTACTAACAGTGTAGCTGCTGACTTTAAATAAGGACACTTACCTTGTCCTACTTGCCCGTGCTGATGGCCCCCCCCGATGCCGGTCCCACGATCGCTCCGGGTCCTGCGCCGCCATCCACACTATGGGAAACAGGCAGTGAAGCCGTACGGCTTCACTGCCCATTTCCTACTGCGCCTGCGTGAGTCTCACGCTGGCTTGTGAATGGGCGCGCTGCTCTCTGAGAACACACACAGTTCCCAGAAAGCAGCGCGCCCCATTCACAAGGAGAAGGACAAGAAGAAAAGGCACCGCGGAGTGGAAGAGGCAGATTACGGACTTCCGCATAGCAACAGGTATTTCGGGTGAGTATTTTTATTTTTTTTCAGGTTTTTTTTATTAAATTTTTTTAAACAATATGGGAAAATGTTGTTTTCCTGGGTGGAGCTCCGCTTTAATCACCGTTGGGTTTTTTATTTTTTGCGCTATAAGAGAAAAAGGACTGAAAATTCTGTAAAAAAATGTTTTTTTCTTTGTTTCTGTTATAAAATTTAGCAAATTAGCAATTTTTCTTTATAAATTTTGGCCAAATTTTATACTGCTACATATCTTTGGTAAAAATAAGTACAAATGGTGCATATTATTTGGTCTTTGTGAAAGTTATAGAGTCCACAAGCTTTGGTGCCAATATCTGAATATTGATCACAATTGAAGTTTCTTGAGACCCTAACATGCCAGAAAAGTACAAATACCCCCCAAATGACCCCTTTTTGGAAAGAAGACATTCCAAGGTATTTAGAAAGAGGCATTGTGAGTTTTTTATGACCTTGTCATTTTTTCCCACAATTCTTTGCAAAATCAAGATTTTTTTTTCTTTTTCTCACACACAGCATATCCATACCACAAAATACACCCCAAAACACATTCTGCTATTCCTCCCGAGTATGGCGATACCACGTGTGTGAGACTTTTACATAGCGGAGAACCAACATTCAGGGAGCACCATCAGGCGTTCTGGAGCACCCAGGCCAATTCTGACATTTCTCTCCTACATGTAAAAAATCATCATTTATTTGCTAGAAAATTACATAGAACCCCAAAACATTATATATGTTTTTTTAGCAAAGACCTTAGAGAATACAATAGCGGTTGTTGCACTATATTTGCGCAGCAATTTTTCTAATGTGTTTTTTACAAAAAAAAAAAAAAACAGTTTGTGCTTAAAAAAACAAACAAATCAGTAAAGTTAGCCTAATGTTTTTGCATAATGTGAAAGATGAAGTTACGCTGAGTAAATAGATACCCAACATGTCACCCTTCAAAATTGCACACTTCGCTACTTAAAAATCCCCATAGGCGACGCTTTAAATATTTTTACTGGTTACATGTTTTTAGATACAGAGGAGGTCTAGGGACAAAATTATTGCTCTCGCTCTAATGTTCCCAGAGATACCTCACATGTGTGATTTGAACACCGTTTTCATATGTGGGCGGGACTTGCGTATGCGTTCGCTTCTGCATGCGAGCTCACGGGGACAGGGACACTTTAAAAAATATATATATATTTTATTGTTCATTTTTCATTATTTATTTTAGTTTGACATGTTTTTACGCAAAAAATATTTTTTTTTAATCACTTTTATTCCTATTATAAGGAATGTAAACATCCCTTGTAATAGGAATATGGCATCACAGGTCCTCTTTACAGTGAGATATTGGGTCAATAAGACCCCACATCTCACTTTTAGGCTGGGAAGCCTGAATAAAAAAACAAAAACAATCCAGGTTTCCATTGTAGCGTTGTCGGTAGAAGCAGGAGGGGGGCGTATTGCCCAGAGTATTGCCCAGAGTATTGCCCAGAGTATTTGCAGAGTATTGCCACAGTATGCCCAGAGTATTGGGCAGGGATGGCTGAGCATGCAGGGAGGGATGGATCTGTGACTGCAATTGTCACAGATCCAGCCCACAGCACTGCCTCTGACATCCGCGCTCTCCTCTCACACTATACCGATCGGTACAGAGAGGGGAGGGAGGAACCGGCGTCATCGCATGACGCCGGTTTGTTTACAAGTGATCGCTCCGTCATTGAACAGAGCGATCACGTGGTAAGCCGCTGCTATCAGCGTTGATTTACTGTGATCCGTGATGCGGACCCGGCAGTCACGGACTCTCCCGTGTGCGCGCCCCAGGGGGTGGGCGGGTGCGCGATTCTGGAAGGCCGTTAATTAAGGGCCTCCCGGAGTTTAGCAACCGCCCTGTAGATGTATTTTGTAGTGGTTAATATCCATACTAGACCTGAAGGGCCTGGTACTTGAATTTGGGGGGACCCCCACGCATTTTTTTTTTTTTTTTTTATGAATGAATTCTCTCTCAATTGCCGGGAGCCGACAATACATTATAGCCACGAGTGATTTTAAATGAATTTTTTCCTTCAGAAATTACACTTTGTGCAGGGACAGTTCTAAGCATTGGAAACAAGCGCTACTTCACAGGCTTACTATACACCCCCCCAGGTACTAAATTTCAAGGAATATTTAACTTTTATTGTTTCACTTTAAGCATTATTAAAATCACTGCTCCCGAAAAAACTGCAGTTTTTAAAACGTTTTCATTGATACATGTCCCCTGGAGCAGGACCCGGGTCCCCAAACTTTTTATGACAAAAACTTGCATATTAGCCTTTAAAATTAGCACTTTAGATTTCTCCCATAGACTTTTACAGGGTGTTCCGCGGCTTTTTGAATTTGCCACGAACACATCAAATTGTTGAGGCAACTGGCAGTGTTCGAGTCAAACATGAGTTTGACTCAAACTCAAAGCTCATCCCTACTCAGCAACAGCGCATTCAGTGTATCCTCCTTACCATTTACCACCACCTCATACTGTTTATGCACACACACACAAACTACCTTCCTGCCTTCAGATATCTCCAGACCCCTCCCCCCCCTCTCCACCAATTTAACATGATGATCAAATGAAATTTAATCAATATACAGAGGTTTACCTCTTCTGAGAGATATTAAAGGAACACTAATCATCACGACCATCTTCATCCCTAACTTCCATCTCCAGTATCATCCTCATTCTATTTCACACTGTATCCAAAGTCTTCCTCATCTCTGAATTAATTAATAAATATCTGCCCTCATTCCTCTCCACATTGTAACCTCATCATCCACTTCAATCTCCATAGTCATCCTTATTGATCTTCCTCATTCCTCTTATAATCGTCCCCATCATCCTCATCCCTCTCCAGAATGATCCTCATCTCTCTCTCCACAATTGTAACTCCATAATTCTCATATTTCTCCATAACCATCTTCAACCCCAACTTCACTCTCCATAATTATCCCCATCCCTCCCTGCTTTGTAACCCATCATCCTCATTCTTGCATTCTCTATGTGCTCTTCTCTCTATTTACTCTATCGCCACATGATCTATCTTCATCCTCATGCCTCAAGCAGTCTCTATCCTTCCCTCTCTCCATAATCAGCCATCAATCTCATCCCCACTATCCTTTTCACCATCTTATTCATCCCTGTAGCTCCCCTCTTTTCTTATGACATAGGACACTCTCCTGTTGTCCGGGTATATGACCTGCACTGTGATGTAATCTATGGTGTAAGGTGTGTTCTTAACCACTTCAATACGGGGCTTTTACAGGGTACCTCCATACCGGGCCTATTCTGGCATTTCTCTCCTACATGTACAAATCATCATTTTTTTTCTAGAAAATTATGTAGAACCCCCAAACATTATATATGTTTTTTTAGCAGACATCCTAGGGAATAAAACGACGGTCATTGCAACATTTTATCTTGCACAGTATTTGCGCAATAATTTTTTTTTATACCAAAAATAGGTAGAAGAATACGTTTTGGCCTAAACAGAGGGGAAAAAAATGTATATATATTTTTGGGGGATATTTATTATAGCAAAAAGTAAAAAATATTGAATTTTTTTCAAAATTGTCGCTCTATTTTTGTTTATAGCGCAAACAATTAAAACCGCAGAGGTGATCAAATACCACCAAACGAAAGCTCTATTTGTGGGGAAAAAAAGGACGCCAATTTTGTTTGGAAGCCACGTCGCACGACAGCACAATTGTCTCTTAAAGCGACGCAGTGCTGAATCGCAAAACCTGGCCGGGTCCTTTAGCTGCCTAAAGGTCCGGGTCTTAATTGGTTAACTATGTGCAGTTGAAGCTGCTGCCTGTTCACTTCCTGGATTTACACAGACACACAGAGGCTCACCTTCAGCACTAAAGCTCATTGGTCCTCTTATGGCTCATCCCCTCTCCCTTCCTGGCAAACTCTCATGAGAGTGAGAGAAAAAGAGAGAGAGCTGTGCATGATTAGGCTTTTTACCAGACAAGAAATAGGAAGTGGGCTGTATAAGGTATTTTCTGGCAAAAAAAAATTACTATCCAAAGTTAAAACAACAAGGGCAGCGAATTTAATAGATGTGTAGATGTGTAATAGATGTGGGGAGGTTTCATAGAACCATTGCAGTCAGTCAGTCAGTCAGTGTTAGACGTTGAGAGAGCAGGACGCTCACACACGAGTCGGCTCTCTCCCAGGGATAGCACAGCTAGGCAGGGTCCTCCCACTGTGCGGCTCCAGGTCTCACAGACAGGCAGGGCTTCCACCTCCCTGTCATTTGCTACCGCCATCCACTTGCCTCTGACCACTTCTACCCGCTGACCCAGGCTTCCCCTGGCTCCTTCACACATCAGGTAAGAGCCTTACTGGGACCATTGGCGGCCATCCTTTTCAGGACAATCCGCCGCAAACACCCATGCCCCACGGCTCTCCCCTGCTCCTTTCCCCCCTCCTCGGTTGCCCCCTCATCACCATCACCACTGTGGTATTCCCCCCACCACCTGCCCACCACAATCCCCGCCATTTCGAGTGCTTTTTTTTTAGACACCCGCGCCAGCCTGTGGGGAACTTGCGGCCTAACGCCACGCCGCTTCCCACACGCTGCTATCGCCTCCTAACAGGCCAAGAAACCCCCTCTCTTACCCCAGAAGGATACCTTCTCCTCCTGGGTATTGATCCAGCACCCCCCGGCATCCCCGATCCATCCAATTAGCAGCAC
The DNA here is from genome assembly GCA_029574335.1 of Rana kukunoris. Taxonomy (NCBI): domain Eukaryota; kingdom Metazoa; phylum Chordata; class Amphibia; order Anura; family Ranidae; genus Rana; species Rana kukunoris. The sequence continues at coordinate 155,562,688 of CM056050.1, read as the reverse complement.
TTAGGCTGGAACCTGTGATCTGATCGGCAGCCATCTTGCTACACCCAACTCTCATCCCCACTCAACTCCCGTCTCAACAAAACAGAACTTGATCCAGGGTTCACCCGATCGCCTCATAAAGGGGTCAGGAAGACATTTTTTGCCCCTGCCGCAGCATATTGGCATAGCACGGCCAGGGTTTTTTTGCCTTACTCTGGACCAAGCCAGGAGAGAGGATTAAGTTAACTCCTCTCTCCGTTGCCCGGGAATCCCACCCCCCCCCGGTGATTGGGACCATGGCGAATCGGCAATATTCTGCAGAAACCATTTGGGGTCTGAGGCGATTCGCCGCTATACTGCCAGCCAGCACCAAAAAAAAACTAAGAACTGAGCGACTATTGAGAATCGATCGACGATTGACTCTCAAAAATTTCAGCCGTTTACCCCAGCCTAAGCACATTTCATGTGCTTTGATCAACACCAGATCGGCAGTAAAACACCGACTTGAAATCCGTGATTTCATTCTACAACACGATCTAGATTGCCTCTTCATTACAAAGAGCTGGCTCACAGCCGACTGTAACACCATTCTAAGAGAACTGGTGCCAGAAAACTACCGTATTATAACGGAAAAAATAATAGGGCAAAGAGGAGGAGGCCTGGCAGTGATTTGCAAGACTTATATTGCAATCACCAAACCAGTCCTTCAAAACCCTCTTCCATTCATGGAAACCCTTTCTCTGCAACTCCAAGCAAACTCCCAGGAGACCGTCCGGATTCTACTCTGCTATAGGCCACCTGGCCCAAAATCGCAGCTTCTCCCATCATTGACAGACTTTATCTCCACCTATACCCTTAACAGCAAACACCTTTTGCTGCTCGGGGACTTCAACCTCTGGGCCAACTCTCCGCAAGACCCCGTTGCCGACGCCTGCATCAACTACCTGGAAGGATTAGGGCTACAACAACAACAACAGTATGTGGGCCCACACATGCTTCAAGTCACACACTCAATCTTATTTTCAGACAAGATCTGGAAATGAAAATCTTGGATAATGAACCGTTGCCATGGACAGATCACCATGCAATTAAATTCATTATTTCCGAATTCCCCCCCTTATCAAAAACATCAAATCCAGTGACAACACACTGGACTAGATGTCAGAAGAAGCTCCACTCAGAACTCTTCAAAGCCACGTTAAGGAAAAAAATAAAAACAATTCAGCTGCATCAAATGGCTGAAGAAACACTGGAGGCCATAAACACAGCCCTATTACAGTCAGCTGACTTAATAGCGCCAAAACGTAAAATCCACATCCGGAAAAATAACTCCAGCTGGTTCAACAACCAACTGGCATTGCTGAAGCAAGAGCGCAGAAGAGCGGAAGCCGCCTGGAAAAGAAGCTCTTCAAATGAGAACCTCTTCATCTACAAGGCAATAACAAGAAAATACCACAAAGAAATCTTCAAAGCCAAGAAAAGCTATTTTTCTGAGGCTATCAACAGCGCCCTAAACCGCCCCCGCGAACTCTTCAAGCTGGTCACTCAGACCATGAATCCAGGCTGTCTTGAAGCCCCCAATTCGGACACAAAAATTTTGCAATGAATGATCGGATTACTTCATTAATAAAATCGAGGGAATCTGACAAAGCATTCAGCAAAACAATTCCCCCCGTAGCCCCCCCGTAATTATTTACACAACACCTGCAGTAATTCACCACAACCTGGTGAATTCACGCTGGAACCCATCTCTATCCATGCCACTGAAAATATCATCGGTGCTCTGCGTAACAGCACTGCTCCGAATGATATCATCCCCACTAAACTGCTGAAGGAATGCGCCGACATCCTGGCACCTCCTATCACGCAGCTTATCAACCAATCTTTCAGGGAAGGCATAGTGCCCTCCCAGTTGAAAGAGGGCATAATTCGACCCATCTTGAAGAAACCCACCCTGGACCCCAAGGACCCACTCCACCGCCGTCCCATAACAGGCCTAAATGTACTCTCAAAAGTAATGGAAAAAGTAGTGGTACAACAGCTGCAACAGCATCTAGATCCCCACAACCTACTTGATCCATTTCAATCGGGATTCCGGGCCGGACACGCTCAAAATATGGGACGCTCTCGAGGCCGCAGACGAAGGAGAATCTTGTCTTCTGGTTCTGTTGGACCTAAGCGCAGCCTTCTATACAGTAGACCACAAGCTTTTATTGACTCGGCTAGCTGAAATAGCCAAAGTCGCAGAAGGCGATTTATCTTGGTTCTCCTCTTTTTTGGAAAACCGATCGCAAATAGTGAAATTAGGACCTTTCACTAAAAAACGTACATTATCGTGCAGAGTTCTTCAAGGATCCCCTCTTTCGCCGGTGTTATTCAACATCTATCTTCGTCCTCTTTTTGAAATCATCAGCAGCCAAAAACTGCTCTATCACTCATTTGCAGACGACACGCAACTGTATTTCCGCATTTGCAATAAAAAGGATCACCACCTCAATCTAGAGACATGTCTCACTTTGATAGAGGACTGGATGACAAAGAGTTATCTTAAACTCAATGGAGCGAAAACAGAACTTCTCCTGTTTCACGCCAAGCGTATGAATCAACCTGCAACAACCTGGACACTCCCGCCCATTCTGGGCAAAATCATCACCCCTAGCGCCAAATTCAAAAGTCTCGGGGTCATCTTCGACTCCTACATGACAATGGACGCACAAATAGGGTCAGTAGTCGGCGGATCTCACCATCTGCTGCGCCTACTACGTAGACTTATTCCTTTTATTCCCAAAGAAGATATAGCGGTCGTGGTGGGAGCAGTTGTAAACTCAAGATTGGACTATGCAAATGCCCTTTACCTCGGACTCCCTAAGTACCAAATCGCTCGTCTACAAGTCGTTCAGAATACGGCCGCTAGACTTGTGACTGGGAAAAAACCCTGGGAATCAATCTCACCTTCACTGAGAACCCTTCATTGGTTACCAGTAAAAGACAGAATCACTTTTAAAGCACTCTGTTTAACGCATAGATGTATCCATGGGAATGCTCCCCATTATTTATGCGAAAAAATAAAAGCTCACAATCCCAATCGCGTTCTGCGATCCACCAACCAAAATCTGCTCCAGATACCGAAAGCCAGAGTCCAAAGGAGAAAGAAGATTCGCGGTCCAAGGTCCCAGACTATGGAACGCTTTACCAACCAGCATTCGGTTGGAGGAGAACCACTTAGCATTCAGGAGAAAGATCAAGACTCATCTCTTTTGATACCAAAAGGGACAGGAACAACAAGCGCCCAGAGGCGATTTAGTTCGCATGTGCCGCGCTATATAAGTTTTCATTCATTCATTCATTCATACCCCCCGAGGAGCTGCTGGTTTGTTTTGGGTGGCACATTTACCTTGTGGTTCTCCGTTGTATGGTGCATTAAGCAGTAGTAAAGGAATGTCCGTAACAGGTGTCTTTTGCTGTGCTCTTTATTACCCAGCCGGGTAAAAACAATAAAATGGTGGTGAAAGGATAGAGTTGAAGGAAGAAGAAAAACAGCAGATTCGGGCGTAGTATTTGGAACAGCCCTTCTCTCATATGTAACACTTTCCGCACCGCTCCTGCCCGAGTGGGATTAGAATACCCGGACAGGCCCCTCTCACTGACCTGGCATTAACCACTTAAGCCCCAGACCAATATGCTGCTAAATGACCAAAGGTGTTTTTAGAATTCGGCACTGCGTCGCTTTAACAGACAATTGCGCGGTCGTGCGACGTGGCTCCCAAACAAAATGTGCGTCCTTTTCTTCCCACAAATAGAGCTTTCTTTTGATGGTATTTGATTGTCTTTGTGATTTAAATTTTTTGCGATATAAATGGAAAAAGACTGAAAATTTGGAAAAAAAATGATATTTTCTACTTTTTGTTTTAAGAAAAATCGAATAAACGAAATTTTAGTCAAACATTTAGGCCAAAATGTATTCAGCCACAAAAATCACAATATAAAAAAAAATTTGCTACCTGGCGGCAACAGTGACACTAATACAGCGATCAGAAAACCGATCGCTTAGTGACACTGGCAATAGGGGGTGAAAGGGTTAACTAGGACGGTGATCAAGGTGTTAAACCTTTATTGGGGGGGTACGGGGCTACCCTGGACCTAACACTAACTGCCTGTCACACTAACTGTCACACTGACACTAAATGCAGTGTTCAGTAAATATATGATCACTGCAATCAGTGACACTGTGATAGGGGGCTGGGGGGGGGGCGTGATCGGAAGGGGTTAAGTGTGCCTTAACACTTTTTCTGAATTGCGCAGATCCTCTAGCCCTGGATAACAGGAGAGAATTCCCTATATATTTTGTGAGGAGAATGTGTAGGAATTGAACATTTATTAAAAATGTATATACAATTCCCTGAGAACTTGATATCTTTTCCTAGATAAGGGGAATGTTTCATTACAGGATTTAATTGTAGAGCCTGTTCTTGGGGTGAAGCTAGAAGATCCCTGATGTCTCCATTGAGAGGACCTTGCTGTCACATAAGGGGCTTGTCAGTACATACATATATACATGGTTAGGACACATGTTAATACATGTAGCGCCCCCTTACTTTCAGTATGGGCACTACGCTAAAGTTAGAATTTGGAATAGGAGAGTTACATTGCTCCCATTCGCGATTTATCTAAATTCTGACTTCTGTTATTCTAGAAAGGTTCCCTGGGCTAGTCTGCACTCTAGGGATGTGGTATCATTTCTGGCCAGCAGTTGGCACCAGCGGGGTTTCTGGCAGAGCAAGTCTTACCCAGCAGCCAATTGGATGAGTTCGTCCCTCGCGGGGCATGCTGGGGAAGGGTATATCTGTGACGGGTGTCATGTGTTCTAAAATCTTCGCGGGGTCCCGGTTCCAGGTGCGGCATCCACCTTTAAAGTGCGCGCATCCATGGACCCTGCCGGCTTGGCCCACCTGGCCAAGCTTACAGGCTTCACCGAGCCTCAACCGGAGGCGAAAGGGAACCCCAGTGACTTACTGGGTTCCCAGTCCTATTGAATGGATCCCAGGCTGGGTGCCGTGCGATTGGGGGATCGGCTCGAGGGGAACCCGGAGGCAGGTTTTCCACAGGGCCTGAACGAACCAATTGGGGATCCGGTGACCAGGATGCTGACAGGTACGCTTTACTGTCTCCCGTGACCTGTGCTGGAGTCTACTGGGAGGATTCGCTCTGTTCATTCACCTAATCTCATCTAAAGCAATTGGCCTGTGGCAGAGGCTCTAGAGCCAGGTCTGTGTGAAAGACCTGTTCCTCCCAGACATCAAAAGTGACGCCTCGGCTGCCAGGTTAGAGAGAAAACCTGTCTGTGGGCACTTCACCCACTTAAGCAGGAGTGGCAAAGAGTTTACAAATTGGTACTGCTAAGGGCAGAGTTGCCCGTTCATATCCAGGCCTGACACTGCAAGTTCTCCTCTTCTTTCATCAACCTGTCTTTCCTTCCTAACTGAAGTTGATGTTGGCTGTGTTGGCCTGGAAATAAATTGTAGTGCTCACCCCCGAAGGAGCCGCTGGTTTGATAATGGGACCGGCATGTTGAAGTTACCCTTGCATGGTCTAGGGATGCATCAGAACACTTTGTAATAATTTGAATGTCCAGACAGGCAATAAAGATCTTTTCAAGCTTTAATTCCAGGCCAACATCGCCAAACATCAACTTCAGTTAGAAAAGGACAGAACAGGTTGATCCATAGAGAGAGATTTTTGATGTCAGGCCTGGATAAACTCACAGCGCAACTCAGCCGTTGGTAGCGCCATTCTATACGTGTCACCGCCACAACGCAGGCTAGGAGGTCTCTTCCACTGACCCGGCTCTAGGCCTCTGCCACAGGCCAATGTAATCTGAATAATTTGTCAACACTCGAACAGAGCGAATCCTTCCAGCTACTTTTCCATGCGTCCGGCACCATGCGACAGCAAAGCGTACCTGTCAATGGCTTGGGTACCGGATCCTCCCGGCAACATTTAGGAACCCAGCTAACCACTGGGGTGCCTTCAGATTCGTCCCCGATCGAGACTCTGCACAGCCTGGATCCTGGCCAGGCGGGCCACACCGATGGGGTCCCTGGGTGCGCGCACCCTGAAGGTGCATGCCGCACCCCGACTCCAGGACCCCCCGCAGGAGAGTGCAAAAGAACCACGAGCACCTGACCTCCATCCCAGATGTACCCCTCCCCAGCATGCCCAGCGAGAGAAGAAACTCTCCAATTGGCTGCTGAGGAAGACTGGATCTGTCAGGAACCCCTCTAGCTCCCACTGCCGGCCAAGGATGAACTTACATCCCCAGAATGCAGTCCGAACCAGTGGACATTCCCAAACGACACAGGCCAGTAATTTAACAATCGCGATTGAGAGCAAAGAAACTCTCCCAATCAACTATCCTTTTAAGCGCAATACCAGCGCTAAACGCAGGGGGCGCTACAAAAGCATTGGAAAAACCCTTATTGACTGTCTGGACCTCCGCTCACTACTTTGTTTCTGCATCACACCCCTAGACAAGTTACCCCTAGGGTAACTTAATTTGCCGATCCCAACAATCAATTAGCGGCTCCTTCGAAAGGATTAAATAAAAGAGGAAGCAATTCAAATGTAAATATACCAATTTTTTATTGTGTGTTTTATGAAAGTATAATTATGGATCAATACACATTTTTTTCCTTTTCCAACTATAAATACTCTGATTAAACCAAGAGTCCTTTGGTAAAATCAATTGGCCAGAAATGAAGATCATCTAGTGATCCTCTCGCCCAATCACTGACACACTTTTGACCAAGAGATTCCAAGCCTGCCCACCACGACAAGGTAGACTCTTCTAGGGCAGGAACTACAATAACTACACTAATCTACCCTACTGGATGCTAGGCATCCTTTTTCTAATGTTGGGTGTATGTTTGTAGTAGGCCTCATCCTATAATCTGTGTGTGCGATCTACTCTCCTAATTTGGTTGTGTGTGTGTGTGTGTGTACATCTATCTAAAGCATGGAGTGGTCAGTTTATGTACAACTGGATGTCCTCTGTTAGTGTAGGTCAGTGTATGCCAGTGTCATGGTCTTACCTCTTTGCAGGCTTCTCATCACTGACATGTGCTAGCAGCCATCTTGCTTCATGGGGTTCTTGTAACCTGCCACACCCTGCGGCTCCTCCTTCCCACTGGGAGGAGCTGGCTGCTCAGCATATATATAGATGGCAGCTGCAGCATTTCCTCGCTTGGGCCTTTCGTCTGATACCCCTTCTGTGATCGTGCTGCTTGCTCTTGGTCACCAACCCGGCTCTTACGGACGTTCCTTCTGGTTCCTGATTCCCGGCTTCTTTTCACGACTTCTCTGGCTACAGACTCCGGCTTGGCTGACTCCCATCCCTGGCTATCGACCCTGGCACTGGTGGACGACTCTTCTGGGTGTTTGATCGTCAGTTTGGACTTTGACCTTGCTGTTTGATTTTCAATAAAATCTTCACATTCATTTATCTGTTTATGTACGTCTGATTCATGCTTCCATGACAGCCAGTTGTTGTATGTTGTCCAGTGTGTGTCAGTAAATAAACGTTCAACAGTAATCAACAGAAAAAAATATCTGTGAACCAATCTGGGGGTGTCATAAACATTTTATTTTTATATCTTTTTTTTTTTTAAACAAACATTAGTGAGGAGAAAGGGAGAGGATCGGGAGTTAACAGAGGATGGGACAAGAAAAGTATTTCATTAAAAATAAATTACAGATACATGGAGTAGTAGATCTGTATGGATTATCTAAAATATTATATATTTAGTGTTGTGAAAAAAAAAAATCCGGCCTCCATCCATCCCCGTAGCCGGCCAGCTCCACCTTTTTTGTTAGATGTCTGGGAGCCTTCACCCGAGCGATAGAGGCTACATCAGGGTAAAGGTACTCCCCTTCTGCGGAAAGTGTCTGGGGCACTCACCCGAGAGCTAGAAGCTCCATCAGGAGGAAACGACCGCTCTTTGGCGGTGTCTTAGGCACTCACCTGAGAACTAGAAGCTCCATCAGGGTGAAGTACACCTGAGAACTAGAAGCTCCATCAGGGTGAAGCAACCCCTTTCGGTAAGAATTGTCGTGGAGTCCTCGCCTGAGAGCTGGAGGCTGCGTCAGGATAAAAGGACTCAATTTCTGTGTAAATTGTCACAAGTATATTTATTTCCAATCATTGTCTGCTAGAAGCAGAAGATAGAAACAAATATACAGATCGGTATACATTACCCCATGATGTTTCCTGAGTACATGAAATATGTAGGTGTTACTTTATACATACACGAAGATGATGTTGGGATCTCCATGTTCGTCCAGCCCCAGGTTGATGGGAACACACACGATGTCCTCACGTGGAATGGGCGCTCGGCACATGGGACACGTTGGGTTAAGTTGGAGCCACCTGTGGACACATGCAAAGTGGAAAGCATGATTACAAGGCAGTGTCATGCAATCCTGTACAGCATACTCACAGAGGCAGATGGCACAGGTAGGCTGCACCACTGCCGGTGGTCCCTGTGGTGGCGCTGCCTCCTCCCATCCTCTTCTCCTGTTGTGAGCCTGACGGGATCGCCTTCCCCGTTGCCCACGTCTTGCAGCTCGTGGCATGGTGGTGACCTAGAAAAAGACAAAAACAATTGTTTTAAATATTTGTAATAATAACAATATATACAATAATACGATAGCAATATATTCAAATAAAAAATGCTAATAATCGCAGGAGACACAATGTGACTCGGTCAGCTCCCAGTGCAGGAAAGTTATGAAACAATTGCAGTCCGGTTTGAACCGGTTTGCAGCCCACTATGACATCACACACCTCATACCAGCTGCCACTTTTCAGGCCTGGAAACTTTGACTGTGACTGGGAATTCCTCAGTCATGTAACAATGTAGCCAAATTTGATATCATTTCATAGATTTTACATAAACTGTACTATGGTCATTTTAATGGCTGGGTGTCATTCTCCGTATCTGTTCTTATCCTGTATGTATGGACTCTCCACAGTATCACTTCTCTTGTCCCGTATGCTGGGTGTTTTTTTCCAGTATCATACTAACCTAGGTGGATGCTGCATCTGCCCCCCCGAGCCTGTACACTGAGAAGCGAGCAATAGAACACCATTGATCGCTCTGTTCTGCCATCTCCGTGAGCAGAGAGCTGCAGACTGTCAGTGACAGCTCTCTGCTCTGCCCCCTCCTCGCTCACTGGGGCGCTGGGCTGTGGAGTGGGTGGAGCGGCTGGCTCAGGCTCTGAGCGGCTCACTGAGAGGCTGATCCGGGTGTTGGTCCAGGGACCTAGCAGATCCCGACTTCTATTGTCGTAATGACGCGGACCCTGGAACGACTTCTGTGATGTCAGCAGAAAGTGGACTTCGGCCCGGTACCCTGATGAAAACGGGTCACAGGAGTGCAAAACAATCTTAGGCTGTACTTCTCCTTTAAAGCCAGTTTCTCCCTCCTCCTACCCATCGGCTTTCAGCTGCTGGAGGGAGAGACACAGACATGGCCAGATCCAGTGGGATGCTGATTTTCACCCAGTTGTGCCCTTTGGTGATGCCCAAGTGGCCGCTGATCTCCCCCCACTATCGCCCGTTCCCAGAGCCAAGAAAAGGGAATGGCATCCTGGAGCAGTGAGAGGAGAAGTGGCAGAGTGGAGAGATGGCATCAGGCTGCACACACACACCGTTTGATTACTGCCCCCTATCTCCTCCAAGGGCTGCTCATCTCCCAGCAGCAGGAAATGTGGATGGGGGGCGGTAATCACACTGTAATGTGTAAAGTCAGATCCCATCTAAGAGTGATCCTGTCTCATTTTCAGGAGGAGCTCTCTAGTGACAGGAGAGGGTGAAGGGGGGAAGGCTACAGGGAAATCGTACACAATGGGAGGGGGGAATAATTGTATGTGCTTTGGATGTTTGTGGAGAAGGGGGATGGGCAGCTATGTGTGCTGAGAAGTGTAATCAGGATGGGGGGATTTAGTACAAGGAAAAATGGGGAAGTATATGTGCTACTTCTAGGAGGAGAGTTTGCAGGGATTTGAGCCAGGAGGGGGCATTGGGTGAATGTATGAGCTAGGAGAGAAGGGGTGAACATTTCTGCTAAGGGGGGCTTGAGCTGGGAGGAGGGATGAGAGGAATTTGTGCTGGGAGGATGAATGGGGGAGGGATTTGTACTAGGAGGGATTGGGGGGGGGATCTGTGCTGGAATGAGGAATTGGGGGGGATTTGTACTAGGAGGGATAGGAGGGAATGTGTGCTAGGAGGGGGATTGAGGAGGGGGATCTGTGTTAGAAGTGATTGGGAGGATTTGTGTTAGGCGGAGGAATTGGGGGGGTGGGGGCTTGTACTAGGAGGGATTGGTGGGATTTGTGCTATGATGAGGGATGGGGGCGGGTATTTTTGCTGGGATGAGGGATGGGGGGGGGGGGGTTTGTGCTGGAATGCGGAACTTGGGGGAGTAGATTTTTGTTAGGAGGGGGAATGTGAGTTGGGAAGCGGGATTGGGGAGCAAAGATTTAATCTGGGAGGAGGGTGGCCGTGTTGGGTAGGCCCTGTGATTTCTATGCCCCCCCTGGTGGGGATCTCTGTGCCCCCAATGGGTAGTGTGTGCCCCCAGGAAGGGATCACTGTGCCCCCACTGGGTAGTGTGTGCCCCCAGGTGGGGATCTCTGTGCCCCTACTGGGTAGTGTGTGGCCCCCAGCAGGGATCTCTCTGTCCCCACTGGGTAGTGTGTGCCCCCAGGCGGGGATCTCTGTGCCCCCACTGGGAAGGGGTGAGGGAGAGGCGGCAGGTGGTGGCATCTATGTCAGCAGGCAAGCTGCTTTTGGTCCAACCAGAAAGGATGACTGTGACCGCGCATGCTCTATGCGGCCCCTGTATCCTAGCAATGGTAAACGTGGAAATCAGTGACTTAAGGACGTCCGTCTGGTGCGAGCCGGAAACAAACACAGAAGCTGTCACATGGGAGGGGACACTTACAGCAGGCAAGTGGTGACTCAATAAAGATACCAGCCCAGGAGACTCTCGTGGGGCCCCTACTGGTCCCAGGCCCTTGGGCATTGCCAGTCCGCCCCTGGTAACATTACTTTTATGATTTGATGTATAATAAAGTGCAATGGAACCTTGTATTACGAGCATAGTCCGTTTCAGGAGATCAAATCAAAGCAAATAGCAAATCAAAGCGAGCTTCCCCATAGAAGTCAATGGAAATTTAAAAAATGTGTTCCGACTTGACTTCAATGGCATGCAATACCACATGTGACCAGAGGTGGGGGGGGTGTCGGAGACATTGGAAAGGCTCAGAAAAAAATAAAACGGGAACAGAGTATTTCCGAATGGCTCTGAACCGTTCCAAGTGTCGCCCGTGGCCCCACACCTCTGGCCAAATGCAGTACTGCACATCCCATTAACTTGAATTTAGCTAGAGTTGAAAAAAAAAGTTGCTCATCTTTCAAAATGCTTGTTACTCGTAAACCAAAGTTCCACTGTACATTTTGTATTTTTACTAATTCAATAGGTTAACTTTGTCACCACCTCGGTGCCTTAGACAGCTTCTCCTACCTGCCCTCCAAGGGTGGCAGCCTAGAAGGGTGGGCACCCCAAAGCTCAAATACACATGTTGTATGTGGGTGTAAATGTGTGTGTGGTGTGTATAAAGATATATATCTACACACACACACACACACACACACACACACACTATATTGTCAAGTATTGGGACACCTGCCTTTAACGCACATGAACTTTAATGGCACATTATCCGTAGGGTTCATATTGATTGGCCCACCCTTTGCAGCTAAAAACTTCATCTTCTGGGAAGGATGTCCAAAGTTTAGGAGTGTGTAAGGAATGTGACCATTCTTCCAAAGTGCATTTGTGATCAGGCAAAGATGTTGGACAAGAAGGCCTGGCTTGCAGTCTCCACTCCCAAAGGTGTTTCTAAGGTTTAGGTCAAATTGTGCAGGCAGTCAAGTTCCTTCACCCAAATTTGCTACCCATGTCTTTATGGATGCTTTGTGCACTGGTCCAAATAATTTGGTGGAGGAGGGATTATGGTGTGGGGTTGTTTTTCAGGGGTTGGGCTTGGCCCCTTAGTTCCAATGAAGGGAACTCTTAAGGTGTCAAACAAGACATTGTCAATTTCAAGCTCCCACTTGTGGGAACAGTTGGGGACGGCACCTCTGTTCCAACATGACTGCAAATACAAAGCAAGGCCCATAAACACACAGACTAGCAAGGGTGGTAGAAAATGACTTCAAGGCAAAAATTCACATTATAATAATAACTAAAACATATAAAATGGTTAACAATCTATAAAATAAAAAATTCCAAAGTGCTATAATGGTGGGAACCTCCCATAAAAAGTTGTTGCCTGAGTTGATCTATGGCAAATATCTATAGGAGGGGTTTACCATCCCTGTAAGTTGTTTGTATGTCTTCTTTTCAGTTTGGTGTGTTTTATATGTAAAGTTACGTCTCATAGAGACCGGTATTGTGGTAATATTGATATTTCCATACATTGGAGGGTTCTACCATTATTAAGTTATTGATTAGTAAGTTAGAGCTGCACTTAACAGTGATGAGCGGCAGGCCTTTCACTGACACTTTTTTATTTCACCTCCAGTAGTTTATTGTACATAGTAGTGTGGTGATTACCTGATATACTAAGGATCGGCGTGTGACATTAATAAACATCAACAGATTTTAGTTTTGCCCCAATAGGCCGACCCCCCCATGGGGCTGCTGAGTTCATCTCCCCGTCCCTGCACTGATGGTAACTGATTGACAGCACTGATTGGTGCCACTGATTGACAGCACTGATGGCCACTGATAGACAGCACTGCTTGGTGGCAGTGATAGGTGGTAATGCTTGGCAGCACCATTGGGGCCCAGATTGGCACTGATAGGTGGCACTGGCAGTACTAATGGCACCGATAGGCTGCATTGGCAGCATTTAGTGGCATTGGCAGCTTGGGCCTTGAGGCACTGATAGGTGGCATGGCAGCACTAATGATGATAGGCAACGATTGGCAGCTTAGTGGGATTGATGGGCAGAACAGACGATAGTCAACACTGATAGACAGCACTAATAGCCAGCACTGATGGGCACTGATTGGCAGCACTGAAGGGCACTGATAGGCCCCCCTATACCTCATTCCTCACCTTCCCCCTCTATACCTCATTCCTTACCCCCCCTCTATACCTCATTCCTCACCTCCCCCCCTCTATACCTCATTCCTCACCTCCCCCATACCTCATTCCTCACCTCCACCCTATACCTCATTCCTTACCCCCCCCCTATACCTCATTCCTCACCCCCCCCCCCATACCTCAATCACAAGCAGGGGGCAAGATTTTGCTCCTGCAGGTTTTCCTGGCCAGGACAAGTACTGTCAGTGAGTAAAGCAATGATGTAGCGGGCCTTTTTTTGGGGGCATCAGATTGGCCCGGAGAGGAAGGGGTTGGCTGGGTAAATTTAATTCTGGGACGCTCCTCTCCCCCTCCTCTCTACAGCGCTGGCATTCTGACTGTGGGCACTTGGCTGTGGCCTCCCACTGTGCATGTGCAAGCCGCGCTGTAAATAGGGTTCCCACATGTCCCAGATTGCCTGGGATTGTCCCGCAATTCACATTTGTGTCCCAGGCACCTTCGTTCCTGGGACAATGCAGTGTCCCAGAATGAAATGAGGACACACAGCCACCCTAAGGCCGGATTCACACCTATGCGAATTGGTTGCGGCTTAAACCGCATCTAATACGCAGAACATTTCTAAATACATTGTTTTCAATGAGGCTGGTTCATATATGTGCGATGCATTCGCACTGCGCATTGCAGTAAAAACGCGTGCGGATTTTATGTCTTGAGGTGCGGCTCAGGTGCGAATTCAGTCCCATTATCTTCTATGGGTACGCAGCTGATTCGCAGATGTGTTCATTTCTCTTCAGGAATTTCTCTCATTCAGCTCAATACATTTCTCCCCCACTCTCCTCTCACCCGGAACTTCTCCCAGGTCTCCAAATTCGCAGATAAAACGCAATGGATCTGCTGAACACTTCCCTTATCTATCTGCAGAGATTACAGAGCTGAAATTCGCACCGCACAAGTGTGATTCCGGCCTAATAGACAATTGCCAAACTGGTTGCTAGGGTCGCCCCTCCTGGCGTCTAGCAACCAGTAACTTTTCAGAGTTAGGCCAAGAGGAGCAAGGCCTTCAGTACCCAGTGCTGCCCTACTCTCCCAGTCCACCCACCTCCTCTCCTTCTACAGCAGCACCTCCTGACTCCTCCAGGCTTCAGTGACCTCCTGGCAGGTGGCAGTATTCTGTAGTGCTGGCTGGCTTAGATCCACAGTTTGACTGCCCGTCCGACTCCCACAGCATATTGCCCGACTTCTCCTCCTCCCGCCTGCGGCCCGAGCCATCCAACTGCCTGAGGAGGGCTCCCTAGCCTGGACAAGTTCCCCCCACTTGTCAGAGGAGGCTGACAAGTGGGGGAAAATAAAAATGAAGCTGACAAGTGGGGGCAATAAAAAATATATATGTAAAAATTGTATACCACCTGTCTAAACTGGTGACCACTGTTTGCTTTTGTTTTTCCAAAAATTGTCAAAAAAAAGTATCAAAAATCATATTTTTTTGAGCTAGCACGTGTGCGTGCCCGGGGGCTGAGGTTGTGTGTGGGGGGTGTCCCTGAATGGCAGTTCAGAAATGCGGTCACCCTAGCTGTAAATAGCCGGGCAATCTTCTGGGACCTGAGACATGTCCCACAAGATTGCAGGGGGGAGGTGAACTTTCTTCCAGTGCCACGGAGCCTCAGGAGAAAGTGGGAGCTGGATGCCTCTAAAAAGAGGGTATCCACTTCCCTCCTCACATGCCAGATGTGGCACATCAGGGGGACACCTTCACTTAGACCCCTTTCACACTGAGTTTTTCAGGCGGTACAGCACTAAAAATATCGCTGCTATACCACCTGAAAAACTCTTTACTCAATGTGAAAGCGATGCACTGGCGGGAGAGAAAACAATGGGAAACCGCGGCAATACCGCCCGCAATGCGCCTCTGCAAAGTCGCATTGCAGGCGGTATTAACCCTTTATCAGCCGCTAGCGGGGGTTAATACAGCACTGCTAGCGGCCCATTTCCGCGGTATAGCGCCGCTATTTTTAGCAGGGCTATACCGCCACCGCGGCTCCCGCTCCAATGTGAAAGGGCCTTAAAGTGGAAGTTCAATTTTTGGGTTGTGAATGAAGGTGAATTTAGGACAACATAATAACCAACATTATACAATGAACAATTTGAATGGTTATACACATTAAGGGTGATTACCAATAAGTATTGTGACAACAAAGGAAAAAAAAAAAAATAGCTGGTGCAATGTGAAACCAAAAGAACTTTAAATAAAACACAATACTAGATCCAAACAGACTATAAGACCAGAGAAAAATCCATGGGGGAATGCCTCTGGATACACAAAATAAATAAATGAATAAATAAAGTCTCTGGTGAAAAAAACAAAAAATGTCCAGGAAAGTCCAGAGTGAAATAGTGGTGCCAGGAAAGGGTGACAACAGAAAACACCTCGGGTGGTCCCCAGCTCCTCACCTCAAGGCTATTGCACGGATAGCCTACAACAGCACCTCCCGGTGGAGGACAGTGATCCCTCAGCAGGGCAAGCAGCAGAAGCACTCCTCAGCAGTAAAAAAAATGAAGCAGGTAGAAGCTGGTAAGTGACAGTACAAAAACTTCTATGTGGACAGCTTGTGTCACTCATTCATCCACTCACCACAGGGTGATGGATGATGGGCCTATCTCCCACGAACAGCGAGTTCGTTCTTGATCAAGTAGCAGGTACCCTCTTCTAAGATGGCCAAATAGTCACTCAAAGCAATGGACCTCTCAGGTAGCATACATGATGAAAAAAGAAACAGACCATAGCGCAATCCCGCAAGGTAAAAAAACACATTTTATAAAAAATAAAAAATAATAAAAAATAAACACTCACATTTAAACGATCCAATGGGCATAAAACAAACAGACGTCAGGTGGAACACAGCGCTATGGTCTGTTTTCTGTGGTGAGTGGATGTATGAGTGACACAAGCTGTCCACATAGAAGTTTTTGTACTGTCACTTACCCGCTTCTACCTGCTTCATTTTTTTTTACTGCTGAGGAGTGCTTCTGCTGCTTGCCCTGCTGAGGGATCACTGTCCTCCACCGGGAGGTGCTGTTGTAGGCTATCCGTGCAATAGCCTTGAGGTGAGGAGCTGGGGACCACCCGAGGTGTTTTCTGTTGTCACCCTTTCCTGGCACCACCATTTCACTCTGGACTTTCCTGGATATTTTTTTTTTTTTCACCAGAGACTTTATTTATTCATTTATTTATTTTGTGTATCCAGAGGCATTCCCCCATGGATTTTTCTCTGGTCTTATAGTCTGTTTGGATCTAGTATTGTGTTTTATTTAAAGTTCTTTTGGTTTCACATTGCACCGGCTAGTTTTTTTTTTTTCCCTTTGTTGTCACAATACTTATTGGTAATCACCCTTAATGTGTACAGTATAACCATTCACATTGTTCATTGTATAATGTTGGTTATTATGTTGTCCTAAATTCACCTTCATTCACCATCCACCCCACCAGTCACCTGCCCCATTCCCACACATATTAACCCATTCCCCCCTCCCCCTTTCACTATTTCAGCGCAGACACCACCCCCTCCCTTTTTATATGCCAATTTCTCTCTGCCCAGGACAGAGTGTTAGGGTCTGCTGCAGTATCCCCAGTCCACCTCCCAGCCCCACTCCATCCCCCTTGGTAGCGCAGGAGCCTTTCCATATATACATTTTTGGGTGGAACGCCTGTGATTTTTCCAGGTCGGGGAGATTTTTACATTTTTAGCACAATGCCTTTAATAGCTACATTAAACTTTTCTCTTGTTATAGTGCCCTTTATTGTGATTATAGACCTCAGGATCAAAAAGTGTATGACAGAAATACTGTAATGTCTGCAGCAACCAAACAGATAATCGTTTCCATGTTCCAAGTCACGTCACAGGAGAATCTGGTAGGCCATGTCTAACAATATTGCTTTCATTTTCTGTAATGAGATCCTTTTTTTTGCATTGCACAGTTTTTCACAACGTAGGTCCTTTAACAACTTCCCGCCTGGTCAATAGTAGATTGACGTCCGGGAAGTGGTTAGGTTATCCTGACTGGACGTCTATTGACGTCCTGCAGGATAACAGCCGCCGTGCGCCCGTGGGGGATCGCATTGCGGCGATCGGTGGTGTGTCAGTCTGACACACCACAACACCGATCTCAGTAAACAGCCTCCGACGGAGGCTCTTTACCAAGTGATCAACCGTGTCCAATCACGGTTCATCACGATGTAAACAGGAAGAGCCATTGATCGGCTCTTCCTCACTCGCATCTGACAGACGCAATAGAGGAGAACCGATCGGCGGCTCTCCTGACAGGGGGGATTTGCGATGATTGTTTATCAGAGCAGCCCCCCTCGGATGCCCACATTGGACCACCAGGATGCCACCCAGGACCACCAGGGAAGCACCCAACATGTGGATGGCCAGGTAAGACCCCATGGCCATCCACATGTACAAATGTATACATACTGTAACATATGCCAATCAGTGCCCACAAATGGGCACTGACTGGCAACATCATGGCACAAACATTTGTGATGCCAGCAATGCCACTCACCAGTGTCATCAGTGCCACTTACCAGTGTCCATCAGTGCCACCTACCAGTGCTCATCCATGCCCATCAGTGCCCACCTATCAGTGCCCGTCCACCCATCAGTGCCAGCTATGAGTGCCCATCAGTGCCGCATACCAGTGCCACCTAATCGGTGCCCGCCAGTGCCGCCTTATCAGTGCCCGTCGTTGAAGAAGAAAAGGTAAATTAACAGAAACAAAGAAAAACTTAGTTTTTTTCAAAAATGTTGCTCTTTTTTTATTTGTTGCGCAAAAAAAAATCGCAGAGGTGATCAAATACCACCAAAAGAAAGCTCTATTTGTGGGAAGAAAATGATAAAACATTTGTTTGGGTAAAGTGTAGCATGACCGCACAATTGTCATTCAAATTGTGACAGCACTGAAAGCTGAAAATTGGCATGGGCAGGAAGGTGTATAAGTGCCTGGTATGAAAGTGGTTAATGAGCATGTGCTAGTTATACAATTTTAATTCTCACCATTGGTGTACATGCAGTGTATGGATTTTTTTTAATAAAGCTTATGAAATGACATTTTTCTTTAGAATATGAGTCCAAAATATAAAAAAAAAAATGTAATTACTTGATTGTCCCCAGAGAGCCTCCCTTAAATAAGTGTCCCCAACGGGCTGAGCCCCCCTTACATCAGTGTCCCCAGAGAGCCTCCCCTTACATCAGGGTCCCCAGAGGCCCCCCAAAATAAGTGTCCCCAGAGGGCCCCCTCTTAAATCAGTGTCCCAGAGGCCCCTCCCCTCTTACATCGGGGTCCCCAGAGAGCCCCCCTTACATCAGGGTCCCCAGAGTCCCCCTAAATAAGTGTCCCCAGAGGGCCCCCCTGTTACATCGGGGTCCCCAGAGAGCCTCCCCTTACATCAGGGTCCCCAGAGGCCCCCCAAAATAAGTGTCCCCAGAGGGCCCCCTCTTCATTAGGGTCCCCAGAGAGCCCCCCTTACATACGTGTCCCCAGTGGCCTCCTTTATACGTGTCCCCAGAGGCCCCCTCAAAAAGCAGTGTCCCTAGAGGGCCCCCCCTTAAAGCAGTGTCCCTAGAGGGCCCCCCTTAAATCAGTGTCCTCAGAGAGCCCCCCTCTTAAATCAGCGGACCTTTCCTTGTGTCCCCAACAGCGGTGGAGAGCGGACCTCTCCTCATTTCCCCTACGGCAGTGGAGAGCAGACTTTCCTCCAGTTAGTTTGACGTCATGTCCCCGTGTTCTTTATTTTGGTTTTATATTGAAAAAACTTCCCTTCTGAACCTTGTTTACCCCCTTGATGTATTTAAAGGTTTAAGGCCGGCTTGACATATGTGGGGGTTTCCCTGAATCCAATTTGCATGACTTGGAGCCGTTTCACACGGGCCTGGGGCAGGTACTGTGCATGTTTGGGTCCAGTTCCGGTGCAAAATCGGGCAAAGATTTGCATCTAAAATCGGTGAACAGGCACAAACCCAAAGCCACACATATGTGAATCTGGCCTCAATCATGTCTCCCCTTTCCCCCAGACTGTACATATTAAGTTGCTGAAGTCGCTTGCCATATGTTTTATCTCCCAAATCTTCCACCATTTGTGTTTCCCGTCTCTGGACTATCTTATCGATATCTTACAGTCGGCATGTTTGCGGATGGTCAGGAGGAGGAGTCACAGACTGCCCAGAATTTAGGATGGAGATGAAGTCCCTGGTGGTCCACAGTGACCTCCTGAGTGCCTTGTGAGGTCACCTGAGGGACGGGTGGGGACATTTCACTGATTACGACAAGGAAGCCTCTTGTCCTTACAATAAACCAAACTGATCATCTCTGCTAAAGACCAATTTATTCAGTTGAAATTTCCACCTAGGATTAACCTTACCAGCAGATATCAGACTGAGATGGGCACCTTTTATCACATGGCGTGGAGTTGTCCTTAAATCCCAAATTGGGGAACGGCAGTGGTCACCTTGATCTACAGGAAGCAGGTCCAAGCAGCAGATTCCATTCATCTGCTTCTTACCGTTAGTTCCCCTATGGCTCCTCTTCTGTTTAGCAGAGACCATCTGCACACATGCTGACTGTAAGGGGTGGGTACAAGCCGAGTGGCTCACCCTTGGGTGGCCTCAACTGAGTCACTCGGATTGCATTAGCCTGCATCTGTCCTTTACATCTCCCATGGACGGGGGCCATGGAGGTTTTAACTACTTCCCACCCTGCGGCCGACTATATATGGCCGCAAGGTGGCTCTCATCTGCTGGGAGGCCGTCACACACAGGTGCCGATATGCATGCCTGGCGGCCGCGATGTCCGCCATGCGCCCGCGATCGGCAGTCACAGAGCCAGGGTCCCCTAAACACAGAGCTCCACGTCCTGTCAGGGAGAGACCAATGGTGTGTCCCTTGTACATAGGGACAACCATCGGTCACCTCCCCCAGTCAGTCCCCTCCCCCCACAGTAAGAATAACTCCCAGGGTACATATTTAACCCCTTGATGCCCCCTAGTGTCAAACTCTTCCCTGCCAGTCACATTTATACAGTAACCAGTGCATTTTTTTTTCCGCTATATAAATGTGAATGGTCCCAAAAATGTGTCAAAAGTGTCAGATGTGTCCGCCGTAATATTGCAGTTGTGACAAAAATCGCAGAGATCGCCGCCAATACTAGTAAAAAAAATAAAAATAATTCTATCCCCTATTTTGTAGGCGTTATAACGTTTGCGCAAACCAATCACTATACGCTTATTGTGATATTTTTTTATTTTTTTTACCAAAAATTTGTAGAAGAATACATATCGGACTAAACTGAAAAAAAATATATATATATTTTTTTTAAATGGGAAATTTATTATAGCAAAAACTAAAAAATATTGTGTTTTTTTCAAAATTGACGCTCTATTTTTGTTTATAGCGCAAAGAACAAAAAACGCACAGATGATCAAATAGCACCAAAAGAAAGCTCTATTTGTGGGGAAAAAAAAGGACACCAATTTTGTTTGGGAGCCACGTCGCACGATCGCGCAATTGTCATTCTAAGCGTAACAGTGCCGAAAGCTGAAATTTCGCCTGGGCAGAAAGGGGGTATATGTGCTCAGTAAGCAAGTGGTTAAACTAGACTGGTGCATTGCACCCCCCGGATGAGAACTACTCATTGCCAATGCCTACCAGCCCACAGCATTGCAGTAAGCAAATGTATCACTCCTCTAATGCAGACACAATCTCTGACCTTTCAAGTGACACTACGACTAGAGAAATCAGCAATGACAGGGGAGGTCTCTGCTCTTCTGTCACCAATCACACAACTGTACAAAGCACTGCCCCCCACTCCAAAGAGCTCACCCTAAGGACCCCTGGGGGTTGTAGGACTGTCACATTAACCTCCGTGAAAAGCCAAGAAAAAATAAATAAAAACATATATATGTGTCAAAATACTTTTATTAAAAGAGCTTACATTGGTACAAAATTTTTTTATACAACATAATAAATTATAAAATGACTTCCTGAACCAGAATAAAATACAAAAATATTTTAACATCCATCCGCTAACTTTTTATTTTTCAATAAAATTCTAAGCCCTAAAGCAGGCCATACATTAAGCACCGTCCCACAATTGGCTGGAAGCACACTGCAAAAGAAAAGAACCGCCCTACAAACAAGGCGGTGTATGGGTGACAAGGCGGTGTAGGGGTGACAAGGCGGTGTAGGAGTGACAAGGCCGTGTAGGGGTGACAAGGTGGTGTAGGGGTGACAAGGCCGTGTAGGGGTGACAAGGTGGTGTAGGAGTGACAAGGCCGTGTAGGGGTGACAAGGTGGTGTAGGGCTGACAAGGCCATGTAGGGGTGACAAGGCCGTGTAGGGGTGACAAGGTGGTGTAGGGGTGACAAGGCCGTGTATGGGTGACAAGGCGGTGTAGGGGTGACAAGGTGGTGTAGGGGTGACAAGGCCATGTAGGGGTGACAAGACCATGTAGGGGTGACAAGGTGGTGTAGGGGTGACAAGGCCGTGTAGGGGTGACAAGGCCGTGTAGGGGTGACAAGGCCATGTAGGGGTGACAAGACCATGTAGGGGTGACAAGGTGGTGTAGGGGTGACAAGGCCGTGTAGGGGTGACAAGGCCGTGTAGGGGTGACAAGGCCGTGTAGGGGTGACAAGCCGTGTAGGGGTGACAAGGCGTGTAGGGGTGATAATGTGGCTGGAGAATGAGGAAGATGAGGTTTTGGAAGGATGAGAATTCACACCCACCTGTGGACCTGCTTTGCTGGAATATGAGTGTGTGTGTGTGTGTGTGTGTATATATATATAATCCTCCCCTGTGAATTGCAAAAAAACAGCATTTTTTGGCTGCGGGTGAAGGAATGTGTGCAGTTTACACTCTCCTATACTCCATAGCACACTCCATGCATCCTCATACACTCTCCTATACTCCATAGCACACTCCATGCATCCTCATACACTCTCCTATACTCCATAGCACACTCCATGCGTCCTCACACTCTCCTATACTCCATGCATCCTCATACACTCTCCTATACTCCATAGCACACTCCATGCGTCTCCTATATTCCATAGCACACTCCATGCATCCTCATACACTCTCCTATACTCCATAGCACACTCCATGCGTCCTCATACACTCTCCTATACTTCATAGCACACTCACTGCGTCCTCACACTCTCCTATACTCCATAGCACACTCCATGCGTCCTCATACACTCTCCTATACTCCACAGCACACTCCATGCATCCTCATACACTCTCCTATACTTCATAGCACACTCACTGCGTCCTCACACTCTCCTATACTCCATAGCACACTCCATGCGTCCTCACACTCTCCTATACACTATAGCACACTCCATGCATCTTTATACACTCTCATATACTCCATAGCACACTCAATGCGTCCTCATACACTCCTATACACTATAGCACACTCCATGCATCTTTATACACTCTCCTATACACTATAGCACACTCCATGCGTCCTCATACACTTTCCTCCACTCCATGCGTCCTCATACACTTTCCTCCACTCCATGCGTCCTCATACACTCTCCTATACTCCATAGCACACTCCATGCATCCTCATACACTCTCCTATACATCATAGCACACTCCATGCATCCTCACACTCTCTCTATACACTATAGCACACTCCATGCATCCTCATACACTCTCCTATACTCCATAGCACACTCCATGCGTCCTCATACACTCTCCTATATACGATAGCACACTCCATGCGTCCTCATACACTCTCCTATACATCATAGCACACTCCATGCATCCTCACACTCTAATATACACTATAGCACACTCCATACATCCTCATACACTCTCATATACATCATAGCACACTCCATGCATCCTCATACACTCTCCTATACTCCATAGCACACTCCATGCATCCTCATACACTCTCCTATACACTATAGCACACTCCATGCGTCCTCATACACTCTCCTATACTCCATAGCACACTCCATGCGTCCTCATACACTCTCCTATACACAATAGCACACTCCATGCGTCCTCATACACTCTCCTATACATCATAGCACACTCCATGCATCCTCACACTCTAATATACACTATAGCACACTCCATGCATCCTCATACACTCTCCTATACATCATAGCACACTCCATGCATCCTCATACACTTTCCTATACACTAAAGCACACTCCATGCATCCTCATACACTCTCCTATACACTATAGCACACTCCATGCGTCCTCATACACTCTCCGATACACTATAGCACACTCCATGCATCCTCATACACTCTCCTATACATCATAGCACACTCCATGCGTCCTCATACACTCTCCTATACACTATAGCGCACTCCATGCATCCTCATACACTCTCCTATACATCATAGCACACTCCATGCATTCTTATACACTCTCCTATACACTATATGGATGGAGATGGAGGAGGAGGACAGGGGATGGAGATGGAGGAGGAGGACATGGGATGGAGGAGGAGGAGGAGGACATGAGATGAAGGAGGAGACACTTACCGTACTATCTCTCCGATAAAGAAGCTGTGGGTGTAATCTCCGATCAGTCCACCGTGGGGCGCTGTGCTGCTTGGCAAAGGTGCAGAGGCAAAATGGCGCCGTAGCGGCCGTTGCGCGTATGGTATGACACTTCCGGGAGGCCCCTTAGCCAATCGGATGAAGCGCGAGACCCCCACCACCACCCCGCAAGGGCCGCGCGGTGCTGTATACAGTGATAGGCGAGGGGTACTGACATTCAGCTTTCTCCTCCCTCCGGCCTGCAGGTGGCAATATAGAGCGGTGTGCTGTGAGACCTGGGAGGCGGAGCTCACTGTAGCTCCTGTCGGCGTGCCAGAGGAAGGGAGGAGGTGAGTGGGATGAATGAGTTTCCTAGGGTGGATAGTAGTAGTAGTACAAACTTTCAAGGAGATTTTTTCTTAGGATAAGAATCAGAGGAGATAGTGAGTTTGAGTGTGGGGGAGGGGGGCGAGGTCTGCAGCAGCCCGATCACATGTGACAGATCACTTCACACTTCATGAACAGTCTGTGCAAACATCATCCAATATAATTGTTCAGACTAGATAATGTGGGCTCATTTATAGCCATTCATGTAACCTGTGTGTTGAGACTGAGAGCCATACATGTACAATCACAAGTGTGAACTCACCACATATATACAGGTTACATGAATGGCTATAAATTATGGATGAAGGTGGGAGCTGTGGTGGCTCAACGTGATTGGCACTGCGCTGACAAGCCGTTCACCTCTGCAGCCAAGGGTTCGGATCCGGTCTCGGCTACATGTGAATTGAGTTTGGTGGTCTCAGCCCGGCTCCCGGTGGGTGTGCTATGCAAGGTACGCCTGTGCTTAGTATGCCCACCCCCCCAAAAAAACACCACACTTGCACGCACACAAAATTGGTTTAACACACACGCACTTTGGCCATGAGGTCTCCTAAAATAAAGAGAGGCGAAGGACCTATGGGGCTGGCTGGGTGGGCTAGACCCCCTCACTCCCTCATAGGGGGAGTCCCTCTGCCCCGTTGGGGTCCCATTGGGCCCCAGTCAGGCTCCCAAGTGGAGCAGGTAGGGCGGGGTGAGTGGGAGGCCCCCCTCACACCCGCCATTGCCACGGGGGCATGGAGAAGGATGGCGATTGCCTCCGGGGGGAGGGTCTGCCTACTCCCAACTCCTGCAGTCCGACTCCTCTCTCTCGAGTTCACGCACAAAATACACTTAAAAAAAATAAAATAAAAAGAATAAATTATGGATGAAGAGTGATAGAAGCTGGATTACATAGATCTGTACTTACATCTAGTACTGTCGTATGATTCATTGTTGTAAATGTTTTTAGTGGATGAGTTTTTTTTTTTTTTATACATCGCTATCTGACCACTTCTCAGCCCCCAACTTCCCCCAGCTTGCATCACCCCCAGATCACGTCATACAGACATCACTCCGAGCTGCTTACTACCCCCCCCCCCCCAGCTGAGGGACATCGTTCCATGGTCACTTTCCTTCCCTTATCTTCCCAACATCACTTCCTGATTACCCCATAGACACCACAAGAAATCCCTCCCCATACTGCCACCGTCATACCTTCCGACCTCCTCTCCTGTACATACTGCAGCCATCATACCCTCCAAACTCCTCTTCTGTGCTAACTGCAGCCATCATACCCTCCGCACTTCTCTCCCGTACATACTGCCCCATCATACCCTCTGCACTCCTCCTCTCCTGTACATACTGCCCCCCATCATACCCTCTGCACTTCTCTTCTGCAGAACCCTGTGCATTCAAATGTAATTGGGAACTCTGGATTCAGATCTAAAGGAGAACACGGTTGACTCTGATATAAAGGGGGACTTTTGTGATTAACTCTTTATGATTAGAAATTTTATTTAATCACAGTATATACTACATAAAAAAATAAAAATTAGCTGTGCATTGCTTTGTACAGAGGTAATGAATTTAATGTACTACAAAAATAATATATATATATATATATATATATATATATATAATATGTATGTATGTATGTATATGTGTGTGTGTGTGGTGTGTGTGTGTGTATATATATATATATATATATATATATATATATATATATATATATATATATATATATATATATATATATTATATATATTGGTGTGCGCTGCTAATGTGTTCAGGTTTGGCTTGACGAAAAGGTGGCAACCCTACTTGTCACATGACTGGAGGGAGGAAGAAGATGTAGTTTGTTTATAAGTACGAGGGGGGAGAGGTAGCTTACCCCTCACCTTACCCCTCTACTCCTCACACACCCCCTCTCTTCCTTAGCCCCCCTCACACAACCCACCTCCACCCTCTCTTCCTTAGGCCTTCTCAGACACCCCCTTCTCTTCCTTAGACCCTCCCAGACACCCCCTCTTTTCCTTAGCCCCCCCTCACACACCCCACCTCCATCCTCTCTTCCTTAGACCTTCCCAGACACCCCCCCCTCACACAACCCACCTCCACCCTCTCTTCCTTAGGCCTTCTCAGACACCCCCTCTCTTCCTTAGACCCTCCCAGACAGCCCCTCTTTTCCTTAGACCCCCTGTCTTCCTTAGCCCCCCCTCACACACCCCACCTCCACTCTCTCTTCCTTAGACCTTCCCAGACACCCCCTCTCTTCCTTAGACCTTCCCAGACACGGTAGGGTGACCACGTGTCCCGGATTGCCTGGGACAGTCCCGCATTCTGCAGGTCTGTCCCGGGCACCTTCACTGTGACACTACAGTGTCCCGGAATGAAATTGACACAGGTGCCAGCATGAACCCCTCAGAGCTTAAGATGTGACCCCCCCCCCAAACTAGTGAAGAACTACAGGTCCCAGCATACATCTGTGAAATCTGTAGGGTCACACCCTTAGATCTCACGGGTTCATGCTGGGAGTTTCTAATTTGGGAGGAAGTTCACATCTTTAGATATCAGGGGTTCATGCTGGGACTGGTAGTCATTTACTTTGGGGGGGTGACCTCCCCCAAAGTTAAGGACCTCAGGTCCCAGCATGACCACCCAGAGCTTCAGATGTGAGACCCATCCCCCCCCCCCCCAGCACAAACCTGTGAAATCTATGGGATCACACCCTTAGATCTCAGGGGGTTCATGCTGTGTGTTGTAGTCCTTCAAATTTGGGGGGGGGGGGTTACATCTTTAGCTATTAGGAGTTCATGCTGGGACTTTTAGTGTGACCTCCAAAAGTGAAGGACTACAGGTCCCACCATGAACCCCACAGAGCTGAAGATGTGACCCCCCCCCCCTCCATCCAGTGAAGAACTACAGGTCCCAGGATGAACCAGTGAAATCTGTGGGGGTCACAAAAAAAACTTTTAGGAAGGGGGGGTGGTCCCTGAATGGCAGTTTGGAAATGTGGTCACCGTACAGACACCCCCTCTCTTCCTTAGACACCCCCTCTCTTCCTTAGACACCCCCTCTCTTCCTTAGACACCCCCTCTCTTCCTTAGACACCCCCTCTCTTCCTTAGACACCCCCTCTCTTCCTTAGACACCCCCTCTCTTCCTTAGACACCCCCTCTCTTCCTTAGACACCCTCTCTCTTCCTTAGACACCCCCAGACACCCTCTCTCTTCCTTAGACACCCCCAGACACCCTCTCTCTTCCTTAGACACCCCCAGACACCCTCTCTCTTCCTTAGACCCTCCTCACACCCCACCTCCCCCTCTCTTCCTTAGACACCCCTTATCTTCCTTAGACTCCCCCCCCTCTCCCTTGCACTGATCTGGGGACCAAAAACAAGTGTTGATGATTGTATTGGTGGATGTTTGGTGGTCACACTTATTATAAAGGACATGTGTGGTCACCTTAGTATTCTGTAAGTACAATATTCATATATCATACAACATGCTTGGTGGATCATGTCACAGGAATGCCAGCACAAATTATTGGGCAAAGTTAGAGTGATTTCACACTGAATGCACTTGAGCTTCGGCCGTAAAGCGTCACTATTTTTGACGGCGCTTTACTTAACCCCTGCTAGTGGGTGAAAAAGGGCTAAAAGTGCCGCCCATTTATTTCAATGGGCAGGGGCGCTTTAGGAGAGGTGTATTCACCGCTCCTAGAGCGCTGCAGAGAAGCTGCTTGCAGGACTTTTTTGGACGTCCTTCCAGGGCAACGCTCCAGTGTGAAGGCCCTCGGGTTTTCACACTGGGTTTGCAGCTGACGTTTTTTTCAGGTCTTTTACAGGTGCTATTTTTAGCGCTAAAGCACCTGAAAAACGCCTCCAGTGTGAATGGGGTGTTCAGCCTCTTTCACATGAGCCGGGAGTCTGCCAGCTCAGCGGGAGATCTCTCTGCTGAGCTGGCGGATGATAGGTCCCTCTCTGCTCACTGAGCAGGGAGGGGCTTGTCGAGCGCCGCTGTCTCCTATGGAGAGATTGGACGAAAACGGACAGCATGTCTGTTTTCATCAGATCTCATCTGATCCACCATGGACGAATGGCGACGTATCACCATCAGTCTGATTTTATCGGATCAGGTCGATGTCAGCAGACATGTCACCGCTGACATCTGATGCTCCATAGGCTTGCATGGAGCGGCCGTGTGAAAGGGACCTAAGTGTTACTGTCTCTAGTAGATGCTCTGGTGTACAGCCTCTGCATAGTGATAAGTGACGGCTCATAGCTTTCCTCTTGCAGTTTCAAATGTTAAAGTGGAGCTCCACCCATATAAAAGTCAGCAGGTACAAAAAGTGTAGCTGCTGACTTTTAATAATCAGAGACTCACCGGTCCCGCTGTCCAGCCATGTGGGTGCAGGAACCTTCGTGGGCACCTGGCTGACCGGGCGAGCACTGCACATGTGCGAGCCACGCTGTGAATGGCCAGGAAATCTTCTGGGACCAGTCCCGCAGAACCCGGGAGGAAGTTGTAGTCTTCAGATCTATGTCCAATGCAGAACCATCAGAACCAAAGGTCCACAGATCAATGTAGTCTTCAGATCTTTAGGCGTGTATCCTCTATAGCAGAGGTCTCCAAACTTTTAAACAAAGGGCTAGTTTACTGTCCTTCAGACTTTAGGGGGGCCGGACTGTGGTCACTGGGAGTGGAAAAGGTCCGAAGGCAGTGGGGAAAAAACAATGCCCTATCGTTGGTGTCAGCAGGAGGAATTGGTCCCCGTTGTTAATGGTATTGGGAGGAATCGTGCCCCATTATTGGCGTCATTGGGAGGAATTGTGCCCCTTCATTGGTGTCAGCGAGGAGGAATTGCCCCCCATTGTTGGAATCAGTGGATGCAAGAGTGACCCAAGGGCCTGATAAAAGCAAGCAAAGGGCCACATCTGGCCCCGGGCCGCAGTTTGGAGACCCCTGCTCTATAGTATAGTGTCTAGTATGATGTTAGTAGATTGTTCTCGCAGCAACACAGGTCCTCCAGAGAACGCATTTAATATTCAACCGACTTCCAATACAGAATAAAGTCCAAAGTCCACAGACAATATAAAAATCCAGCAGAGTAATTCAAAGACCTATGCCATATTTCTCAGTCACAAGATCAACTGAATGTCAGCCTGTCTTTCTCTTATATTGGTTTCATACTGGAGGGGGGTGGGGGGTCAACCAAATGTTCCCATTGAATTTCTACCCCCCCTCAAGTCTAATTACCATTAATAAATACTTCCTTATGTATGAAAGGGCCCTTTCACACTAGCGGACGAACGGTCTACTAATTACAAGTCAGTTAACGCCTTGTAATAGGCCCCTATGGGAGCGGATCCGTTAGCGGATGATGCATCCGCTAACGTCCGTAAGATCCGCATCCGTTTTTTCGGACGGAAGAATGTCCTATTTTTCTTCCGTCCGGTGGAACGGATCGGATGCAAACGGACAGACGGTCCGTTTCTATCCGATTCCCCATAGGGGATAGCGGAGGAGAGACAGGGCGGTCCCTGCATAGTGTGCGGGGACCGCCCTGTCCGCCCGCCCGACAGCTCAGCGGAGACCCCCCGCTGAGCCGACGGACACACGGAGCGGACCGAGAAACGGACCGCTCCGTGTGAAAGAGCCCTTAATGAAAAAAGAAAAGCCCATTAACGCACATTCGGGTTGGTTTACTAAAACTGGAGAGTGCAAAATCTGGTGCAGCTGTATATGGTAGCCAATCAGCTTCTAACTTCAGCTTGTTCGATAAGCTTTGACAATAAAACCTGGAAGCTGATGGTTTCTATGCAGAGCTACACCAGCTTTTGCACTTTTAGTAAATCAACCCTAGTGTGTGAAAAGAGGTTTTGAATTTGCCCTTCCAAGCGCCAATGCATGAAAAAATGTATCTCTACTTTTTATGGTCACTATAGGGCATGACAAGGCAAGATTCCGCAGCTAGCATATTTTGTCAAGAGAGCCAAGTACTGAGCTATAGATGGCATGACAGGTATGTATTATTATAATTCTGCACATATTCATCAGAATTAAACCCTAAAGCTACCTCCCTCCTTCCAGTGCTTAGCCACCAAAGTGAAGAGTTATCTCTAGACAAGCTCTGTTAAAATGAGTTATGCCGCGTACACACGATCGGACAGTCGCACATCAAAACCGTGGATTTTTTTTCTGACAGATGTTTGCTTAAACTAGTCTTTCATACACATGGTCACACAAATGTTGTCAGAAATTGCGAACATCAAGAATGCAGTGACGTAGAAAAATACGACGAGCCGTAAAAAATGAAGTTCAATGATTCCGAGCATGTGTCAAATTTTTGTGCGTTGAATTGTGTACACGGTGGGAATTTCACGGTGGGAATTTCAGACAAGAACTTTTGTTGTTGGAAAAATTGAGAACCAGCTCTCAAACATTTGTTGTCGGAAATTCCGACAGCAAATGTCCGATGGAGCATACACACCGTTGGATTTTGCGACAACAAGCTCACATCGAACATTTGTTGTCGGAATTTCGACCCTGTGCACGCGGCATAAGGGTTGATATTTACAGTGAATGTTCACAACTAATTTAAAACAAAAACCTCAAGCTTCAAAGGTTAAATTAATGATTAGGGTGAGAGGCTGACTGGTGGTAAATCTCTCCAAAGTAAGGAAATCCCCTCTTAGACAGCTGTCAACGGAACATGTGTCCTTATTGGAATATTGACCATCATTTGCTTGTTTCAGTGACAATGGTCAACTGTACAAATAGCTAGAGGAAATTTCCCCAGCAGGAACAGAGATGGCAAAAAAACGTAACCATGTGTTCTAACACTTCCCACCCAGGTCAGGTCACAGGGAGCCCTTGCTAAAAATTATTATATTTACAATTCAC
This sequence comes from Rana kukunoris, assembly GCA_029574335.1. NCBI lineage: Eukaryota > Metazoa > Chordata > Amphibia > Anura > Ranidae > Rana > Rana kukunoris. The sequence continues at coordinate 155,531,713 of CM056050.1, read as the reverse complement.
AGCATGATAAATAAGTTGTAGATATAACGAAAATACATACCGTATTTATCGGCGTATACCGCTCACTTTTTTGCCCTTAAAATCAGGGCAAAATCGTGGGTGCGCGATATACATGTTTGAACTTTGCCGCCGACATATACCGAGCGCAGTACACTCGGGTACAGTCGGCCAGGCTCGGCTCCCCTCGCAGTTATGCGAGAGGAGCCGAGCGTGCCCGAGTGTACTGCGCTTGGTATATGTCGGCGGCGTTCAAACACAGTGCGGGAAGCGGAGATCGGCTCAGAGACCGCCCGCGGGAGCAGCGGGGAGGACACCACGAAGGCCGCAGACGAACGCTGGACTGGACAAGGCCGCTGATGGATGCCAGGCAAGACACCAAAACTGTAAGTAATAATAAATAAAAAAAAACAGGAATTTCACGTCCAGAGTAGGGGTGGGCGCTATATGCGGGTGCGCGCATTAGGCCGATAAATACGGTATATAGCAAAAAATGTAATGCCTTTTTATATTTGTGGTCAGGGAAAAAAGGTCTTATTATATTGGTGGTCACTGTAATGCCCCTTTTAACTGGTAGTCAGTGTAACACACCCTTATTTTTGTGGTTAGTGGAGAAGGGTCCTGTTACATTGGTGGTTAGTGGAGAAGGATTCCCTCTTATTGTTGGCTATGGGGAAGAGCCCCATTACATTGGTGGTCAGTTTACGGTGCACTCTCTTATATTAGTGGTCAGTGGAAAAGGGGCCTCTGTTGTTGGTCAATGGAGAAGGGTCCCCCTACATTAGTCATTACATCTATTACTTAATGGTTAGTGGAAAAGTTGTCCCTGACATTTGTGGTTAGTGATGAACATTCTCTTACATTGGTGGTGAGTAAAGAAAGACTACCTTACATATGTCCAGCGGAGGAGAACCCCATTTCAATGGTGCTCAATATGATGTCCCTGATTGGGAAACTTTATTTTAAATAGATACACAAACATCTTTTACAAGAGCGTATGCAGTGGTTAGGACAATATTGTTGTAAATCAATGGCATGAGGTTGGATTCATGCTGTAGCAATTATAAAAATAAATATATAAATAGTGGGACATCGACACAATTCTAATCTTTTTGGCTCTATACACCACCACAATGAATTTGAAATTAAACAAACAAGATGCGGCTCTGGGACAGAAAGTGAACAGAAATTTGCTCAGAGGTAAAAAAGCCCAAAAAATAACCTGGCAGAGGGATAATTTCTGCCACCAGCTGAAAATTATGGCCTATTATAAACTCAATTCACAAAGCATTACCACAATGATAAGGCCATATGATTGTGTTTTAAAATCTTATTGGATTTACCTGAAAATAATTGTCACTTTTTGAAAATAGGTTCCTCGTCTTATGTGAATGCAGCAACCCTGTCCAGAATGCCTACCATTATCAATAAATACATTCCTCTGTTGAAGAAGAATCCAGTGTAGGTGGTCTGGCAAATCCTATCAGCGGACGACATGAAGGTTTGGCTGTACTGTAAGGGTTTACATTGAGTATTTATGGTGATCAAAAGCATATGTTTGGCTAGTTGGAGATGGCCATTATTATTTCCAAAGATTTAAACCTCAGTTTTACTGCAGTACCGTGATGACATGATTCACAAAACCTTTTGCAATGTTTTAAAACACAGGACGTGAGTAACCATTTGAATTATTTCACATTAAAAGACGTCAGCACTGTATATTTGAGGTTCTCTATATGTTCCATGAAGAGTACAATTTAAATATAACCAGATTTAAATGAACATCTCAGGTCCCAACAATGGACTCAATCTACCCCTGTAATTCTCCATGCAGAAAATTCACTACAAATCACAATTTACCTCCCACACATTTTCAACCTGAACACTTATTTAGAAAGTCCCAAAGCAAAATATAGAGGAAACATATTGCTAAAGTATTTGCTACATGCTTTTTAATTTTCCTTTTGGAAGTTATACTGGAAACACTGGCATTGTAGGAACTGCCAGTACATGTAATTTTACATATTTCTCTGCTTAATTGCTGTCCCCTTCTATAGTTAACCATTGTTGTTGTTAACCACTTAAGCCCCGGACCAATATGCTGCTAAATGCCCAAAGGCGTTTTTACAATTCAGCACTGCGTTGATTTAACAGACAATTGCGGGTCGTGGCGACGTGGCTCCCAAACAAAATTGGCGTCCTTTTTTCCCACAAATAGAGGATTTCTTTTGGTGGTATTTGATCACCTCTGCGGTTTTTATTGTTGCACTATAAAACAAAAATAGAGCGACAATTTTGAAAAAAATGCAATATTTTTTACTTTTTGCCATAATAAATATCCCCCAAAAACATATATAACATTTTTTTTCCCTCAGTTTAGGCCGATACGTATTCTTCTACCTATTTTTGGTAAAAAAAAAATCGCAATAAGCGTCTATCGATTGGTTTTGCGCAAAATTTATAGCGTTTACAAAATAGGGGATAGTTTTATTTTTTTTTTACTACTAATGGCGCCGATCAGCTATTTTTTTCATGACTGCGACATTATGGAGGACACTTCGGACAATTTTGACACATTTTTGGGACCATTGTCATTTTCACAGCAAAAAATGCATTTACATTGCATTGTTTATTGTGAAAATGACAGTTGCAGTTTGGGAGTTAACCACAGGGGGCGCTGTAGGATTTGTGTGTTCCCTGTGTGTGTTTACAACTGTAGGGGAGTGTGGCTGTAGGTCTGACGTCATCGATCGAGTCTCCCTATCACTCGATCGATGCAGCCGCCACAGTGAAGCACGGGAAAGCCGTGTTTACATACAGCTCTCCCCGTTCTTAAGCTCCGGGGAGCGATCGCAAGCGAGCGGCTAGCAACGAATAGCCGCGCCCTCGTCCCGGATCACTCCCCGCGGGTTTCCGACCGCTGCATGTAGCGGGGGGGTCCCAATCGGACCCCCGACCCGCGCAAAGGCAGGCACGTATATATTCGTGCTTCTGCCTTAACGTTCCCTTCTGCCGACGTAAATCTACATGCGGCGGTCGGGAAGTGGTTAATATATCTATTGATTGTAAATGATCACCTTGTAATACAATTCATTCAGTTTAAAACTGAAATGAATTGTATTGAAATGAAATGAAAGGCAAAACATTTGTGTATAGATATTAAAAAAATATTATAAATGCCTCCTTTTTTTCACCTTTTTTTTTAAATAAATGAACACATTCCCTCGGTTCTCAGCTACATGAGTGCCTGGAGGAGAAGAAGCAACTGTACATTGAGCTTCCCAGTGAAAGGCTGTGCAGGGGAGGTGTGTCAGGACAAGCCTGATTATAAGAAGAGAGCAGGCTGAGTTCCCAGCATAGCTAGAGAACTGACCACAGTGTGTTCTCCTGCTTAGTGTGGTGAGTTTTTAATAGTAAAGCAGAGGGGCTGGCAGGAATACCAGGGATTTCGCTCAAACAAATAAATACAAAAAGAATAGGATACTTTTTCATAAAAGTACATGGTACAGCAGATACATATAAGAAATATGAAATGTTAGGGTAACAAACACTTTAATTTATAATTTTTCTCCACCTGTAGCACTATCCCAGAAGGCACTACGGATTTAGATGGGTCCCCCTGGCCTTTAAACTTCTCAAAGGCCTCAGCCTTTTTGAATTAAAAAGAAAAAACACAATATTGCAAGAAATCACTAATAATAGTACTGGATACCCAGCAATAATGCAGTTTCAAGAATTCACATTGCACTCAGCAGCTAGAAAAAGAAAGAAAAATAGTAATGAGGGTACATAGATAAGGAAATCAAATTAACAGTGTCAGTAGCAATACACTTTGGTATGCAAGATGATTATCACAAAGAAACCAACCAAAATATAAGAAGACACCTGCTATCCAGATAAGCATGAGCTGTAGCAACGCTACCTACAGTGCAGCAATGATTAGTAATAATACTTGTGTAACAAACACTGGAAACTATACTGTCAATGTATACTAGCTGTAGCAGCCGTAATGCACTGCCAATGCTTAAAGGGGTCAGGGAACGTGGTGACGTGGCGGTGACGTTGAAGCCGCCACGTCACCAAACCCGGAAATAAAATGCTTCCGCGCATGCGTCAAATCCATTCGACGCATGCGCGGACAGTTCTGTCCGCTGGTTAGTGTACTAACTAGCGGACAGATCCGACGGACAGGTTTGTAGCGGACAAATTTCAAAGCATGTTTTGAAATTTGTCCGATGGACAAACCTGTCTGCTCGCCCGTACACACGATCGGATTTGTCTGAAGAAACGGTCCGTCGGACCGGTTTCAGCAGATACATTCGATCGTGTGTACGTGGCCTCAGAGGTGTTTTGTAACAGGGCCAGCTCCCTGCTCATCTATATGTAGCCACCCCCCGGACAAAAATTTCAGGGCTGCTTTTATCTGATGTGTCTGAGGATTTGTCAGGAGTTTTCTGGCTGATAATAAAGGAACGGTTCAGAAGAGAGCTACAGAACTTGGCTCTTTGAAGAGGGATAACAGAACACTGCAGATATATGTGCCCAGCTCAAATTTCATGAATTGGGTTTACATCCACTTTAGGAAGAGTTGGTGCACTTAACAGTCCTGCATACAGTTGATGTAAGCTGTAGAAGTGAAGTAGTCTCTTGAGCAGATGCAAAGTAAAGCAGGTTCATTGGTGATTGTTCAGGAGACCTACGGTATAGAACTAGTATAGGTGGAATGTAGGTCTGCTAGGGATGCCAAATAAGGCTCATGGTAATGAAATACATGAGAAGTGTATTTAGCATCCTGCACTCAGTAACACAGCTTCTGCCAGTGGTAATAATACTGAGCCAATAACCCTCTCATCAATCCCTGGGTACAGCTGTGGATACTCTTGTTGAAAGGAGGCCCCCTTAGATTCTCCCTGAAGCCGCGTACACACAGCAGAGAACCTCGACGGGCAGAACACATCGTTCCGCCCGTCGAGGTTCTCTGCCGGCCGTCGAAATCGGCGACCCGCCCGTCGGGAATGGCAAACAGCCATTCATCCAGGCACGCCGTCGAGCAAAAAGAGAGCGTGCTCTCTTTTCGCTCGA